>JZKD02S0231437.1:0-21523 GCA_000966675.3 Picea glauca
CTGAGAGGGAGTGTTGATGATTTCATCTATGTGAGACATTATCCAACTTACAAACCTGTGAGATGTGGATCATTGCAGCTATGTGAGTCTTTATCCAGATTACAAACCTGAGATAAATCCCCTAAAAAGGGTACATGGTTCTTACCTGAGACAGAGTTGGAACGTATAGATGACCTCCTCCATTCAGAGAGTTGAGAAGAAATCCATATGATTATCCAGTGGGAAAGGCAATCTATTGAGTTAGACGTGCTTATGGCTGAGCACAAGGTGAACATGTGAAATCCCAAAGTGTTGGGTGCATCATCATGTGAACATAAATGAAGATGATGTATTAGCCTCCTCTGAGCAACAGATTTGATGAGAAACTCTAGATGATTCTACTATGTGAGGCAGTGGGAAAGAATATCTATAGAGTGGATGTTTCCGTGGATGAGCACAGGTGAATGTGTGAAGATTTGGTTCTTCTATGTAATGCAATGAGCTAGAGATATGGAAATCCCTATGGATGTGCCCCTAGTGGATGAGCACTAGTGGGTGTATCGGATCCCTTGCTATATTGTTCAAGAGTCAGACCTTACTGCAGCCCTAATTGTAATGTAAAGGGTATAGGTTGGCCCTGTTAGCACTGAAAGTCACCCTTAGACAGCGGGAGGATAAGCCCAGTACCCATCAGAGTTTTTGGTGGATGTTGGTTTTATATGAGTGGAGGTCAATGGAAAAAACTCAATATATGAATGATGTTCAACACATAACTGGATAAGAAATGCACAAGGAAGTGAGGGCCACAACTAACTTCACCCAATGAATTGAGTTTAAGTGTGAGCAGAGGGAAGACTTAGTAAGAAAGGTGGACAATATTTCTATGGGCATCAGGCCTTCAAGAAGCTTGGAGAAGAAAAATTCAGACTCAATATCACTCTTAAGCTCAAGCTTCAGACATTGAAATATGTCCAAACAACATAGTCACAACAACACAATGATCAAACCTACATCACCATGCAGCTACAACAACTCAACTGGATCCTCCATGCCCGAGCTATTCAGTGTAAGAGGGGAAAAGATCACAAGGAAGCTGACTAAAACTAGTCATGATACCACTGCAATCAAACCTACATTACAAAAACATAACAACCCACGACTGGACCCTCCATGCCCGAGTGTTTTAGCACATTTTTTACAAAGAGATGAAAATATGCTGAATTCTATTAATTCGAAAGTCTCAAATCCGATACATAACCAGAGAACAGTTCTGGAATCAAAACATTACAAAATAGGGAGCTCTGCTCAACCAGTTGACGACCTTAACAAAATATCAAAACTACTTATTTATACTCAGAACAATTCACCACTACCTGGAGTGTAATTTGATCACTACATTAAAATCATTGCGTCTATGAGTTCTTCTGTCAAACTGAATGTGCACCCCTTTGTCAGAAACAAGCTCAGATCGACATGGGTTTTGTAGGAAAATCTTCCCACAGGGGTACCACAAGCTAATGGTTCAGTCCCCTCGACCGGGCCTTCCATGCCTTCCATTTATGGAGCGAGCCAAGGTTTCAACCACCAACTCTACTTTCATTAACTGGCTCCTCGAAGATTGAATGAGACCTAATGCTCAAGGGGTGGATATGCGCTACTCTCAGATAGGATTCCATATAAACACGAGATTGTGGGGCTGTCAAAAGCAGTTTGGATTCATAAAAATTTTGGGTTCGTAATCCATCACATTTCACCATGTAACATTTTTTCCATACCATGGTTTCCATTGCGGGACCACTCAAGAAAAATATCACCCAATCATGTTGCGTCCCCACAATAGACTGTGGCCATAGGTCTGGTCTTGATCTACGATCTGAGCACACCTGCTAGATTTAGTGCCACTGCCAAGCTTAATCGCCCACCAACTTTAGGATCTGCCAAAAGTGTGCCTTGGGATGGGGTGCTACTTTTGGTGCTGAACAATAACAACTCTCGAAGAATGATCTGATGTGGAGGCTTGACGTCACCATGTTGATATGTCGCGGATGGAGAGGTGACATGTGTCACTCAAAAATAGGCAGAAAACATGTCTAAAATGCTTGAAATGAGTGCCATGTGTCAGTGCTATATGGATGCCATGTGTCTGTGCCGACGACTTCCATGAACTTGGTGCTCCAGGGCTCAAGCGCTAGCTCCTTCTCCTTTGGCTCCTCTATGTGCTTTTACCCAAAGCTGGAGATATGATGATGCATGTCTTCTTGAATCGAATGACCGAGAATTACTTCTGGTCTCTGAACTCTGAGAAAATCAAATCTCAAGCCTCCTCTGCCTTTAACTGCTTTTACCTGGAGCTATGGATCTAATGACGCGTGGCCCTCCTGAGATCGATGGATGAGATCCCTTCGTGGATCTGGGCTTAAGACTTCTCAATAGTCAAACTTTATTTTCCCCAAGTAAATTCGCCAAAGCTAGGGATCTGACGATGCGTGGCTCCGAGACTTGGATAACCAAGATCCACTTCGGGTCTCCGGGCTCTAGGAAAATAAAAACTCAAATCTCACTTACCTTCTGTGCTTTTACCCAGAGCTATGGATCTAACGACACGTGGATATTATTGATCAACGACTCAGATTCACTTCGGGCCTTCGACCACTTCATCACTTTGGGCGCTTTTGAATGTGAAACATGAAGAGTTTCTTGGAGGAAAACTCTCGAAGTGAGAGATTGGCTGCTGCATGTCCCTACTGACAGATGGTTCAGATTCACTTCGGGACTTCAGGCTTCGGCCCTTCGAAAATTTTACAAACTTCCCACTTCAAAACTCTCAAATCTTATTTCCTCGAACACTTGGATCGAACGCCATGTGCTCCCTTCAATATCAATGAATCATGCTTACTTCGGGGCTTTGGGGACTTCAAAAGTTTTTCTTTGGTGCTATACTTTGTGCAAATTTGGACTTCTGGACGCCCGTGGGCCGCTGATCTGGACAGTTCCTGGAATCTACACCATTGAAGGATTACAACTGCCTGCTGCTTTTAAGCCCGAAATGGGCTGCTTTGAATGTTTCACTTTGTGTCCATGGTTGTGGCCTGCGTGAACAAGGATTTGGGTGACTGGCTGTGGGCTGTGAAAACACAGAGACTAGTGAATGAAAATGGATATGAGTGTTCATTCTTGGAGAAAAATAGAGGGGCTTGGGGCCAATATTTCACTTGGGTAAGATATTTGAGGAAAACTAGGGTGCACAAATGAACAAGGGAAAACAAAGAACGATTTACAAGCCGAAGGGGGGAAAAATTAAGATTTGGTCTTCAAAAGGGATAGAGAGAGGGAAAGACTATAGATTCAGGTATATCGACACACACCTATGGCCCTTGATAACCTTATGTGATAACATTTGGCTCCACTGGGGATGGCATGCTTCCTGAGAGATGCCAAGAATGCCCAGTTTCAATGCCTTAGCTGTTGGGCTATGGAGTCTAGCTCAAAAATTTCGTTGAAGAAAATAGGGAAATATGTACACTGCTCTACTAAAAAATGAAAATGAACACATGGGATCCAAAAGGAGCTTATTTATGTACACTCCTAGACTAACTATTTTTTACAAAGTGCTAGGTGAAAGAAAGCTTCCACCATAGCCACCCAGACTTCTCGGTAATAAAATTCTTCTCTTTTTTGCAAATAATCCATAAAAGGTAAGGGAAGTATGAAAACACAAAGGAAACATGTATGGTAAAACTGGAAATACCTCCAAATGATGAAAATATGAATAATTTTGTAGGCTCCAATGCTTTTGGAAAACACAACTCCATATACAACCCCACAGGGTCACAAAATTTATAATCAGGAAAGATCGACTGGTAAGAAATTACCTCTTGTACTTCACTGTTGCTCACCCATTGTTCGATGTTATCAGAGTGTACAGGTGGGTAGAGGACTGATGCGGGTCGGCTGATCCGAGGTGATATTTTCTCATTTACAGGTTTAAGACAGGAGATGAACTGCACCTCTAGTTCCTCCATTTTTCCTTTGGCTGCTCTGAAAACATCTGCTAGCTGAGAGCAAGAAGTCTCTTCATGTGTATCCATGGATGGCTCTTTCTCTGTATCATGTTGTTCTTGGTAGGAGATTTCTCTTTCATAAGAATATTGGCATCCTATGCTTTCTTCTTCTAAATACTCTTCAGGGGTAGGTGAGCGCAAAACTCTTTTATTTTTATCCTCGCTTTCTCTCTCAATCAGATATTTACCAGACTCATCACACGAGGAACACTCTATCATCTACAGAATGTGGAGTGCCAAATTTTTGCAACAGTCATAATAAGTAAGATGAGCCGGGTAAGTGTTCTTGTAATACAAATTAAAAACATCGTGAAAATCCTCCAAAGAATGGATACTATCAACAGGGAGAGATAGACACCAATCAAGAGCATATTCCTCTAAAGAAAATCTGAACATATTGATCGAGACATCCTCGTGAAAGAAGCTGTGCTCGAGCATGCATACATGAAATTTTAATAAGTGCTTACTAAGATTTTCATGCTTGCTTCCTCTGAATATCGGAAGATAGTCATCCCATTCATCTCTATTCGGCACTGGATGTGGATAACCAACTATGGCTGAGAAATTGAAAGGGGCAAATCTCAAAGCCAATATAGATGAGAGATGTGGCTCCCCCTTTTCTCCTTAATGGCTCTCCCCAAGATCAAATTCACAATCACCATAAACAGGGACCATGGAGAGTCTCTACTCTTCATCGTCTTCATTGCTATATCCATCAAAAGTTGTTTTTTCTTGGTCAGTATCCAACATCACTTATTCATCATAAGTAGGGCTATAAAGAACCTCTATTTCCAGGACCTGAATATCCTTTGCATTTTCTTCGTAAGAGCGACGAGAAAAATCTGCCTCCAATTCCTCTATACTTGTGGAAAGTGATTGTATCAGCTCCATCAGCTCCTTTGGGGGATGTCCCTCATCCTCACAGATTTCGCAAGAACGAACCATGTCCCGAATGCCACCTCTATACTCCTCACAACAACTATGAAAGATTAACTTAGAGGAACAATACCTTTGACAGTGAGCATTGAAAGCTGCATGAAACTGTTTTAGGGAGGAGATGCTAATAGGGGGCAAGGAGTGATACCACTCACGAGCATCTCCCGCTAATGAAAACATGAACACCTTCAATAATACATCCTCATGATGTATCTCCCACTGATGCATGAGTTCATGAAACTCACNCGGGAGGATAAGCCCAGTACCCATCAGAGTTTTTGGTGGATGTTGGTTTTATATGAGTGGAGGTCAATGGAAAAAACTCAATATATGAATGATGTTCAACACATAACTGGATAAGAAATGCACAAGGAAGTGAGGGCCACAACTAACTTCACCCAATGAATTGAGTTTAAGTGTGAGCAGAGGGAAGACTTAGTAAGAAAGGTGGACAATATTTCTATGGGCATCAGGCCTTCAAGAAGCTTGGAGAAGAAAAATTCAGACTCAATATCACTCTTAAGCTCAAGCTTCAGACATTGAAATATGTCCAAACAACATAGTCACAACAACACAATGATCAAACCTACATCACCATGCAGCTACAACAACTCAACTGGATCCTCCATGCCCGAGCTATTCAGTGTAAGAGGGGAAAAGATCACAAGGAAGCTGACTAAAACTAGTCATGATACCACTGCAATCAAACCTACATTACAAAAACATAACAACCCACGACTGGACCCTCCATGCCCGAGTGTTTTAGCACATTTTTTACAAAGAGATGAAAATATGCTGAATTCTATTAATTCGAAAGTCTCAAATCTGATACATAACCAAAGAACAGTTCTGGAATCAAAACATTACAAAATAGGGAGCTCTGCTCAACCAGTTGACGACCTTAACAAAATATCAAAACTACTTATTTATACTCAGAACAATTCACCACTACCAGGAGTGTAATTTGATCACTACATTAAAAGCATTGCGTCTATGAGTTCTTCTGTCAAACTGAATGTGCACCCCTCTGTCAGACACGAGCTCAGATCGACATGGGTTTTGTAGGAAAATCTTCCCACAGGGGTACCACAAGCTAATGGTTCAGTCCCCTCGACCGGGCCTTCCATGCCTTCCATTTATGGAGCGAGCCGAGGTTTCAACCACCAACTCTACTTTCATTAACTGGATCCTCGAAGATTGAATGAGACCTAATGCTCAAGGGGTGGATATGCGCTACTCTCAGATAGGATGCCATATAAACACGAGATTGTGGGGCTGTCAAAAGCAGTTTGGATTCATAAAACTTTTGGGTCCGTAATCCATCACATTTCGCCATGTAACATTTTTTCCATACCATGGTTTCCATTGCGGGACCACTCAAAAAAAATATCACCCAATCATGTTGCGNACATTACAAAAACATAACAACCCACGACTGGACCCTCCATGCCCGAGTGTTTTAGCACATTTTTTACAAAGAGATGAAAATATGCTGAATTCTATTAATTCGAAAGTCTCAAATCCGATACATAACCAGAGAACAGTTCTGGAATCAAAACATTACAAAATAGGGAGCTCTGCTCAACCAGTTGACGACCTTAACAAAATATCAAAACTACTTATTTATACTCAGAACAATTCACCACTACCTGGAGTGTAATTTGATCACTACATTAAAATCATTGCGTCTATGAGTTCTTCTGTCAAACTGAATGTGCACCCCTTTGTCAGAAACAAGCTCAGATCGACATGGGTTTTGTAGGAAAATCTTCCCACAGGGGTACCACAAGCTAATGGTTCAGTCCCCTCGACCGGGCCTTCCATGCCTTCCATTTATGGAGCGAGCCAAGGTTTCAACCACCAACTCTACTTTCATTAACTGGCTCCTCGAAGATTGAATGAGACCTAATGCTCAAGGGGTGGATATGCGCTACTCTCAGATAGGATTCCATATAAACACGAGATTGTGGGGCTGTCAAAAGCAGTTTGGATTCATAAAAATTTTGGGTTCGTAATCCATCACATTTCACCATGTAACATTTTTTCCATACCATGGTTTCCATTGCGGGACCACTCAAGAAAAATATCACCCAATCATGTTGCGTCCCCACAATAGACTGTGGCCATAGGTCTGGTCTTGATCTACGATCTGAGCACACCTGCTAGATTTAGTGCCACTGCCAAGCTTAATCGCCCACCAACTTTAGGATCTGCCAAAAGTGTGCCTTGGGATGGGGTGCTACTTTTGGTGCTGAACAATAACAACTCTCGAAGAATGATCTGATGTGGAGGCTTGACGTCACCATGTTGATATGTCGCGGATGGAGAGGTGACATGTGTCACTCAAAAATAGGCAGAAAACATGTCTAAAATGCTTGAAATGAGTGCCATGTGTCAGTGCTATATGGATGCCATGTGTCTGTGCCGACGACTTCCATGAACTTGGTGCTCCAGGGCTCAAGCGCTAGCTCCTTCTCCTTTGGCTCCTCTATGTGCTTTTACCCAAAGCTGGAGATATGATGATGCATGTCTTCTTGAATCGAATGACCGAGAATTACTTCTGGTCTCTGAACTCTGAGAAAATCAAATCTCAAGCCTCCTCTGCCTTTAACTGCTTTTACCTGGAGCTATGGATCTAATGACGCGTGGCCCTCCTGAGATCGATGGATGAGATCCCTTCGTGGATCTGGGCTTAAGACTTCTCAATAGTCAAACTTTATTTTCCCCAAGTAAATTCGCCAAAGCTAGGGATCTGACGATGCGTGGCTCCGAGACTTGGATAACCAAGATCCACTTCGGGTCTCCGGGCTCTAGGAAAATAAAAACTCAAATCTCACTTACCTTCTGTGCTTTTACCCAGAGCTATGGATCTAACGACACGTGGATATTATTGATCAACGACTCAGATTCACTTCGGGCCTTCGACCACTTCATCACTTTGGGCGCTTTTGAATGTGAAACATGAAGAGTTTCTTGGAGGAAAACTCTCGAAGTGAGAGATTGGCTGCTGCATGTCCCTACTGACAGATGGTTCAGATTCACTTCGGGACTTCAGGCTTCGGCCCTTCGAAAATTTTACAAACTTCCCACTTCAAAACTCTCAAATCTTATTTCCTCGAACACTTGGATCGAACGCCATGTGCTCCCTTCAATATCAATGAATCATGCTTACTTCGGGGCTTTGGGGACTTCAAAAGTTTTTCTTTGGTGCTATACTTTGTGCAAATTTGGACTTCTGGACGCCCGTGGGCCGCTGATCTGGACAGTTCCTGGAATCTACACCATTGAAGGATTACAACTGCCTGCTGCTTTTAAGCCCGAAATGGGCTGCTTTGAATGTTTCACTTTGTGTCCATGGTTGTGGCCTGCGTGAACAAGGATTTGGGTGACTGGCTGTGGGCTGTGAAAACACAGAGACTAGTGAATGAAAATGGATATGAGTGTTCATTCTTGGAGAAAAATAGAGGGGCTTGGGGCCAATATTTCACTTGGGTAAGATATTTGAGGAAAACTAGGGTGCACAAATGAACAAGGGAAAACAAAGAACGATTTACAAGCCGAAGGGGGGAAAAATTAAGATTTGGTCTTCAAAAGGGATAGAGAGAGGGAAAGACTATAGATTCAGGTATATCGACACACACCTATGGCCCTTGATAACCTTATGTGATAACATTTGGCTCCACTGGGGATGGCATGCTTCCTGAGAGATGCCAAGAATGCCCAGTTTCAATGCCTTAGCTGTTGGGCTATGGAGTCTAGCTCAAAAATTTCGTTGAAGAAAATAGGGAAATATGTACACTGCTCTACTAAAAAATGAAAATGAACACATGGGATCCAAAAGGAGCTTATTTATGTACACTCCTAGACTAACTATTTTTTACAAAGTGCTAGGTGAAAGAAAGCTTCCACCATAGCCACCCAGACTTCTCGGTAATAAAATTCTTCTCTTTTTTGCAAATAATCCATAAAAGGTAAGGGAAGTATGAAAACACAAAGGAAACATGTATGGTAAAACTGGAAATACCTCCAAATGATGAAAATATGAATAATTTTGTAGGCTCCAATGCTTTTGGAAAACACAACTCCATATACAACCCCACAGGGTCACAAAATTTATAATCAGGAAAGATCGACTGGTAAGAAATTACCTCTTGTACTTCACTGTTGCTCACCCATTGTTCGATGTTATCAGAGTGTACAGGTGGGTAGAGGACTGATGCGGGTCGGCTGATCCGAGGTGATATTTTCTCATTTACAGGTTTAAGACAGGAGATGAACTGCACCTCTAGTTCCTCCATTTTTCCTTTGGCTGCTCTGAAAACATCTGCTAGCTGAGAGCAAGAAGTCTCTTCATGTGTATCCATGGATGGCTCTTTCTCTGTATCATGTTGTTCTTGGTAGGAGATTTCTCTTTCATAAGAATATTGGCATCCTATGCTTTCTTCTTCTAAATACTCTTCAGGGGTAGGTGAGCGCAAAACTCTTTTATTTTTATCCTCGCTTTCTCTCTCAATCAGATATTTACCAGACTCATCACACGAGGAACACTCTATCATCTACAGAATGTGGAGTGCCAAATTTTTGCAACAGTCATAATAAGTAAGATGAGCCGGGTAAGTGTTCTTGTAATACAAATTAAAAACATCGTGAAAATCCTCCAAAGAATGGATACTATCAACAGGGAGAGATAGACACCAATCAAGAGCATATTCCTCTAAAGAAAATCTGAACATATTGATCGAGACATCCTCGTGAAAGAAGCTGTGCTCGAGCATGCATACATGAAATTTTAATAAGTGCTTACTAAGATTTTCATGCTTGCTTCCTCTGAATATCGGAAGATAGTCATCCCATTCATCTCTATTCGGCACTGGATGTGGATAACCAACTATGGCTGAGAAATTGAAAGGGGCAAATCTCAAAGCCAATATAGATGAGAGATGTGGCTCCCCCTTTTCTCCTTAATGGCTCTCCCCAAGATCAAATTCACAATCACCATAAACAGGGACCATGGAGAGTCTCTACTCTTCATCGTCTTCATTGCTATATCCATCAAAAGTTGTTTTTTCTTGGTCAGTATCCAACATCACTTATTCATCATAAGTAGGGCTATAAAGAACCTCTATTTCCAGGACCTGAATATCCTTTGCATTTTCTTCGTAAGAGCGACGAGAAAAATCTGCCTCCAATTCCTCTATACTTGTGGAAAGTGATTGTATCAGCTCCATCAGCTCCTTTGGGGGATGTCCCTCATCCTCACAGATTTCGCAAGAACGAACCATGTCCCGAATGCCACCTCTATACTCCTCACAACAACTATGAAAGATTAACTTAGAGGAACAATACCTTTGACAGTGAGCATTGAAAGCTGCATGAAACTGTTTTAGGGAGGAGATGCTAATAGGGGGCAAGGAGTGATACCACTCACGAGCATCTCCCGCTAATGAAAACATGAACACCTTCAATAATACATCCTCATGATGTATCTCCCACTGATGCATGAGTTCATGAAACTCACGAAGATGCTCGGCAGGGTTGTCATCTTTACGTTCTCTAAATATGGGAAAAAAATCACCCCACTCATTGATAGTAGGAACAATATTTGGAAAACCAGGAACATCAGAGAAATTAAAAGGAGCAAACCTGGGAGCCAAAATGGCTTCCATACAAAAATATGACTTCTTAAAAATGTGGAGTTGCCATTGTATTCTTTAAACATGGAGTCGCCAGGTGAATGATATGCAGTCTGAAAGTGTCTGGTCTTTGTTCACCACCAAAGACCAGATCTGATCGTTGTCGTTCTCCTAGGGAACTTTTCAATCCGGGATAGTGGCTAAAGCCTTCTCGAGAAAGATTTCCTTTCTTGATAATCTTCTCTGGGTCAAATTCAAGTGTAGCTAGAGGTAGCTGCGGAGTAGACCTCGCGTGTCTAGTTTTAGGAGCCACAACTGAAATAATGGAGTCACCAGGTGCAAGTTGCAATCTTCAATGGTATTGATATCTGATGCACATTCAGAATCATAACTTCTTTGTCATTCTATCCCACGGAAATATCTTCAATTTGTTCCCCGACAACGATGCCATGAATGTTAGCATTGAAAGTCACCCTCAGATTGCGGGAGGATAAGCCCAATACCCATCAAAGTTTTTGGTGGATGTTGGTTTTATATGAGTGGAGGTCAATGGAAAAAACTCAATATATGAATGATGTTCAACATAGAATTGGACAAGAAATGCACAGGGAAGTGAGGGCCACAACTAAATTCAGCCAGTGAATTGAGTTTAAGTGTGAGCAGAGGGAAGACTTAGTAAGAAAGGTGGACAATACTGCTATGGGCATCAGACCTCCAAGCAGCTTGGAGAAGAAAAAATCAGACTCAAGATCACTCTTAAGATCAATCTTCAGACACTGAAAAATTTCCAAACAACATAGTCACAACAACACAATGATCAAACCTACATCACCATGCAGCTACAACAACTTGACTGGATCCTCCATGCCCGAGCCATTCAGTGTAAGAGGGGAAAAGATCACAAGGAAGCTGACTAAAACTGATCACGATACCGCTGCAATCAAACCTACATTACAACAACATAAAAACCCTCGAATGGATCCTCCATGTCTGATCCATTCAGTGTAAGAGGGGAAAAGATCACAAGGAAGTTGACTAAAACTGGTCACGATACCGCTGCAATCAAACCTACATTACAACAACATAACAACTCTCGATTGGATCCTCCATGCCCGAGTGTTTTAGCACAATTTTTACAAAGAGATGAAAAGAGGCCGACTTCTATTAATCTGAAAGTCTCAAATCCGATACATAACTAGAGAATAGTTCTTTCATCAAAACATTACAAAATAGGGAGCTCTGCTCAACCAGTTGACGACCTTAACAAAATATCAAAACTACTTATTTATATTCAGAACAATTCGCCACTACCAGGAGTGTGATATGATCACTACATTAAAAGCATTGCGTCTGTGATTTCTTCTGTCAAACTAAACGTGCATCCCTCTGTCATACGCGAGCTCAAATTGACATGGGTTTTGCAGGAAAATATGCCCACAGGGGTACCACGGGCTGGTAGTTCAGTCACCTCGACCGGGCCTTCCATGCCTTCCATTTATGGAGTGATCTGAGGTTTCAACCACCAACTCTACTTTCATTAACTGCCTCCTCGTATATTGAACGAGACCTAATGCTCAGGGGGTGGCTACGCGCTGCTCTTAGATAGGATGCCATATAAACACGAGATTGCGGGGCCATCAAAAGATGTTTGGATTTAGATTGCTTTTGGGACCGCAATCCATCACATTTTTCCATGTATCATTTTTTCCATACCATGGTTTCCATTGCGGGACCGCTCGAGAAAAATATCGCCCGAGCATGTTGCATCCTCGCAATGGACTGTGGCTATAGGTCTGGTCCTGATCTGTTATCTGAGTGCTCCTACTAGATTTAGCGCCACTACCAAGCTTAATCGCCCACCAACTTTAGGATCTTCCAAAAGTGTGCCTTGGGATGGGGCACTACTTTTGGCACTGAACAATAACAACTCTCGGAGGATGATCTGATGTGGAGGCCTGACGTCACCATGTTGATATGTCGTGGATAGATATGTGACATGTGTCACTTGAAAACAGGTAGGAAGCATGTCTAAAATGATTGAAATGAGTGCCATGTGTCAGTGCTAGACAGATGCCACGTGTTTGTGACGACGAATTCCATGAACTTGGTGCTCTAGGGATCAGGCGCTAGCTCCTTCTCCTTTGGCTCCTCTATGTGATTTTACCCATAGCTAGCGATCTGGTGACGCGTGTCTTCTTGATTCGAACGACCAAGAATTACTTCGGGTCTTCGAACTCCGGGAAAATCAAATCTCAAACCTCTTCTGCCTTCATCTGATTTTACCCAGATCTTTGGATCTAATGACGTCTGGCCCTCCTGAGATCAATGACTGATATCCCTGCATGGCTCTAGGCTTCATACTTCTCAATAGTCAAACTTTATTTTCCCCAAGTAAATTCATCGGAGTTAGGGATCGAACGACGCGTGGCTCCTGGACTTGGATGACCGAGATCCACTTCGGGTCTCCAGGCTCTGGGAAAATCAAAACTAAAATCTTAATTACCTTCTGTGCTTTTACTTGGAGCTATGGATCTAACGACACATTGCTCTTGCTGATCAACGACTCGGATTCACTTTGGGCCTTCGGGAACTTCGGCACTTTGGGCACTTCAGGCACTTTTGAATGTGAAACATGAAGAGTTTCTTGGAGGAAAAATCTTGAAGTGAGAGATTGGCTTCCGCGTGTCCCTTCCGATGGATGGTCCGGATTCACTTTAGGACTTCAGGCTTCAGCCCTTCGGAATTTTTACACACTTCCCACTTCAAAACTCCCAAATCTTATTTCCCTGAACACTTGGATTGGACGCCACATGCTCCCTTCAATATCAATGTCTCATGCTTACTTCGAGGATTTGGGGACTTAAAAAATTTTGCTTTGGCGCTATACTTTGCACAAATTTGGACTTCCAGACACCCGTGGGCCACTGATTTGGACTACTCCTGGAATCTTCGTCGCTGAAGGATTACAACTGCCTGCTGATTTTAAGCTCGAAATGGGCTTCTTTGAATGTTTCAGTTTGTGTCCATGGCTGCGGCCTGTGTGAACAAGGATTTGGGCGACTGGCTATGGGATTTGAAAACAGGGAGACCTGTGATTGAAAAAGGAGATGAGTGTTCATCCTTGGAGAAAAACAAAGGGGCTTGGGGCCAAGATTTCACTCGAGTAAGATATTTAAGGAAAAACAGGGCATACAAACGAACAAGGGAAAAAAAAGAACGATTTACAAGATGAATGGGGGGAAAACTTAAGATTTGGTCTTCGAAAAGGATAGAGATAGGGAAAGACTACAGATTCAGGTATATCGACACACACCTATGGCCCTTGACAACCTTATGTGATAACGNACATTACAAAAACATAACAACCCACGACTGGACCCTCCATGCCCGAGTGTTTTAGCACATTTTTTACAAAGAGATGAAAATATGCTGAATTCTATTAATTCGAAAGTCTCAAATCCGATACATAACCAGAGAACAGTTCTGGAATCAAAACATTACAAAATAGGGAGCTCTGCTCAACCAGTTGACGACCTTAACAAAATATCAAAACTACTTATTTATACTCAGAACAATTCACCACTACCTGGAGTGTAATTTGATCACTACATTAAAATCATTGCGTCTATGAGTTCTTCTGTCAAACTGAATGTGCACCCCTTTGTCAGAAACAAGCTCAGATCGACATGGGTTTTGTAGGAAAATCTTCCCACAGGGGTACCACAAGCTAATGGTTCAGTCCCCTCGACCGGGCCTTCCATGCCTTCCATTTATGGAGCGAGCCAAGGTTTCAACCACCAACTCTACTTTCATTAACTGGCTCCTCGAAGATTGAATGAGACCTAATGCTCAAGGGGTGGATATGCGCTACTCTCAGATAGGATTCCATATAAACACGAGATTGTGGGGCTGTCAAAAGCAGTTTGGATTCATAAAAATTTTGGGTTCGTAATCCATCACATTTCACCATGTAACATTTTTTCCATACCATGGTTTCCATTGCGGGACCACTCAAGAAAAATATCACCCAATCATGTTGCGTCCCCACAATAGACTGTGGCCATAGGTCTGGTCTTGATCTACGATCTGAGCACACCTGCTAGATTTAGTGCCACTGCCAAGCTTAATCGCCCACCAACTTTAGGATCTGCCAAAAGTGTGCCTTGGGATGGGGTGCTACTTTTGGTGCTGAACAATAACAACTCTCGAAGAATGATCTGATGTGGAGGCTTGACGTCACCATGTTGATATGTCGCGGATGGAGAGGTGACATGTGTCACTCAAAAATAGGCAGAAAACATGTCTAAAATGCTTGAAATGAGTGCCATGTGTCAGTGCTATATGGATGCCATGTGTCTGTGCCGACGACTTCCATGAACTTGGTGCTCCAGGGCTCAAGCGCTAGCTCCTTCTCCTTTGGCTCCTCTATGTGCTTTTACCCAAAGCTGGAGATATGATGATGCATGTCTTCTTGAATCGAATGACCGAGAATTACTTCTGGTCTCTGAACTCTGAGAAAATCAAATCTCAAGCCTCCTCTGCCTTTAACTGCTTTTACCTGGAGCTATGGATCTAATGACGCGTGGCCCTCCTGAGATCGATGGATGAGATCCCTTCGTGGATCTGGGCTTAAGACTTCTCAATAGTCAAACTTTATTTTCCCCAAGTAAATTCGCCAAAGCTAGGGATCTGACGATGCGTGGCTCCGAGACTTGGATAACCAAGATCCACTTCGGGTCTCCGGGCTCTAGGAAAATAAAAACTCAAATCTCACTTACCTTCTGTGCTTTTACCCAGAGCTATGGATCTAACGACACGTGGATATTATTGATCAACGACTCAGATTCACTTCGGGCCTTCGACCACTTCATCACTTTGGGCGCTTTTGAATGTGAAACATGAAGAGTTTCTTGGAGGAAAACTCTCGAAGTGAGAGATTGGCTGCTGCATGTCCCTACTGACAGATGGTTCAGATTCACTTCGGGACTTCAGGCTTCGGCCCTTCGAAAATTTTACAAACTTCCCACTTCAAAACTCTCAAATCTTATTTCCTCGAACACTTGGATCGAACGCCATGTGCTCCCTTCAATATCAATGAATCATGCTTACTTCGGGGCTTTGGGGACTTCAAAAGTTTTTCTTTGGTGCTATACTTTGTGCAAATTTGGACTTCTGGACGCCCGTGGGCCGCTGATCTGGACAGTTCCTGGAATCTACACCATTGAAGGATTACAACTGCCTGCTGCTTTTAAGCCCGAAATGGGCTGCTTTGAATGTTTCACTTTGTGTCCATGGTTGTGGCCTGCGTGAACAAGGATTTGGGTGACTGGCTGTGGGCTGTGAAAACACAGAGACTAGTGAATGAAAATGGATATGAGTGTTCATTCTTGGAGAAAAATAGAGGGGCTTGGGGCCAATATTTCACTTGGGTAAGATATTTGAGGAAAACTAGGGTGCACAAATGAACAAGGGAAAACAAAGAACGATTTACAAGCCGAAGGGGGGAAAAATTAAGATTTGGTCTTCAAAAGGGATAGAGAGAGGGAAAGACTATAGATTCAGGTATATCGACACACACCTATGGCCCTTGATAACCTTATGTGATAACATTTGGCTCCACTGGGGATGGCATGCTTCCTGAGAGATGCCAAGAATGCCCAGTTTCAATGCCTTAGCTGTTGGGCTATGGAGTCTAGCTCAAAAATTTCGTTGAAGAAAATAGGGAAATATGTACACTGCTCTACTAAAAAATGAAAATGAACACATGGGATCCAAAAGGAGCTTATTTATGTACACTCCTAGACTAACTATTTTTTACAAAGTGCTAGGTGAAAGAAAGCTTCCACCATAGCCACCCAGACTTCTCGGTAATAAAATTCTTCTCTTTTTTGCAAATAATCCATAAAAGGTAAGGGAAGTATGAAAACACAAAGGAAACATGTATGGTAAAACTGGAAATACCTCCAAATGATGAAAATATGAATAATTTTGTAGGCTCCAATGCTTTTGGAAAACACAACTCCATATACAACCCCACAGGGTCACAAAATTTATAATCAGGAAAGATCGACTGGTAAGAAATTACCTCTTGTACTTCACTGTTGCTCACCCATTGTTCGATGTTATCAGAGTGTACAGGTGGGTAGAGGACTGATGCGGGTCGGCTGATCCGAGGTGATATTTTCTCATTTACAGGTTTAAGACAGGAGATGAACTGCACCTCTAGTTCCTCCATTTTTCCTTTGGCTGCTCTGAAAACATCTGCTAGCTGAGAGCAAGAAGTCTCTTCATGTGTATCCATGGATGGCTCTTTCTCTGTATCATGTTGTTCTTGGTAGGAGATTTCTCTTTCATAAGAATATTGGCATCCTATGCTTTCTTCTTCTAAATACTCTTCAGGGGTAGGTGAGCGCAAAACTCTTTTATTTTTATCCTCGCTTTCTCTCTCAATCAGATATTTACCAGACTCATCACACGAGGAACACTCTATCATCTACAGAATGTGGAGTGCCAAATTTTTGCAACAGTCATAATAAGTAAGATGAGCCGGGTAAGTGTTCTTGTAATACAAATTAAAAACATCGTGAAAATCCTCCAAAGAATGGATACTATCAACAGGGAGAGATAGACACCAATCAAGAGCATATTCCTCTAAAGAAAATCTGAACATATTGATCGAGACATCCTCGTGAAAGAAGCTGTGCTCGAGCATGCATACATGAAATTTTAATAAGTGCTTACTAAGATTTTCATGCTTGCTTCCTCTGAATATCGGAAGATAGTCATCCCATTCATCTCTATTCGGCACTGGATGTGGATAACCAACTATGGCTGAGAAATTGAAAGGGGCAAATCTCAAAGCCAATATAGATGAGAGATGTGGCTCCCCCTTTTCTCCTTAATGGCTCTCCCCAAGATCAAATTCACAATCACCATAAACAGGGACCATGGAGAGTCTCTACTCTTCATCGTCTTCATTGCTATATCCATCAAAAGTTGTTTTTTCTTGGTCAGTATCCAACATCACTTATTCATCATAAGTAGGGCTATAAAGAACCTCTATTTCCAGGACCTGAATATCCTTTGCATTTTCTTCGTAAGAGCGACGAGAAAAATCTGCCTCCAATTCCTCTATACTTGTGGAAAGTGATTGTATCAGCTCCATCAGCTCCTTTGGGGGATGTCCCTCATCCTCACAGATTTCGCAAGAACGAACCATGTCCCGAATGCCACCTCTATACTCCTCACAACAACTATGAAAGATTAACTTAGAGGAACAATACCTTTGACAGTGAGCATTGAAAGCTGCATGAAACTGTTTTAGGGAGGAGATGCTAATAGGGGGCAAGGAGTGATACCACTCACGAGCATCTCCCGCTAATGAAAACATGAACACCTTCAATAATACATCCTCATGATGTATCTCCCACTGATGCATGAGTTCATGAAACTCACAAAGATGCTCGACAGGGTTGTCATCTTTACGTTCTCTAAATATGGGAAAAAAATCACCCCACTCATTGATAGTAGGAACAATATTTGGAAAACTAGGAACATCAGAGAAATTAAAAGGAGCAAACCTGGGAGCCAAAATGGCTTCCATACAAAAATATGACTTCTTAAAAATGTGGAGTTACCATTGTATTCTTTAAACATGGAGTCGCCAGGTGAATGATATGCAGTCTGAAAGTGTCTGGTCTTTGTTCACCACCAAAGACCAGATCTGATCGTTGTCGTTCTTCTAGGGAACTTTTCAATCCGGGATAGTGGCTAAAGCCTTCTCGAGAAAGATTTCCTTTCTTGATAATATTCTCTGGGTCAAATTCAAGTGTAGCTAGAGGCAACTGCAGAGTAGACCTCGCGTGTTTGGTTTTAGGAGCCACAACTGAAACAATGGAGTCACCAGGTGCAATTTGCAATCTTCAATGGTATTGATATCTGATGCACCTTCAGAATCATAACTTCTTTGTCATTCTATCCCACAGAAATATCTTCAATTTGTTCCCCGACAACGACGCCATGAATGTTAGCATTGAAAGTCACCCTCAGATTGCGGGAGGATAAGCCCAATACCCATCAAAGTTTTTGGTGGATGTTGGTTTTATATGAGTGGAGGTCAATGGAAAAAACTCAATATATGAATGATGTTCAACATAGAATTGGACAAGAAATGCACAGGGAAGTGAGGGCCACAACTAAATTCATCCAGTGAATTGAGTTTAAGTGTGAGCAGAGGGAAGCCTTAGTAAGAAAGGTGGACAATACTGCTATGGGCATCAGACCTCCAAGCAGCTTGGAGAAGAAAAAATCAGACTCAAGATCACTCTTAAGATCAAGCTTCAGACACTGAAAAATTTCCAAACAACATAGTCACAACAACACAATGATCAAACCTACATCACCATGCAGCTACAACAACTCGACTGGATCCTCCATGCCCGAGCCATTCAGTGTAAGAGGGGAAAAGATCACAAGGAATCTGACTAAAACTGGTCACGATACCGCAGTAATCAAACCTACATTACAACAACATAAAAACCCTCGAATGGATCCTCCATGTCTGATCCATTCAGTGTAAGAGGGGAAAAGATCACAAGGAAGCTGACTAAAACTGGTCACGATACCGCTGCAATCAAACCTACATTACAACAACATAACAACTCTCGATTGGATCCTCCATGCCCGAGTGTTTTAGCACAATTTTTACAAAGAGATGAAAAGAGGCCGACTTCTATTAATCTGAAAGTCTCAAATCCGATACATAACTAGAGAATAGTTCTTTCATCAAAACATTACAAAATAGGGAGCTCTGCTCAACCAGTTGACGACCTTAACAAAATATCAAAACTACTTATTTATATTCAGAACAATTCGCCACTACCAGGAGTGTGATATGATCACTACATTAAAAGCATTGCGTCTGTGATTTCTTCTGTCAAACTAAACGTGCATCCCTCTGTCATACGCGAGCTCAAATTGACATGGGTTTTGCAGGAAAATATGCCCACAGGGGTACCACGGGCTGGTAGTTCAGTCACCTCGACCGGGCCTTCCATGCCTTCCATTTATGGAGTGATCTGAGGTTTCAACCACCAACTCTACTTTCATTAACTGCCTCCTCGTATATTGAACGAGACCTAATGCTCAGGGGGTGGCTACGCGCTGCTCTTAGATAGGATGCCATATAAACACGAGATTGCGGGGCCATCAAAAGATGTTTGGATTTAGATTGCTTTTGGGACCGCAATCCATCACATTTTTCCATGTATCATTTTTTCCATACCATGGTTTCCATTGCGGGACCGCTCGAGAAAAATATCGCCCGAGCATGTTGCATCCTCGCAATGGACTGTGGCTATAGGTCTGGTCCTGATCTGTTATCTGAGTGCTCCTACTAGATTTAGCGCCACTACCAAGCTTAATCGCCCACCAACTTTAGGATCTTCCAAAAGTGTGCCTTGGGATGGGGCACTACTTTTGGCACTGAACAATAACAACTCTCGGAGGATGATCTGATGTGGAGGCCTGACGTCACCATGTTGATATGTCGTGGATAGATATGTGACATGTGTCACTTGAAAACAGGTAGGAAGCATGTCTAAAATGATTGAAATGAGTGCCATGTGTCAGTGCTAGACAGATGCCACGTGTTTGTGACGACGAATTCCATGAACTTGGTGCTCTAGGGATCAGGCGCTAGCTCCTTCTCCTTTGGCTCCTCTATGTGATTTTACCCATAGCTAGCGATCTGGTGACGCGTGTCTTCTTGATTCGAACGACCAAGAATTACTTCGGGTCTTCGAACTCCGGGAAAATCAAATCTCAAACCTCTTCTGCCTTCATCTGATTTTACCCAGATCTTTGGATCTAATGACGTCTGGCCCTCCTGAGATCAATGACTGATATCCCTGCATGGCTCTAGGCTTCATACTTCTCAATAGTCAAACTTTATTTTCCCCAAGTAAATTCATCGGAGTTAGGGATCGAACGACGCGTGGCTCCTGGACTTGGATGACCGAGATCCACTTCGGGTCTCCAGGCTCTGGGAAAATCAAAACTAAAATCTTAATTACCTTCTGTGCTTTTACTTGGAGCTATGGATCTAACGACACATTGCTCTTGCTGATCAACGACTCGGATTCACTTTGGGCCTTCGGGAACTTCGGCACTTTGGGCACTTCAGGCACTTTTGAATGTGAAACATGAAGAGTTTCTTGGAGGAAAAATCTTGAAGTGAGAGATTGGCTTCCGCGTGTCCCTTCCGATGGATGGTCCGGATTCACTTTAGGACTTCAGGCTTCAGCCCTTCGGAATTTTTACACACTTCCCACTTCAAAACTCCCAAATCTTATTTCCCTGAACACTTGGATTGGACGCCACATGCTCCCTTCAATATCAATGTCTCATGCTTACTTCGAGGATTTGGGGACTTAAAAAATTTTGCTTTGGCGCTATACTTTGCACAAATTTGGACTTCCAGACACCCGTGGGCCACTGATTTGGACTACTCCTGGAATCTTCGTCGCTGAAGGATTACAACTGCCTGCTGATTTTAAGCTCGAAATGGGCTTCTTTGAATGTTTCAGTTTGTGTCCATGGCTGCGGCCTGTGTGAACAAGGATTTGGGCGACTGGCTATGGGATTTGAAAACAGGGAGACCTGTGATTGAAAAAGGAGATGAGTGTTCATCCTTGGAGAAAAACAAAGGGGCTTGGGGCCAAGATTTCACTCGAGTAAGATATTTAAGGAAAAACAGGGCATACAAACGAACAAGGGAAAAAAAAGAACGATTTACAAGATGAATGGGGGGAAAACTTAAGATTTGGTCTTCGAAAAGGATAGAGATAGGGAAAGACTACAGATTCAGGTATATCGACACACACCTATGGCCCTTGACAACCTTATGTGATAACG
>JZKD02S0231459.1:17815-38455 GCA_000966675.3 Picea glauca
CATAGATGCAGGTAATGCAAGCATGTATGCAACTGGCCCAATCCTTTCCAGGATCTCGAATGGCCCATAAAATCTTGCTGCCAACTTGGCGCAACTTCCCAATTTTAGGGAACTCTTGTTAGTTTTTACTTTCATGAAAACATGGTCACCCACTTTGAATTCTCTATGGGTTCTGTTACTATCAGCGTAACTTTTCTGCCCGTCCTGGGCAGCTTTCAGATTCTGTTTGATTTTTATCATCTGATCTTCCATCTCTTTGAGTAGTTCAGGTCCAACTACTACTCTGTCAGCTGGATTATCCCAGCTCACTGGGGTGTTGCACTTTCTTCCATAAAGCGCTTCGAATGGGCTCATCTTCAATGATGCATGGTACCCATTATTGTAGGCGAATTCTACCAAATGCAGGTAGTCTTCCCACCTTGATGGTTTATCCATCACATACATTCTCAGCATGTCTTCGATTACCCTGTTTACTCTCTCTGTCTATCCATCAGACTCGGGATGATATGCTATACTAAAGTTCAAATTCGTTCTGAATCCTTTGAACAATCCTTTCCAGAAATTCGAAGTGAATTTCGGGTCCCTATTAGACACAATTATCTTAGGAATTCCATGCAAGCGTGCAACTTCTTTTAAAAAGATATTAGGAACCTCTGCTGCTCCGTGGGTGGTTTTCAGTGGAATAAAATGGGCAGCTTTAGTAAGCTTTTCCACCACCACCATGATTGAATCATGCTGCTTGCTTGTTCTGGGCAATCCTGTGATAAAATCCATTATTACCACGTCCCATTTCCACTCAAGAATAGGTAAAGGCTGCAACAACCCTGTTGGGTGTCTATGCTCAGCCTTAACCCTTTGGCATTCCATACATCTGGCGATGTATTCAACAATTTCTTTCTTCAACCCCGACCAAAAATAATGGCTTTTGACTACTGCCACAGTCTTTTGATATCCAGGATGACCAACATAAGTCACATTATGCATTTCTTTTAGAATTTCCAGCTTCAATTCTCGGTCATTAGGTACATACACTCTGTTTTTATACAGAAGTAAACTATCAGTTCCCAAGGTGTAAATTTCCTGGGTTTGTGGTTTCTCAAGTTGCTGTAGCTTTGCTACAAGTCTTTTTTACTGCAAATCAACATTTGCAGCTTCAAGAATCCTATCTTTAATCTTAGTTCTGTACATGCTAATGGCTGTAGCATGTAATTTGTGCGCCTTTCTGCTGAGTGCATCAACCACCTTATTTTCTTTCCCTTTGATATGCTGGATATCAAAGTCATATTCACACAGAAATTCCAGCCATCTAATTTGCTTGGCATTTAAGGTTGGTTGATCAAATAAATATTTCAGACCGTTGTGGTCTGTTCTTAATTCGAATCTCTTGCCCATGAGGTAATGTCTCCATTTCCTCAAGGCGTGGACGATTGCTGCCAGCTCCAAATCATGGGTGGCCTAATTCTTCTCATGTTCCTTCAACTTTTGGGATTCATAGCAAACTACAAATCCTTCTTGGCTGAGAACTCCTCCCAGCCCTTCCTTACACGCATCTGTGCACACTACATAATCCTTGTTTGGATCTGCAATCCCCAGGATTGGAGCACTAGTGAGTAGTTTCTTCAACCGCTGGAAGCTGCTCTCACATTCATCAGTCTACTGGAACTTCTTCCCCTTTCTTTGCAAGGAAGTGATAGAATGGGCTATCTTTGAGAATCCCGCTATAAACCTCCTATAGTAGCCTGCCAGACCCATAAAAGATCTAAATTCTATCACATTCCTTGGCATTGGCCATTCTTGAATGGCCTATACCTTCTCAGGATCCACAACGATCCCCTCCTCTGATATAATGTGTCCCAAGTAATGGATTTGCTTTTGGTAAAATGAGCACTTGCTCAGTTTTACGTACAGCTGGTGTTCTCTCAACACCTGCAGCACCATTCTAAGGTGTTGTTCGTGTTCTTCCTCTGTCTTGGAATACACCAAGATATCATCTAAGAAGATTATGACAAACTGGTCCAGATAATTTTTGAATACTCCATTCATTAAGCACATGAAGACAACAGGTGCGTTGGACAATCCAAACGACACCACTGTAAACTCATAATGACCATACCTTGTTTTGAAGGTGGTCTTGCTGATGTCCTCATCCCTTATTCTCACTTGATGATATCTTGATCGGAGATCTATTTTCGAAAATACTTTCGCATCCTTCAACTGATAAAAAAGATCATCAATCCTTGGTAGAGGATATTTGTTCTTGACAATGACTTTATTCAACTGTCGAAAGTCAATGCACAGCCTCATCATCCCATCTTTCTTCTTCACAAATAGGACTGGGGCTCCCCACGGTGACACGTTGGGATGAATGTAACCTTTATTTAGTAGCTCTTCGAGCTGCAATTGTAACTCTTTCAGCTCTGGTGTACTCATTCTATAAGGAGACTTCGAAATTGGAGCTGCTCCAGGCATCATATTTATAGAAAAATCGATGTCCCTCTTCGGAGGTAGTCTAGGAACCTCCTGAAACACGTCCTCAAACTCTTTGAGCACCTTGTGGTCTTCTAGATTTGATACCACATTTTGGATTACTTCTTCCACCCGGGCTACAAATAATTGACAGCCTTTCCAGTAACATTTCTTCAGCTACATGGCTGGGATTTCTCTAACAGCCACGGCTCTAGGAATTCCTTGGATTGTTACCTGATTTCCCTCCTCATCCAGACATGTGAACCTCTTGTTACGACAATCCAGAAGGGCATGGTGCTGGTCCAACCAGTCCATCCCAATTAAGCAATAATATGAGCTTAAAGGCAGAATGTTCAATTCAACCTTAGTGCTCATTCCTTTCATGTCCACCGAACATGACTTAACCAATTCAGTGACCTTCCTCTTGGTCCCTATGGCTAACTACACTAACCAAGACTTCTCATGTTTTCTCTTCATTAGATGCAAACTTTCCACCACTCTAGGATCTACATAACTATGGCTAGCCCCTAAATCAATCAAAATAACAAGGGGTCGGTTGTTGATCATACCTTCCACTTCAATCATGTGCGATTGAAATTCCGCTTGCTTATTTTCGAGGGCTGCGTAGATCCTAGGCATTCTTCTGCCCATATCCTCCACTGTTTCAGCTTGCTGAACAGTATGTACAGTTCTCACCTTACCATTTTTATGGGGACAATCTCTGTACTTGTGGTTTCCTTGACAGCCCCAACACTGAATGGGTGCCTGTCTCTATCTTTGTGGTCTTTCTTCAGTCATTCTCGGTTCTCTAAACGATGGCTGTCCTTGAAGACTATTTTTGAAAAAGGATGGCTTGTCTCCCTTCTGCCTCTGTTCTTTCCTAACCCTCTTCTGGTCATCCCAAGCCTTCCGAAAGGTAGGCTTTTCTCTTTGCTATTTGTATAAGCATTTCGCTCTTCTTATTGTTTCTTCCATAGTCTTAGGATCATCATATTGAATCTTGTCTCTAATGGAAGGTGGCAGTCCACTCAGATACCTCTGAATTTTAACAGCCTCGTCTTTGATGAATTGAACATACTTCAGTAGTTCCAGAAAATTTCGTTCATACTCATCAATGGTCATATTGCCCAACTTGAGTTCGAAGAACTCCTTCATCTTTCTATCATAGTATCTTTTAGTCAGGTATTTCTTCTCGAAATACTTCTTAAATTCCTTCCAAGTGACCTCTTTCTCTCTGATGTGCTGCACCTGCACAAACTAATCCCACCACATGGATGCTTTTCCTTTCAGTTGGTACATTGCAATTCTTCCTTCCGCATGGGCAGAATAATTTTGCAATTGAAAGTATTTCTTCATGCCAAGCAAATAGGTCTCGGCATCTTCCTCCTTCTTATGTTCTCCATCGAATGTTGGAGGCTTAATCTTGTTCATCTCTCCCTTCAGTTCCTCCCTTCCATATTTTCGATGTTTCCTGGTAGGGGATGGGCTTGCACTACTGTGTGTCTTACTGTCAGAATGTCTTTGGGAGAGACTAAGTTGTCGGCTATCACTCCTCGACCTACTTCTTCTCCCATGGGTTCTGCGACTCCCTGTCGTACTTGAGTCTCTTCCTTTCTCGAGTTTCTTCTCTATTCTTTCCAGACTCTTTAAAAATTTTAAGTTTAATGCACCCTGCCGATCCCTGAATTTCATGAGATTTCGGCTATCATCTCTGCGAGCTTTGGCCTCTCTTTGCAATCCTTCAAGGATTTTCATTATGTGTTCTTCCTTATCCTTTTCTTTTCCATGCTCATTGGAGTTCGATCCTTCGACTCCCAGGTTAACATCCTTTCCTTTCTGTTCGTCTTCTTTTTTCAGGGGTAATCTGCACTCTTCCCCACTCCATACTCGGCGTTGGTTAGACAGAATCCTGACCTTCGTTGAACTCTGCACACGCACAGTGCAATTCAATTCGAAGTTTGTCAGACCATTAAACCTTCACGAACAATCCACAATATTTATGACTAATACCAACAAGAACAAAATACATTTCGATTCCAATTGAATTTTCTGAGCTTCTCTTTTGGCTCTGCAATTTTCGTGTTTTTTGGAGCTTTCGTTTTCGACACTTCGGGATTTCGGGTTTTCGGAGTCTCGGTACCGGAGAACTCCCGCTTAACTCCTTGGGCTAGACTCGTGGTTCACACAACCTTCCTTGATATGACCACAGTCATACCTCTTATTGGGGTTTCGGACTTCCCAAGGTCCTAATGCACATGTCCGCAGGAAACATGATTCTCCGAATCCCGACGCGTTCTTCACACGTTATCCCTCCTGGCTTAGCTTCTGGTCCACGTGACCTCTACTTTGTGACCGTAGTCAAACTTCACGTCGACGTTTCGGGTTTCAGAATTTCACAATGCAAGGACTTCTTGTCCCCACGATTCCCGATTCTCCGAATCCTGACTCGCCGCTATACGGACAACGGGCTCCCACTATGGCGCTTCCCTCCTTTCCAGCATGCTGACAGTTGGTCGCTCGGTAGTACCTTCCTCTCTGTTGGGATTTTTCTCGATGACTCCGATGGCTACCACTTGTCCACTTCACCGACTCTGCCGTGGCCCCACGCTATTTTCCTTAGCCTGTCGAGATATCGCGTTTCACGATTTCAAGTTGCAGGATTATCCTGTCCTCGGGATCTCCGATATGCCAATTTCTGACTCTCTTCGGATTTCTGACACGCGTCCAAAATGATGGACGGTTCTGATCATTCCCGGGACTTTTACCATGAAAAATTCACGACCTCCTTCGTGACTCCAGTATCGCGATTTCCGATTTTCCGAAATGGAAAATCTCAGGACACGTGTCCTCTGTTTTGCGGACGGTCTAGATCTATTTCGTATCTTTCTCCCCTAGTCTCAGAGGTTTAACCTTTGGACATCTCCCGACAGATCCTACGGCTGACAGGTTTTCCGTCCGAGATCTGACGGTTCAGACGGTTCCTAACCAATTCAAAATTTCGCATACCGCGATGTTCCCACATTCCTATGTACTTCAAAAGGAATTTTAATTCCTACATACATTTTTCCAGATCTGACGGTCACGAGGGCTCGCCTTCCCTCCCAAACATATCCTAAGGTTCTAACACCATTGGTGTAGAGACATGTCACCCCGTGGCCATAGACCACACCAGCCTGTGGTTTCATAGCATCGCTATACTTCCCGAGTTCTTAATAAAAACTCATCAAGTGTCTCGTTGACGCTTCGGAGCAAACCAGGGTCCAAAATTGGTCCTCCCAACTCAATTTTTCCCTCTCATTCTCAGTCCAAAGACCGCTCCACTGGCCCATCTAGGCTCAGTGTCGAAACCTTCGCTCTGATACCAATTTGTAGTGTACCTTTTTGCTGACCAAGGCTTTTAATGCACAATATAACAATCTGTACACACTTGCGTTGGAATTACATAACACATACAGTCCAGTATATACTCCACATGCAACTAACAGTAATTAAACATGTTCAAGTCTCAGAGTAAAAACATATAATTTTACTGCTACGAATAAGCAATCCATAACATTCCATAATAATTCATATACACAGCGGAATCATGGTAATATATACAGCACAATCATGTGGAAATGTGATAAGAACATAATTAGATAGTTATCTTGTAACAATGGAGAATTCCACCAACCAAATGCAGGCCTTCCACGAACCTCCCAGCCGTAGACCGCACTGCTCCTCAACTCAACAGTGGGTCACCCCCGAGTTGGGACTGAGCTCCACCCCACGGAAAGGAATCCTAGGCTAGGCTAAGGTTACAGGGAAAACAACACCGAAATATCTGGAAGGATTCTTCCCAAATATGCCATCTTATGCCCACTACTACCAGACTCTCATTCCCCACATGCCTGTTCCGCCCGGGAGTATACACCTTCACACGCACAGTCCATCGGTGCTAACCTCCCCCTCTAGGTCTCGGCAATAGGCAGGATCAGGAAGTCTCAGAGCCTATAGCTGGTGCTGGACACTCTCTGGAATAGACCACTTCCCAACAAACTCTTTCACTCGGAAAGAGTTGCTCGCAGGCCTGACAACCTGCTTCTTCCAACATCAACCACCTCCCTCACCTGGAGAGGGGTCATACACAAGCTCAGCAATGGCTTATTCTGGCCAGTGTTCCATGCGCAGACTAGCACTGCATGACCACCACAGTCAACCGGGAATACAGACTCAGGTTTCTCACACAAGCTCAACAATGGCGGCAAGGTCTCACAGTGTTGATTCTGGAAATGCGTGACCACAATCCACACAAGGAATTACACAGACTCTCTGGTTCCGAATGGGTAAGGAGTGAACTGGCTTTTCAGACAAACACAATCTTCTCAGCTCTCAGAACAGAGGGTGTACATAGATTTTGCAGACACAAACATAGGCTTTTTCTCCCCCGTTTCGGGATTGCATGAGGTCTCATGCAGACAAGATCGCCCCCACACTCAGGGCCGTCCCCCGGGTCGAATGGAGGAGGAGGAACCCTTCTCACGGATTTTCCCAGCCTTTTAGTGCATGTGCCAGGGTTGACACTTGTCACCCATGGGATTGCATGCGTTCCACCAGCACGCATTCCTCCCACCACTTGGGAATTCACATGTCCTTCCAAAAGGACTTAGGATAAAAACATATGATGCACATATATTTTGAAATAATATTAAAATATTATTTCTAGGTTTAAGCCCCCCCCTAGGTTTAGCCCCTAGGCTCAACACTTAGCCCCTTTCCCACCTTCCATCCCCTAGTTCCTTTCCCACTCTGTGGACACTCATTCCCCCTTCACTCATTCATCGTGGTCGGTCTGCACTTGGCAGTGTTTATATTTTATTAATCGATCTGCATACATACAAGTACATCAGCAAGCTCCTGGCCTTCAACACTTAGGCTCCTTGGCCTAAAAAACACATAAGCCTACCAGCTTATACCAAACTTGGCTCACCAGCCTATAAAACATCTTTACAATTCATTTCATATATCAAGATTTGCAACGGGGCTCAACCTTGGGGACACTACATCATATTTGCACCAACACCTATATCTAGCATGCAATTGTTAAGGCATTTGTTGTTCATCATAAGATTCATGAAGAAAGGTGGGTTTTCACTGTACTCGATCCTGAAGTGATCAGCTTGCAACATAATTGGGGGGTCCATGGGCTCAGTTGTTCCCGAAAAGAAGGTATTAAAGCATTCTTTAATAGAGGGGATCTTAATTTCTTCTTTTAAGGGAACGTTTACATGCATCTTTGACAAGGCTCCTTCAAAGTCAAAATCAAGGGTAACCTTATCAGTTTTAGATGTCTTGGGAGGAAGAACCTCGGGTGATTTTGACTGATCAGTGGTGTGAAATTCCCGAATAGACTCATTCTCATGCTTGGCAAGGCTATTTAGTCAGGTGAGCAGCATGTTAGGGTCTTCTTTGATGCTCCACCTTCTAAGGAATATTTGCTCAAGTCTATCCATGCTTTTGATGCTTCCATCAGGAAGGTCGAGATACCAACGTCTTGCAGCATCATAAAGGGTAGCAGAGAATAACTTCATAACTAAGTCCTCAACATCATCACTAATAGGGTGAAGATGAAAAAATGCCCAAAAGTTACTCATATGCTCTTCGGCACTAGTGGCATCAGTGCTGGTAAACTTAGGCAACCAATTTTTATATTTGGGTGGCATTTGCCTAGGGTAGCCAGGCATGGCTGACATGTCTAACAACTTGAACAAAGTAGATGACCATTGTCTTTGATTGTTCACTAGGTTTGTAGTACTGGTCTGAGAGGTAGACATGTATAAAGGAAGTCTCTTTCCAAAAAGTGACTTGACAACAGGTGAATTTACAGGAGGCTTCCTTCTGAAAGCTAAAGGAGGATTATTAAATCTCCTTTTGGTTTGTGGAGTCGCCAGATAGTTTTCCTGAAACTATCAAAGAATAGGGGAATAAATTTTAGTGGAGTCGTCAGGTAAGCTTGTAAGAGAAAAGGTCTTTGAGACAAGGCTTACCGAAAGATTTGTCATTGATGAAGATTGACTCAATGTTCCCCGGAAACGGAGCCAAAATGTTATCGCACAGTTTGTATCTAGGAGCGAAGTCTATAAAGTAGAAGGCCAAACTGATGTAACAAGGACCTACCCCACCCAATGTCACCACAATGGGGAGGTCCTTTCTATTTAGAGAGGCTAGGCCCAAGGGAGACGTCCCTGGCAATCTGGGGTTTGAAAGGGAAAGGCTCAAAGGATTAAGGCTATTTTCCCCTTTCACAGATTACTACCCAAAAAGATAGTCAAATAAAGTATAACCACAGAGAAAGCACCTGCTTGCGAGACAAGACAACAATAAAACTAGTACGTGCAATAATGGTTAATACTTCATAAATCAGTGACTATCTAAGTTCAATATATGAGCAAATGCAGCAGTAAATATTGACGAAGTCAATGTTTGCAATAATGACAACGGAAATATAATGTTACTTGTCAATAAACACTAGAACAATATAGCATCCAATGAATATAATCAATCCTTGAATCAAATCAATGCATAAAACATCATTCAGTTGCTCACATATAAGAGATTGTTGCGTCAAGATGAAATATCCTAGGGGTGACGTCAGCTTTTTAGGGTTAGTTGTTAGTTAGGGTTTCAAGTTTATAAGGTTTTGAAATTTTGTTTAGTCACTATCACTTCAACGCTAGAGTCTAATGATCAGTGCCTAAGGGTTAATGGAGTCAACGAGTGATGGACGCAATAGTTGAAGGGAAATTTTTTTCTAAGGACTAGAGGGTAGGTTTTCAAGGTGTTGCTAAAGCAGGGCCTTGAAAGTAGAAAACCTAAGAGAGAAACATTCACTTGGTGTTGCAAAAGCAAGTCCTTGTGCTCTCTCCTCTTTCCCGGCAAACAATTAGCACAATAAGGAAAAATTAACCAAGACAAGAGGTTTTGATGAGGGAGACGTTGCTAAAACAAGGTCTGTCAACAAGTCCTAGATTGGTACAGCCCTAGTGTAGTAAGCCTAGGATAAGGACGTCTCACTCTTATTGGCTTCCAAAAGATACGACTAGCATGAGGAATGAAGAAAACAAGTGTAGCTAACGCTACGCTATATTTTCTTATTCAATGGTTTAAGGTCTCTTTGTCAGGGGACACGAGACAACAACCTACTTGTGTGGTTGTCCCCTAGGGTTTTGATTCAGAAATATATAAGTAATATGAAAGAGATTTAAACTACAACCATTCAAAGAGAAGTTTTGCAGAAAAAACACTTACCTTTCATGAAGAAATATCCAAGCAAACCCTAGTTGTAACACCTTCCTTCCAAAGAAACACCATAAATGCCAAGAAAACTCTTCCTTCAAAAGTTGCGCCTCACTATTTCAGCCAAAAACCCCAATAGGGCGCTAAAAATCAGATCTCACTTTGATGAGTGAGTTCTATTTCTTCAAAATGAGGGAAAACATCCTCAATTTATATCATCCAATGACCTTTAATTTAAAAATTAGGTCATTAAAACAGTCGACAAGGTTGACTACTAAAAATTATAATGTTTTTACATTTATCTGCTAAATAAAAGCCTAAATGAGTAGTAAGCAGGATGTCTAGCCCCTCTGAGCGAGACGTTGTCCATTTTTAGGGAAAAACTCAGCACTAGAAGGCAAACATTGGCCTTCTCTGGGCCTCCAAACTCTGCCACACGTGCCAAACTTCCCTGTAAAGATGCCACATACTGGAGGTGACGTCAAGGCTCTCTGGAGGATGTCATGGTCAACAAAGGGATGTTTTCCACCTGTAGTGGGTCAAACCCCTAGGGCTGGGCTCAACCAAGGCATCCTAGATGAAAACGTCCTTCTTCTTCTCTCGTGCAAATGCTCAATCAATTACTGTCCTGTCTTTGTCCCTGATGAGATCCCAACAACCATCTGATGGGCTCTTCAGCCCCATGGAGGTCTGAACTGATCATCTCCCCATGTGTATTGATCCACCTGGTACCTGTCCGTCGGGTATGGTCTTGCACATCAAAAACTTCTCCCTCCATGGGCTCATTATTCCTCGGGATCATAGCAATGTCAATCATATTTCATCATTAATTTTATCAAATGCATGCATAAGACCCCTAGCATATCATCTAGTAGATCAAAGACATTACACTGACCTACTATACAAAGTTGAAGAGAAAGACAAGGTAACCTATTGGGCCAGCATCCATAAGAAAGGGAAAGTTCCCAAAGGATATCATCCAAGCCATGTAATACGAGGTGGTGTGGTCTAAGGATGCCCACACATAGTGAAAATTAGGGGTGGATATTATCCGTGGGTGCCTTTGTTGGAGGCGAGTTGTACCTATCAAGGATGCAATTCTTTCCAAGCCCTTTATTGCCTTTATTATTTCTTTTATTTATTGTTTTTTCTTTCTTTTTACTTCAAGGTCTAACTAGAGGACACTGCCTTGGCGTGGTGACCAGAGCTGACAGTGTTACCCACGAGTATTTTTGTAGAAATGATAAGGCTGGCTCGTGATGAGACCCCCTTTCCCTTGGTCATGCAACCAAGGGTCACTGCCCTGGCATGGTGACCAGATAATGGCAATGCCATACTACTAGATACCTATGAACATAATGGGTCGGCTCGTGATGAGACCCCCCATCCTCTTGGCTAGGTCTTGTTTTATTGTTTTTCTTAGGGTCCCTCTTGTTTCTTATTGAGAGAATTTTTATTGCCTTCTCGGGGATCCTTGGGCGAGGCATCTCTAGGTTTTATTTTCTATGGATTTTATCTTTTACCAGCTGCTTTTACCTGCTGGGCCTTTAGCCCCTTCTTCCCACAGGATAAAGTGTAACCCCACAAATAGGTTATCCTAATGTCCAAACTAGGGGAGTGGGATAGATGGATAGGAGAGAAGATGTAAAATGATGATATGGTGGGAGCGGACGATGGATTTGCAAAATCCCCCCTGGTGGCTAACCAAAACCTATGGATACAAGCTTGCTAGGGCACCCTGTTAATCCCCCCAACCATGGTTAAGTGGGTTAGTGTAAGATCCAAGCAGTTGTCAGAAATGTAAGGAACCTGATGCATATATCTGAAAGTTATAATGATCAAACATGACACATACCATGATACCTGGACCAATTACCTCATGGAGCCAGAGTCTTCTTTGATGCAAGTCCAAGCCGAAGGTGATGGATGTTGCTGTTGCTGACAGGGTAGGTCTGATGAAGGAGGAGAAGGATGGGCCCTCTAGGGCCATGTTTAGGTCAATCTTGCTCTCGGTATTCCATGTCTAGGACCTCTGGGCATCGAGACATGATCTCCTAGTTATCCCATGAAATCGGGGATAACAGGGCCCACATGAATTTTGGCGCTTCATCTCCTAGGGTTAGGTTTTTGGATGTCTAGGGTTTTGGCATTCCTGTTTATTGTAAAAAGGCTTATAAGAGAGCCTCATTGTAAGCATCTTCTTGTGAATGAATGTAGCCATCACATCTCTTCTTAGAGATAAGCCGCCACCATTCTAGAAAGCTTGTTTTCCGCTGCATTTTATAGCTTCAACACATTTTCTTATTGAATATAAACTAGTTTTACTATATCTCTACTAGTCTTTTGTCTCTTTGTTAATAATAATAATAATCTGTATTCATTTGTGTTTTTCTCATAAAATACAGATCAGTGGTATTAGAGCAGTCTGCTCCTTGTCATTATTAATGAATATCCTCAATGAGGTCAAGGTACAAAGAATTAGGTATCAAGCTTGTTTCTCTTGAGGAAAAAATTTCTTGCATGCCCAAGCGACCTCTCATAGAGGGAGAAAAGAAAGACGATGGGACAGGAGATCCTTTCAAAATGCTGCTTGAGGAATCCATCATGCAACAGAGGAACAAAATGATGGAAAGTTTTGCACAAATCCTTCGATGACTACCAACAGGCGACACATCTTCCTTGAACGGATGCGTCGTCCCCTTCAAGATACAAATAAACTTTGATATTCCCATATTTGAAGGCCAGATAGATGCAGATGCTATAGAAAAATGGTTGAAACTGTTAGAAGGGTATTTTTTTGTCCATAACTTTTCGATCAGAGAAAAGATTACGTTTTTTCTCCTCAAAGTCATTCCCCATGTCAAATATTGGTGGGAAACTTTCTGTGAGCAAAAGGAAACATAGGAAACCTCATTATCTATAGTTGCGGTCACCTGGGAGTCCTTCAAGGATGCTATCAAGGAATAATACTACCCTGTTGAAAGTTATGATGGCTTGTATACAAAATGGACCACACTACGGCAGGAAAGAGACCAAGTAGTGCCAGAGTTCACAAATATCTTCCTTACCTTGCGCACCAAGATGGGTATCAAATATTCTAAGCGACATTTGGTGCTCAAGTATAGCAGTGGTCTGCATAGATACAACCAGGCTGAAATGGAGTTTTTAGACATCTCATCCTTGGTCGCGGCCTATCAATATGCCATTAAAATCAAGCAAAATCTTAAACAAAAGACGTGACAATTTGGGCCTAGGAACCCCTCACATCAAAAGAAAGTAAAGGGAAGCCCCAACCTATAGAACAAAGGACAGAGAAAAGACGTACAACCTCAGGACAACCAGTCTAGGCCGCAAGCAAAGAAGGACACCGAAAATAAAAAGAAAGATACCGGGAAGTGGTGTGACTTCCATAAGAGCTCTTGGCATAACACTATTGATTTCCACTCCAAGAAATCGTTGGTGGTTGAGGTGAAAGCCTCTAAATTAGATGCGGGTTCCGACTCTAAGTCAGATCTAGAAAGGTTCAGCCTGGTGAACGAGACGATCCAGAAGAAGGCGAGCGCCTCTTTCATTCATAGATGTGGGTAAAAGGAACCCCATTGCACTTTATCATTGATAGCAGTAGACATAAGAACCTCATCTTAGAATAGGTCATCAAATGACTAGCCTTGCCGACAACGCTGCACCCGCAAATCTACACCATTGGATGGCTCCGCCAAGGAAGCGATCTCCGCGTTAGCCAATAGTACCTCCTGTCGTATGACATCAAGCCCTTCAAAGATGAGGTATTGTGTGATGTTTCTCCTCTCGGAGTTTGTAATGTTATTTTGGGCCAACCTTATTTATGGAAATGCCATGATGTATATGATTCTAGGCCTCGCAGTGTTATTATTACTTTGAATAGGAAATTGTATAGGATACCCGAGACAGTCCCACCTAGTACTATTTCCTTGATCTCTGCCAAACAATGCAAGAAGGTCATCTCTCAGACTGGGAAGTTTGTCTTCTTTGTGATTCTCTCTCAGAGTGAGTGAAATATTGCAGCCACATCCAGGGCCTCCGTGACTGACCTATCCACACAGCAGAAGCAAGCGGACAAGGTCATGGAAGAATACAAAGATATCTTCTCCTCACCTATGGGGTACCTCTGCACTGTCAGGTCAAGCATCCCATCGATATGACCCCCGAAACACCGCTGCCCAATGGGCCAGTCTGTCGTCACTCTCTGTTAGAGAATGAGGAGATCAAGCGGCAGATCCAAGAACTACTCCACAAGGGGCACATTCATCCCATCTCATCGCCCTATGGGAGCCCAATCATGTTGGTGTAGAAGAAAGAGGGGACCTGGTGACTCTACATTGATTACTGGGCCTTAAATAAAATTAGAGTCAGGAACCGATACCCGATTCCCAGAATCAACGATCTCCTTGATCAGCTCAAGGGGGCCAAATACTTTAGTGAGATTGATTTAAAATCTGTTACTTATTTTGTGTCATTGACGGGGGATACATCAAGGCCCTCCTGTGACAAGTCTTATTCCATCGACTCTGACTCATTATCCAAAAATGAGACTTAGAAATCATTTAGTACCTTAGAACCTGCATGCCTTAATGGCAGGTCTCTTCGCTTTCGACCAGGGTTTCACATCATTGATCCCTGATTGAGAGATTTCGTCAAGTGCTCAACTTCAAATCATTCATTCACATTCATTCGGATTGTACTTCAATACCTTGGGAGTCATTAACATCAATGGTGATTTCCCTCGCACTTGTTAATAGTTTTCATCAATGACCGGTAATCAAGTGGTTTCTATCATGTTCGACTTCAAAACATGTAATCACGTGGCTAGATTCGTACTTTCAGGTGACGGGATTGAAGACCCTGGGTCTCATATTTTTTATCCAGGATGTGATGGAGTATGTATGATTTGTATTGGCACATATATCCACTTTGTATGTCATGTGGCTATGTCGTCTTAATTCACGTATTCTCGCATAGATCCACAGTGTATTCCTGGTGGCTATGTATCATTTTGATGGCATGGATCCACAGTGTATGATTGGTGGCCATGACCTATGTTTATGATTTGATTCATATGTGATCTGAGCATGGGAATGCCTACCTCATAACTGGTATTATATTCTGTCGATGCTTGGTTGTTTACAGGTTTCCGATTAGGTGCGCTCCTAGTTTTTGACACACACACGTAGTTTACAAAGTATTTCGGTTGTCATAGATTCCAGCCTCATACTTTGGGGGGCATTCTGTTACACATGATTTTGGTCACTCTGGTGATGTCTCTACAAGTGATGTATTCAGGCTCCCACAAGGACTTTTTTCTTGAGAAAAGTGACTACTGCCTTCTTCCAAAAAAAACACATTTTTAAGATGAGTTCGCAGGCTGCCTATGTTACAGGGTGCGAAAATAACTCATTCTCGTAGGCCACCCACACTTAGAGTGAGAACTATTCGCAGTCTTCTCTATAGGTAGGGTGCGAACCTGTTTTTAAGCTTGAAGAAGAGAAGAGGTCACGAAGGTTCTAGAAGGGGATCTTCTAGAAAATGAGTTGGCATTTGTATGGTTGGAATCCTACTGACTTCTCATATTTGGTGGGATCATCCTCATCCATGTAACCATCCCTCCTTCTCCTATATATTGATAGGTTTCTCATGGAAAAGGTTAAGCAAGATTGAATGAAGAATTGTTGAAAGAATTGTGTGAAGAACTCTGCTTGGATAGAAGCTTGAAGACTCTATTTGGCTTATCAAGTTGTATTGGATCTTCTTCATGCAAGTGCAGAGAAAGTGTGTGTGTTGGAACCAAGGGTCACTGAAAGGAAGCTTGCGACATCAAGGCGATCCGATTGTATCTTCTACTTTCATTTAATATAATACATCGACATGTCCCTTTCCCATAAAATCACTCTTATTTTATTGCGTAACTCCTTGATCATATGCATAGGTTGACATTGAAAATACTTTGCTATCCTCACTTTGGTTGGTTTGTGTTATCTTGGACCTGATTTCACAAGAGCACTGGAGTGAAGCGAGAACAACAAAGACCTAAGGAAGTGATATAAAGGTATGTCACTCATTCCTTCTTAGTAGTAGATTCAATGATTGCAACTTAGGGAAAGAGTCATGTCCTGTCATGTTTTGTTATAGTTCTAGGTGGATCTAGGGAGATTTGTTAGTGTCCTCACCTACCGATTTATCTGATAACAAGAATCTTCCCAGGAGATTTCATGTCTCCTAGAGATCTCTGAAGCTATGGTCTAGTCTTCTCAACTTATGGCATTTGTCTGCCAATCTCTTCATCTGATCCTTTCTGAGATCAGGTTTATTCTGAGTCTTGATTTCTTTCGAGTCTACAAAAACTTCATAGTCTCTACATGATAAACTTGGTGTTGAATACCAAGTCTTAATATGAAAAGTTGAGTCATGCTTCAAGAGAATTTTACTTCTTGTCAAGGTGGATTCATTATCCATTTGACCAAGTCCACTATGAGTTCTATTCTAATGTTTGGTCATCTTTGGAGCCTTCTGCTCATTACAATCAATCTTCATATGAGATATTTTGTATCTCAAAAGTAGCTTCTTCTTCATCTTCATTGATGTATACAACTTGAATAGTTTGCTTTATGTCTCATCTAATATGTTGTCTCCTACAACTATCATTATATCTCCCTCAGGGTTATCACCCGTGACTTGCCCGAAACAAGGACAACAAGGGAGAAACAACAAACAAGAATAATACTCTTTATAATAATAATAAAACAATAGAAAGAACAATCGTCAGAGTAGCTCCTTTAGATCTATCACTTGTGACCTGTCTGAAACAAAAATAATAAATACAGTAATAGGAAATGAGAGCAACACTCTTCTAGTGTTGTGATCAATCATTCCTTCATGGTAAACTGGAAATAAAACAAGAAGTTTCTTCCTAGAGGAGATGTTAGTTATATCTGGTAAATGATTACAACAAGCAATCATCTCGATAATGCTCACATGCTACCAAGTATAAAACTTTTCAAAGATTGTTATCACAACTACAATGTTTACTTGTAAGTTGTCAAACTTGGCATATGCAAATTTTATCAACTTAATCAATCAAACCTAGAGCCTGGGGTCTTTGTCCTCAGGAATGAGTGTTGTTTCTTTTCTTCTGAGTCTCCTTCACTCAATATGAAAAGTATTTTATTCAATCTGTACTCTATACTTAAGACAATATGCCATCTTGAAAGAAATCTGAGTTAGGGAATAAACTCTATAATATCAACTTTAATCAATCTAATACTTTGACCATCGGTTAGTATGATAACTTCAACAGATCAAAATGCAACCTAGATATTCATAAGAACAAGTATAGGTATATCAAGGTAATCAAACATGGGGTGCATTATTCCTCTGAATGTGTTGGATCTRAGATCCTTCTAGATCTGTGTTTTAAAAKATCCTTTCTCTTGCAAATACCCTTTAGAATGATAATACATTTTAAACACATGTAAGTACATACCTCCAACAGTAAGGAACACTAGAACAATAAAACAACAGTCCCAACACTTCACAAAAACTTTCACTACAACTGGTACTATAGATGGCATGAAGGAACTGACATTGCAACTGGTGATACAATTGGCATGAAGGAACTGGTACTACAACTACAACTGATATTGTAATTGCAACATCAACTTAGGGTTTTATGAGAAAACCCTAATTTTTCAAACTTCAAATTTTGGAATTCTGATACATGTACTAGATGCGCTGGGCTAAGGCGAGTAGGCTGGAGCTGTCTGTTTTCAAAAATTCCATATTTTACCCCTTGAAACTTTACCTACGCAAATCTGGACTGGTACTTCTGGTCCTGGTTTTGGTTTCCTAGTTTTCTAGTTTTCTAGTATGAGTCAAAACTAGGGTTTGACTTTTTGGAGGTTCTGGACACTAAAATGGTGCGCTGAAGCTGCCAAAGAGTTTGCTAGGCTAGGGTGCACTTCCCTAGATGGTTTTTAGTCATAAATTCCCTTCCAATAAAAATCCCTAATTTTCTTATACGACAACAATGACATTTTTGGTTACCCAGTGAAAGGTGCTCTACTCAGTTTAGCTCTAAAACCATGTTAAATTTAGAGATACTATTAATTTATTTTCAATTTACTAGACAATAATATAATAAGTAGGATGACTGAGAGAAACACAATCACAAGATACACAATATTTTATCTCGGGAAACCCTCATTGGGGAGACAACCCAGCAAAAAATTCCTTAATATAGATTGCCAATACAATGCCAAGATAAAGACAAAAACACTAGAGCTAAACCAACACCGAGCATGCGCCTCTCTCTCCTCCTTCTTGCAACTGCAACTACCTCCAAAATATGCACACTAGATGAGTGACTGAATGAGTGAGTAAGTGAGACGCCATCCTCACTTACTTATACTAGCTAGGAGGCGCTAGGGTTGTGTCTTTTCACCAAGCTGGGTCAACTTCTTCAACTAGTGGTTAAAACCACTTTAATTATACCTAGGGGATGGCACTACAAAGAACACCATATAAATCTGGTTTGAACAATCCACAAAAGAGGATTTGGTCTTATACAAAGCCCAACATGATCAATCCATAAAAGGGGATTTGATCTATAATAAAATAACTCAATTATAATTAGAATATTCTTCGTAGTTAAAATATTTCAACAGTAATGGACACTAAGATTAAGAAGAGCACTGCTTTTTATCCACAGACTGATGGAAAAATGAAAATGGTCAATAGGACAATGAAACACTTACTTTGATGATATTGTAACAAACGTCCTAATGTACAACATGCCTATAACTGTCCTAAGATTTTGGTTATTTTCCTAAGTCTCCTTTGGACTTCACTCTTGGGCAAGATTTAGTGGAGGATGGATGTAATGATGTAGACAGGGCTAAGAAGTTCATCCAAAAGATCCAATTGGTTCATCAAGACATTTGGAAAAGATCCAAGCCAAGTATAAGGCTAGGCATGACAAGCATCAAGTTGATCATCACTTCCAAGTTGGTGATCAAGTTTGGCTATACATTAGCAAAGAAGGCCTTAAAGGTGAAGATAAAAATCTCATGCCAATCAGGTATGGTCCATTTAAAATTTTGGAGAAAATTGGTGACAATGTTTTTTGGTTGGAGTTACCTCCATATATGTAGATGTATTATGTGGTTAATGTTGAAAACTTGAAACTATATGAACCTACTTTGATCATGTATCAAGGTGAGAATATTCAAGTTCCTTTTGTTGAATATTTTTCTCCTGAATATCTTGATGAGTCTTGGGAATATTTTATTCTTGATAGAAAGGTGAGGACATCAAGAAGAGGCGATGTGGAGTATCTTCGTGTGGGCCTAAAAGGGATGCATCCAAGTAAAACATAATGGATGGAAATAGAAAAAGTGAGGGAGTTGTACCCTCACTTATTTTATAAATAAAACTAGAATTTTGGTGATTCAAAAGCTTCTTGGTAGGGAGGATGCCCAATAGATCTATTTAGAAAATGCCATAGCAATGTGATCTTCATCGTCCTATGAATCAACTTGGAATATTCTTCTTCTAGAGAAATCCATGGGTGGATTTGGAGGGGTTTTGAGCTCTCCTCATCATCACCTTGTAGCTTCTCCACATCCATGTCCTTGTCGTAGTTCTTCTCGGTCATCCTCCTTGCATAGATCTTCATCACAAAAATATGAAGACGTGGGGGGGAAACAAAGGTCTCTCTAACTAATTCCTCCCTCTTTAAAAAAATTGATAGAGGCAATGCATCAAGGGAGGAACTAAGCAATGCATTTCCATACCAAGGAGCTGAGCGATGAGCCATGGGGATTCTTGAGATTAGCCTCAGTTGCACAATTAATGATAGATGGTAATTTTCACTTTCCTTATGAGATTGAGAGGGTGTGAGAGTTCATGAGCTTGGTCATTGGTATTGGAGGATTCACCATTGCATAGAAATTCCATCAACTTCCCTTAACCTTTGTCGATGTTGGATGAGAACCCCTCTGTTAGAATCATCATTCTCAAGAGTTCCAACAACCATTTTTGCTCCAACATTGGCCTCTCCATTTTGATTTCCATTGTGGGCTCTCAAGGAATGGATCATGTCGATGATGATTAGGGAATAGTGAGAGAAAATTTGAGACAAAGCCAAGTTGGATTGGTAAGAAGGGAAAATAGAGACTCGCCAAAGTCCTTTTCGAGGGAGAAGTCCCTTTATTGGGAGAATAGATTGAAGGTAGTTTTCTGATGTAAATAAATTTAAAAATGTACTGTGCATCTTTTTGAATGGATCAGTTCATCAATTGAAGTGGACCCAAAGATGTAGCTCATATGGGTGAACTCCATTATCAATTTGTTAAGTATTGCGTGTATTATTTCAATTTTGGTTTTTAAATTTCAATCATTAAATTTTGACCGTTAATGAATTAATCCAATTTTAAATGCTTTTGAAAGGAATTAAGAAGCTGGTTATAAGAATGTGACCTCCATCCTTGTCTTCATTGTGGGAAGACAAATCATCTCTTAGAAAAGTGTCAAACATTGATGAAAAATATACTATCTTACACCTTCGTTGGGGGGAGGGGGGGGGGGGAACATTGATGAAAATGATACTATATTACACCTGGATGGGGGGGAGTGAATATGGTTAGTGGTAAACCAAAACCATCACATTATTTAAATAAAATTGGTTATTGGTCATCCAGAACCACCACATTGTTCAAGTACCAATGGAGGATGGTTAGTGGTCAACCAAACAAACCACAACATAAAGAATCCAAAGCTCAAGATTGGATCCCTTCAACCATGAATCATTGAAGAATAGAAGAATCCAAAGCTCAATCTTGGATCCCTTCAACCAATTTCAACAAACTT
>JZKD02S0231459.1:50630-73998 GCA_000966675.3 Picea glauca
CGCATGTTGGCAACATCAACCTCTGAACGAGATTTGTCTTTCTTATTTTTAATATTTTTTTTCTCAATTATCAATTTTTTGTTCCAGCTATCAAAAACAACGCTTTGCAACATGAAGGATTCATCCTCATCAAAAATTTTGGGTAATGGATATGTCCATTGGATGGCTATGGTGGATGGCATCTCTGGGCTGATTAAGGAAGGGGAACATGGTATCTAGATCAGTGTCAAGCTCCATGTTCGCACTCTGAATTTTTGGCTCTTCCGCTACCCCATTTTTTTTTTCTCTTCTTCTCTACTGGAAGCTTGTGAGAACTATCAATTTTAGAGTGAGGAGGGTCGTTATCTCCTCCTCCGTTTGAAGAACTTTGGGTTTCTTTATTGCTGTGATGGGCCGTTGGAGCGATGCTCTAGGATGTCGTACTTGTTGGAGTGGTATTTGCAGATCGAACACTCTTGTCACTGGGGCCTTTCCCCTATTGTGTGTACAATTTAGTGCAACTTTGCACTATCTCTATGTCGTAGGCATCAGAGGTAGGACCGTTGTCACCACTGTCTCTGTTTTTGGGCAAGTGTTTATTTACAAAACAATCATCGAGGCCAAGTGTTTGCAAATGTTGTCTAAAAATATCATAGGGGTTGAATCCTCTTATGTCTTCAGCATATCTGAGGTTGGAGATGCTAAAATGTGCTGCGAAATCGTCAATTTTGTTGACGTTTTTCAACACGAACTCCCCTATTTTCCAAGGCAGAGCAATGAATTGTTTTTTTTTCTTCCTTTGGAACAGATGGAACCAATAGCTGTATTGATGTGCTACTTTTGCAAAAAACATTCTATCTGTAATGTGACATGGAAGGAGAGCAGGTTGTTCTGTGGAGCCAAAAATTCTTATGACAGTGTAATTATCCAAATGTTCGAGTGTCCCCTTCTTGTCCAAAAAACTAGTTTCCTGTTCAGATATGCGAGGAGCATCTTTTCCTAACAACAAAAATTTGAAAACATATAGGAAGCCATTAAAAACCTCATAAAAAGAGTGGGAAGCCTTGTGCTTCCACAAGGCCTGGTACCAGAACGTTATAGGGTGGAATTCACAGTTGACATTCTTGGACAGAGACAGTTGCAGAAATTGATAGGAATGTGCTATTGGAAAAACTAAATAGGATGACATAAAATATTTCTTTTCCCTTTTGTAGCTTGATGATTGGAAAGAGATTTCATGGGAAATTAACCTTCCCCAATAAAAAATGGCTTGTTCGTTGACTGTGAAATACAAAATATAAAGAGCCATGCGGGAAACAGTACCTGTGGACTCCTGTCTAGTTATTCTTGTAAACAACCAGGGAATTTTGCGAAATGGATTTCTAAATGAACTAACCTGGATGCTTGTAATATCTTCATGAACTAGATTAAGGTTTTCCAAAAAAGGGGGCAAAAGGTCCAATCTATTATTATGATTTGCTAGGAACTGTTTGCAATCTTCTCCTTTGAATGTCAATGTTGGCTTCGACAATTTCAGCATCTGGCGGAAGACCTGAGGTGACAAAGAAACAGAAGAGCGGTCATGCAGTGGAATAATTATTTTCTCTGCAATATATTTATTAGCGCACCAAGAGACCAGGTCCTTACAGTAAAAAACCTCAGGGACATCCTGCATGGGCAATCCCGGAGGTCCAAATTACTTGGTTCTCTGCGACAGAGGTTGAGTAATAAGAAAATGCCTTGGACCAGTGGAAGTTCTGGTTCTCGCATCCGAAGATGTTCACTATATCTCCACAGAATTGTTGTCGAGCTAATGCCATAGGTTTATGAGAAGGTTACTTTGGTGTAGATGATGGTTTAAATGAACAACTAGAGCTGATAATGTAACTTTTCGTTAAATCTTGGTTAAATGCTTATGAATGGGAAAGCTCCTTGAGATTTTCACTGATTAATGACAATCTGTATTGGTGGTGCATGATGAACTGTTAGCAATAAAGTTTATTTATTGCATATTTAGAAATGCGAAGGTGGCAGGTACGACGAAGATAAATTAAGGAATGGAGGTTTCGTGAATGTGCAAAGGCCACGCCGTGTGAATGAGATTTCCTGATTTTGAAATGAACACTCTGAAGGAATAATATAATCCCCCCCACAAAATTTGGTTTAATGCGCATCAATATGAGATGTCCTTGAGCCTTTCGCCCATCAATGACAATCTATACGGTTTCTACATGATGACCTGTTAGAATTAAATGCCAGTAATTCCATATTTAGAAACAATATATGTATATATATATATATATATATATATATATATATACAGCTTTTTATTTTCTTTTATTATAGACAAGTGTGAATGTAACGGAGACGACAGAGAGCAAGGAAAGAATGAAAATCTCTGAAAAGTGATCGGACCTTATTCTAAAAAGGATTACGGGGATAGTCAGGATAGCTGAGTGTTGCAGGGTTTGTATATTTGCGGAATTCCAGCAAAGTGGCTAAGTATGGAATAGGGAAATTGCTAATTGCATGTGTAACAATAAGATCTTATATATAATTGCCAACTGCTAATTGCAAAGGGGCGCGGGCATAGGAAACAATGACTATGAACTGAATATTTCTTCAACCCGCCAAACCGACGATCCACCAAAGAAATTTGAACAAATGTCGAAGTATGGAAAGCGAAAAGACGGACTTCAAAATGGGGTGACAATAGTTCCACTAAATATGCGAGGACCCGATGGTTAAATTGTATTTGTCAAAATTTTTGACTGCAAAAATGTGCACCAGGGAAGAGGGCATGATAGTTGGACCGTAATACGGAAGAGGGTATGATCTAAGAACGGTTGCAAATTTGTATATCTGTCAATTTGTATATCACAGAGCTCCGAATGTTGTTTGGAGGTCATGGAAAAGTAGAACTGCAATGTTGACCCGACCACCTCACAAGTTCGCCTGTCAATTTGTATATCATGGAACTTTGGGTTCCAGCTGTGGGACAAGGAACAAAATAGGGTCAATTTAAAGAAAAGAGAAGCAGTCGTTGGAAAGGCGTGAATCCGCGAAGCTGGGGAGAAAGGCATTTTCGGGAAAAAAATGATTAAGTAACCAAGAAGAGAAACTAGAGGGAATAAAAGAGTGGGAAAATAGAAAGGCGGAAGGCAGTTTTGGTAAGCGTGAATTGGTTTCAAGGAAGCCCAATTGTTGCAAAACCATGATGTTCTACTAATTGTCTGCAAATGCATTGTTTAAGATTAGATTTTATTGCAACCTGTGCATGTAACTATGTTCTTTTTACATTCTTCCATATCTGTAACATATTAACTTAACTACTAAACTTCATTTTCTACTAATTACTAGCAAATGCTTTGTTGAAGATTAGATTTTATTGAAACGTGTGGGTGTAACTGTGTTGTTCATTTCTTCCATGACTACAACATATTAAGTCAAGTATTAAACTTTTTGCATAATGGGTTGTTAGCATTAAAACTTAATAATTGCATGTCTAGAAACAAGAATAACGATTTTGCTGCAACATTGTACCTTGGTATTAGTAAACACAATATCGAAGAAGTACGAGAGCAACGAACCATGCAAGTTAGAATATGCGTTAAACCCAGAAAAGAGGCAACAACGAAGAGTCGAAGGCAAAAAGTTTTTAATATCAAATCCATTTAAAAAAATAATTAAAACACCGAGTATTGTACATCTATCCTTAGCAATTGGATCCAGTTTTTGGGCCAAAACAATGAAGGTATCTGCGACAAACATAGGCCTGGGATCCGCAGTATGCAACACGAAAATGGTTGCAGGGCAAGTGGAATAGCCGTTAGCTGAAACCGTCTCTGCATAGTCCAAAACAATTTAGTAGAACAACTTGCACGTGCAATTCTAGAGGCCCAAATTAGTCCATTTTGGGCAGAAGGAGATGACTAGTAGGAAAATGCCTTGCAGTAGCGAGAGTTTTGGACTTGATTCCCGAAGATGTTAATCAATAATTTTTTGTCTTGAAATATATCTCTGGGATCATCAACATATCATTGCTTTACAGTGAAAATCTTCCACCCAGAACAGACTAATTTGGAACTCTGGAATTCCTACTTTCGCACTGCAAAGTGACTGTTGCATTTACCATTGGTTTCTTTTCTGAAACTACTTTTGGTGTTGTCATGACTGCCATCACCGAGATGGGAAGCTCCATTCATTATGGTTGATTTCAATTTGGGCGCAGGAGTGGGAAGATTCTTTGCATTGCCATCATCCATTTCTGTATCATCATCCATCAAATCATCTTCTTCCTGCTCAAAATTCATGGCATCAACTTCTGCGATAGGTATGAATCCAACTGGGCAGGTTCTCTGAGCAACCAGGGTTTCCATGGAATTTTTTGGCTTGAAATATATCTCTCGGTGTACCAAGGGACCATCTCATTTTTTGCTCCTGTGCTGAGGGAGATGAATAGTAATAATATGCCCTGGAATAGTGGAATGTCTAGCCATTATGCCCCAATGTGTTTATTATGTGTGGAGAGAACTGTTTCCAGAAGTTATTAAGAATTTTCGTTCAAGACGATGTTTGAAATGAAAATCGGGGAGGGATAATATAACCCTCCACAAATTATGGTTTAATGTGTATCAGTGGAATATCTCCTCAAGCCTTTCATTGATCAATGACAATTTCCAGCGTTTGTGCGGAATGAGCTATCAACATCATAGCTCAATAATTGCACAATTAGAAAAAAGTGCGAAGGTGGCGGTGACAGCGAAAAGAGATTAAGAATTAGAAATTTCTTAAAAGCACAAACACGTTGGCACACAAAATTAAAAGATTGCATAGGCTTTGAAATGAATACCTGGAAAGGATAACATACTTGTGCACAAATATTAGTTTAATTCATAGTAATGACAAATATTCTCCAGATTTCCAGACATTAATGACAATCTTAACGGTTCCTGTAGGATGGCTACTAGCATTAAAGCTTAATTATTGCATATCTGGAAACAAGCACAAAGGTAGCGGTGATGGAAAAACTGATTCCAAGAAATACCAAAGTATGGAAAGTGGTCGGGCAGGTTACAAAAGAAAAACGACAGAAGATATACCTAGGAGACCTGAAGGGCCGATGGTCATATTGTATCTCAGTGACAAATATTGGCTGCCAATTTGTATGTCGTGGAATTTGTAAATTGAGAAGTGGACCTACGGGCTGGCTGTCTCAACATTGCACTTTGATTGTTCCGTGTCCTCCAAATAACACTTGGAGTTCCACGATATACATATTGACAGATGGAATCCAGGGTTGGAAGGTTCAAGATTGCCATTGCTTACGGATGACAATCTCTATGAACTATCTAACATATCTAAAAACATTACATAGTAAATATGCACTTTTATAAAGTTTTTACATGAGATTTTATAGAGCATATGTGGATCCCTCATTCCATATTTAGGCACTTTTTCGATTGCGGGTTCTCGGACTGGCAGGCTGAAAATTGAGCCTCTATTGTTCTGTGTCCTACAAATAACACCTACACTTCCGCGATATACAAATTGACAGGCGGACTTGCGGGTTGGTTGGTTCAACGTTGCACTTTTATTGTCGCGTGTCGATTCCATATTTAGCCATTCTTTTGGATCGGGGATTCTCTGGCTGGCGGGAAAAAAATTGGGCATCTATTGTTCCGTGCTCTACAAATAGCACCCACAATTTCGTGATATACAAATTCACGGACGAATCTGCGGTAAATTATTAGTGTTAAATATTAATATTGCAGAATTTAATTAGACGATAAAGTTTGTATAATCTGGTTGGCCGAGTTATATAAAAGTATTCCGACAAACGGGCAATACATGGTAAACATGTACTTTTATAAAGTATGGACATGAGAATTTATAGAACATATGTGAATCCCTCATTCTATACTTGGGCACTTTTTGGATTGCGGGATCGCGACTTGGCGGGCTGAAAATTGAGTATCTATTGTTTCATGTTCTACAAATAGTACCTACACTTCCGCGATATACAAATTGATAGGCGGACTTGCAGAGATGAGTCTCTATATAAAGTATGGACATGAGATTTTATAGAGCATATGTGGATCCCTCATTCCATACTTAAGCACTTTTTTGATCATGAGTTTGCGACTTGGCGGGCTGAAAATAGAGTCTCTATTATTTCATGTATTACAAATAACACCCAGAATTCCATGATATACAAATTGACAGGAGGACCTACAGGCTGCTTAGCTGAAAATTGCATTTGTATTGTTCTAGAACATATGCGGATCCCTCATTCCATACTTGGGCACTTTTTGGATCACGGGTTCACATCCTGGCGAGCTAAAAATTAAGTATCTATTGTTCGGTGTCCTTCAAATAGCACCTAGACTTCCTGATGCAGCCGCGCCCTCACTGGCACGTCCGCTTCAACAAGATCTCCTTCTCTCTTTGGCCCGAAGAACTCAAAGGTCCTTATGATTCCCTATCAGGAATCTTTCTTACCCACATATTCTCTTTGTCATGATCCTCTCTTCTTTACTTTCGGAGGATCGAAACTCACGACTTACAAGTCCAACAGTTGAGGACTACACCCTCATATCCCCGAGACCCGATGCCTCAGTCAACGCTAAATTCCTCTTTCCTCTATCAGGACTTCACTCTATCGCGACTTCACTGCTCGCGATACCAAGGCCTCGGTTTTTCAACCTCTGATACCCGATGTTCCGAAATGTCGATGCATGTGTGAGTTGACTTTTCAACGTTCCCTTATCTTGTCAGGACTTCAGACTTCGCAGGATCATGAATCCTAACACCAAATATTTGGGACCTCCCGCAGCGAGACCCCGATGACTTCGTGCCACCTGTACTCCACTTCTCTGACTCCCTGTGGCCCACAATGTCTACGCAGCCATTGGGATATTGTGTCTCGCGACTTCACTGCTTCCGTTGCCAAATCTTCGAATCTTCTTTCACAAAACCCCGATACATGATCCTACGTGTAGATCCGATGGTCCTCGGAACTTCGTGAAATTCCCTCGGAGGGTCTCGACCGTCCGTTCTCCCTCATGCAATCCTCGAAATAAAGAAGTGTCTCTCCACGAGACTCGTTTGCCTGCGCGCGCGCTTTCAATGCTTGCTCGAATGCTTCAATGCACAACTCCTCTGTGCAATCCTTCGATAGATTTGAAGGCCTACTCCTCCTGAGCTTCAAACCCTTGGGCGTTCCTATGAAATAAATCAAGTACTTCCTCCACGAAGACTTGTTCACCCTCTTTCCAACCTACGACGCTTCTCTCCGACTTTCCACGGCAACTTCCCTGCACTTACCCTTCAGTGAATTCAAAGGCTTGTTCCTCTTGAGCTTGTTCTCGACTTCTCAAATCCTTTTGATAATTTCTTGCGCACACTCCTTGCAACAAATATTCAACAACATCTAAGTGTTGAAGGCACTCGACTATGCTCACTCCTGCAGAAGTAGTCTTTCGATACTTCGCTCATAATTGCAACTCTGAGACTTCTCCCTGGCCTGTGCACCCCTTGCGCGACACTATGCATGACTATACCTTCGAGGAAATGAGAACAAAAGCTTTCTCTAATTGAACCCTGTAGTCACGCACTTCTTGCAGACAAATTCAACTGCACTCCTTGCAAGAATCCTCCGGCTCAAATAGAGAAACAATTGAAACTCATTCCATCTCCCTCTCAGACTTCAATTCAGCCATGAAATCACATACATAGCATATAAAAGAAAATGTATGACAGGAAATAAACATTCATGAGCATATCAACGGTACACAGAGAAACAACACAGAACCATGAATTGGAATCATATTTCTTCTATTAATTCAAATATCCGTACATGGGTGTTCTTCATACAATTCTCTGCTTGCTCTTCTTCTGAATGCTCTATCTCTTCCTCGATAATGTTACAATGATACAATGAGGGTGTCTATATCTGTTTTCCCTGTTGAACTCTATGCTATCAAATCTAGAATTAAATTCCTATCTACCAGCATTAACTAAATTAAATGCTGACTATCTACCTAAGGACGAGAGCTATCCGCTCAAGGTCCATTACAATATACAAAGTGTGCCTTCATAAATGGCTTCATTAAATACTTGTGCAACAATCCCAAAGTGTTTTCAAAATTTTAGTGCTGGCTTGTCCAGCTGTCTTCTGCCATCATGCTGGCTCGCTTGATGTTTTGGTGATGCTCCTGCATCACTTCCGCGATATACAAATTGACAGGCGGTCCAGGCACTTTTTGGATCACGGGTTCGTGGCCTGGCAGGCTGAAAATTGAGTCTCTATTGTTCCATGTCCTACAAATAGAACTTACACTTTCGCGATATACAAATTGACAATCCGACTTGTGGAGATGAGTCTCTATATAAAGTATGGACATGAGATTTTATAGAGCATATGCGGATCTCTCATTCCATACTTAGGCACTTTTTTTATCGTGAGTTCGCGGCCTGGCGGGGTGAAAATAGAGTCTCTATTGTTCTGTGTCCTACAAATAACACCCAAACTTCTGCGATATACAAATTGATAGGAGGACCTACGAGCTGCTTGGTTGAAAATTGCATTTGTATTGTTCTAGAACAGATATGGATCTCTCATTCCATACTTGGGAACTTTTTGGATCGCGAGTTCGCGGCCTGGTGGGCTGAAAATTAAGTATCTATTATTCAATGTCCTACAAATAGCACCTAGACTTCCATGATATACAAATTGACAGGCGGTCCAGGCACTTTTGGATCGCAGGTTTGCGGCCTGGCGGGCTGAAAATTGAGTATCTATTGTTTTGTGTCCTATAAATAGAACCTACACTTCCGCGATATACAAATTGACAATCGGACTTGCGGAGATGAGTCTCTATATAAAGTATGGACATGAGATGTTATAGAGCATACGCGGATCCCTCATTCGATACTTAGGCACTTTTTTTTATCGCGGGTTCGCGGCCTGGCGAGTTGAAAATAGAGTCCTTATTGTTCCGTGTCCTACAGATAACACCCAGAGTTCCACGATATACAAATTGACAGGAGGACCTACAGGCTGCTTGGCTGAACATTGCATTTGTATTTTTCTAGAACATATGCGGATCCCTCATTCCATACTTGGACACTTTTTGGATTGCTGGTTCGCGGCCTGGCGGGCTGAAAATTAAGTATCTATTGTTTGGTGTCCTACAAATAGCACCTAGACTTCCGTAATGTACAAATTAACAGGCGAATTTGTGGACATGAGTCTCTATATAAAGTATGGACATGATATTTTATAGGGCATATGCGGATCCCTCATTCCATACTTACGAACTTTTTGGATCGTGGGTTCTTGGCCTGGCGGGCCGAAAATAGAGTCTCTATTGTTCCATGTTCTACAAATAGCTCTCAGACTTTCGTGATATACAAATTGACAGGAGGAGCTGGCTGAACATTGCAGTTTCGTTGTTCCATCTCCTCCAAATACCACTCAGACTTCCGCGATATGCAGATTGACAGATGGATTTGAGGGTTGGCGGGTTTAAATTTGGGTGGAGCGACTGATATAAAAGTTTTCTGACAAACGAGCAATACATAGTAAACATGTACTTTTATAAAGTATGGACATGAGATTTTATAGAGCATATGCGAATTCCTTATCCTTGTAAATTGGGCTGGTAGGCTGAAAATTGGGCATCTATTCTTCTGCGCTGTACAAACACCACCCACAATTAGGCGATATACAAATTGACAAGCAGACCTGTGGTTTACTTGGCTCAACATTGCAATTTCATTGTTCTGTGTCCTCCAAATAGCACTCGGAGTTCTGTGATATACAAATTGATAGATGGACTTAAGGGCTGGCGGGTTTAAGTTTTCCATTGTTTACAGATGCTAATCCCTATCAACTATCTAACATATCTAAAAACAATATTTTCAATACTAAATTATTAATATTAAATTTTGATATTGCAGAATTTAATTAGACGAGAAAGTTTTTTCAATCTGGTCGGGCAACTGATATAAAATTTTTCCAACAAACGAGGAATACATAGTAAACATGTACTTTTAGAAAGTATGGACAAGAGATTTTATAGAGCATATGCAGATCCCTCATTCGATATTTAACCACTTTTTTTGATCGGGGGCTCTTGGCCTGGCTGGCTGAACATTGCACTTTCATTGTTTCGTATCTTCCAAATATCACTCAGACTTCCGTGATATGCAGATTGGAAAATGACTCGAGGGATGGCGGGTTCAAATTTGTCATTGTTTACGGATGGAAATGCCTATCAACTATCTAACATACCTAAAAACATTAATTTCAATACTAAATTATTAATATTACATATTGATATTGCAGAATTTAAGTAGACAATGAAGTTTGTCCATTTTGGTGGACCGACTGATATAAAAGTTTTCTGACAAACGAGCAATACATAGTAAACATGTACTTTTATAAAGTATGGAGATGAGATTTTATACAACATATGCAGATTCCTTATTCCATACTTAGGCACTTTTTGGAAGGCGGGTTCGCGGCCTGGCGGGCTGAAAATTGAGGTTTTATTGTTCTGTGCCCTACAAATAGCATCCAGAGGCCCCGAGCAACTATCTAAAAATGTTATTGTTTACAGATGCTAATCCTTATCAACTATCTAACATATCTAAAAACATTATTTTCAATACTAAATTATTAATATTAACTTTTTATATTACAAAATTTAATTAGACGAGAATGTTTGTAGAATCTGGTCAGGCAATTGATATAAAAGTTTTCAGACAAATGAGCAATACATAGTTAACATGTACTTTTAGAAACAAACAATATTGTAACTTCACATGCAATCCTCAAACAATTTTGCATGCAACTATTTTCTTTCATGGTAGGATTGGAGCAACAACAAAATCTCACAGAATAACAGATATTGGCCTCGACAGACATGGAAAATAACACAACTTCATGTCGACCCTTGGGTGTAGGGGATGAACACCGTAAACCGCCCCAAATAAACAATAATAATCCAAAAAAAGAAAAAAGAAAATCTCCAACAACTGCTGCTGCACCCCAACCCTACAAGGCTGAATCAAACAAGAGAAAACAACAAGAACCAAATTTTGGCGGGTACAAGATTGTAATTGTTTAGGGATTCTCATCCTATCTAACTTTATCTAAAAACATTATTTTCAAATACTAAATTATTAATATTAACTATTATTCGTTCATTCAAATTATTCCAGGATATTAATTTTACCAAGTTCAGCGAATAAGCAAAAATGGAAAAACAATGACCAATTTGAATTTTAAGAGCCTCTTGTTGGTATGATAGGAAAATTGCACTTCACACACTATATATTCATTGATTTCAAATTATTTCAGAACAATAATTTGACCAAGTTCATCGATCAAGGAAATCTGCTAAAGCAAGCCACATAGTACATTTGCGTCACAACGCCATAGAAATTATCAGGCAGATATGCAAATAACCAAGAACCAACCATACTTTAAACAGGCCACAAGCAAGTTTTCAAAAGGTTCCATAGAGAAAAACCCATCGACCTTTGCACCAAACAATTTGATATACAAAGAAAAGACATCATCACATTTGTTTTCTCTTGCATATGGTATATGTTCCCAGTAGGAAATAACTAGGGCCATGCGATATATGGGGATTACAAAGATATGGACCAAGTCCAATGAACATTCATCTGGATGTTGAACAAATATTACAGAGACACATGAGGTATTTTCGTTTCCTGCCAAAGTTTGATATATTTTATTTTTTTTGCTTCTTCAGCTCATATGCAAAATTGCATTGTCCTCATTTAAGGTGAATTTTCTCTGTATCCGAAGCTCCTGCAGCATGTAGACACTGCTTGCCTTTTTCTGTAGATACGTTTCATATGACAACTCTGCCAACTTAGGAAGCACATTTTGTAACAGAGGTTGCCTAACCGTACAATGCACGGTTGTGTTGCCCACAGTTCAGATAACAACATTGACACAATGTCCATATATATATGGACATTTTTCACCGCATCACAGACAATCAATCATATCATCACTTATCAAAGAGAAGGCAGAAGCAGGGGAATTGCATTTTGAACATACAAGCTCAAAGGGGGTCGAGTACACATTGGCTACAACTAAAAGACCTTCAACCTGGAAAGCAAGCAAAGGGATTAATACATTGAAGAATATAATACACAACTGTACCCCCCCTCCCCTTTAAAAACAAAAATAAAAATAAACAGGCGCATAAATTTGTTGAAGGATATTTCTATAAACAAAGTGAGGACGATTTTGTGGATGTATACGCACAACAGTTGTAGAGCTAGCTAGTTTCTTTAGATCCTCTACTATATCTGCTCGCAACTCTGTTACAAAGGTTGCCTAGGTTGTCCGAAAGATCCTTTCTCTAGCATCCCTCTTCTTTGTTATATTTTTGAACAACATAAGTGGAATCTTCCCTCTTTGTAATTGATGTTCTATTGATGAAAACAAATCTGAATACGTATCGAACAATTGTAGTTGCAACATGGAACAGTGCAATATTTGTGTAACTTATCCGACATACATGCAGATGCGAAAGTAAAGGGAAAAACTGAATATGAAAAGCAGTACCATTGCCTTGTTGCTTTCCAACTCCCTGTCCTTTATATGGAGAATGTGCTGTGAGACAAATTTTCTTGCCAGTGTGACAACATCCCTAATCCTTCTGATTGGGTAAATATCAGTGCTTTGTGCAAGCTGGCTAATAGTCGAGTCCGGGACGAAGCAATATTATGAACAAACAATGATAATTTTTTCCACAATGCTTGTTTCATTGAGCGAAATAATTCAATCACAATCACGACGGTCATATATTGTTTTGGGAAATATATTAAAACTTGTAATGGATATCCCATTACGCGGAAATATCTTTTCTGCATGTTTCTAGACAAGTTGTGGAGGAACAGTCAGTTTCATTGTCATCATGGAGTCCTTGTCTTTCATGTCAGCATGCATAATGGATCTACTTTTATTTTCCTTGTCCAAGTAGGTGCTATAGACAACCATTATGTCCCCAATGAACACTTGTCCACTTTGGCGGCTGTTCAAGCCCTCTATTGATAGTACTTTGGATGTCACAAATCTAGACCTGATGACATTTTTTGAATAGGAAAAGTAAAGTAAATGGTAGTGTGCTACATGTACACACATAGTTTTGATGAACTATGGAGCCACAGTTTTGCAACCACACCTCTTAGTCTGTGGAACATGAAACACGTTCGGTGTCTCGCTTGTACTTGCTGATACCTCTTGTGAGCTGCAAACCATGTATTTTAGATGGCATCAACATATCTGCCATGCCATAGATGAATATACAACCAAATAAATTTGTTTAGTAAACATAGTAAGAGCAGAGCGTATGCATATTTGCCTTTGGCCTTGTCGGTCTGCCGATGTCTGGGATGAATGACTGCTCATGACTGTGTCACTAGTCCAAATTTTTCTGATGCAAGCATGTGCAGATGAACATCAGGACTAAATAAGCATATGCATTGTATATTGTCCATCGAAACGATCAAATAATCAAAAAATTGTATGCATCTGAATTTTTTAACTAGAGTAATGTTTAATAGTAAACAAGGCGTGAGCACGAGGCACCATGGCCAATCTGTATATTGCGAACCCCTGGAATTCGGGGGAGAAATATTCAACCTGCCAACTTGGCACCCGCAATCGAGAAAGTGGGTAACTATGGAATAAGGTAGGAGCATGACCACATATGTCAATCCGTTAGTCCGCCAACCGACGCATGAAGGAATTTTTGGAAAGCACACTAGGCAGATAAATTAGAAAACAAAATGGATAATAGATAATGGGAAAAGTAGAAATAGGGAGCACAGAAAGGCCCATTACTACAAATTCATCTCTTTCAAGTCTAATATTATATACCCCCACCCAGTTTGTATATTTAATTTACCAGCACACTTGGTATACCTTTTAGAAGATTGTATCATAGAATCCTCTATTGTTGCACATAAGAAGTCGTCTCCCTATCCAAGCAACCTGTTTTTTCCAAGGCAGCAACCCCGAAGATGCAATGGACACGAAGGCAAGTTAGTATGAAGACAACCATCTAAAAGAAAAATAAACAGGTCTATTTACCCACCAAAGAGTCCTTCATCCTGTCCAACCATTATGTTTGTTTAAATGCAGCGATGCAACGCAAACACAACATACATGAACTAGCTTAGTATGACACATGTAACCAAGATAACTTACCATATAGGAAGGCACGCAACTAGTTTAACATATATAGAGACCATAAATGAAATACAAAACAACACAATATGAAACAACAATACAAGCATGCACCTTTCTATATCCTCTTCAGCCGCTGCAGTCAAGACTCCATCCTTTTCTCCAGCTACTCTATTTGTTTCAATGTGGGAACACACAAAATTCAATGAACATCAATGGAAGCTGGTATTCACCGGAGAATAAGCAATATGTACATATGCAACGAAATAGGTCTATTTACCCGCCAAAGAGTCCTTTGTCCTATCCAACCATTCTGTTTGTTTAAATGCAACGATGCAGTGCAAACACAACAGACATGAACTAGCTTAATATGACGCATGTAACCAAGATAAATTACCATATAGGAAGGCACACAACTAGTTTAACATATATACAGACCATAAATGAAATAAAAAACAATGCAATATGAAACAAAAATACAAGCATGCACCTTTCTATATCCTCTTCAGCCACTGTAGTTAAAACTCCATGCTTTTCTCCAGCTACTCTATTTGTTTCAATGTGGGAATGCACAAAATTCAATGAACATCAATGGAAGTTGGTATTCACTGGAGAATAAGAAATATGTACATACAACAAAACCGACTCAACGAACAGTCTAGAAAGGTAGAAACACGAACCTTTGTGCTTCTCTATCCATGGCTGTAAATGTGTAGATTTTTTTTCCCTGCCCAAAATATATTACAAGGCACAAAATATCACGCAATTGCATGGCTACAACAAAACGATTTCTGTTTTTCCCTGGCAATTTATCCAGATATGCCCTTTAACCATGTTCTATATCCTCTACACAAACTGTTGTTCCCATGATACAAGTTCTCAGATTTCCATGGAAAACCACCCAGACATGCTTCCAGACATGAAAATATAATCTTGCAAAATCTTTGTTGCACATATCATATCTCAAGCACAACACAAATTATATCATGCGCATACTAGTCTATGTAGAGGAGAAAGAACATGAAATGTCACATCCGCACATCTGACCATACATGGTTTATAAATGTAGCCTGCATACATATGCTTTATTCCAATAAAAAAACAACGGATATTGTAACTTCACATGCAATCCTCGAACAATTTTGCATGCAACTATTTTCTTTCATGGCAGGACTAGAGCAACAACAAAATCTCACAGAATAACAGATATCGGCCTTGACAGACATGGAAAATAACACAACTGCATGTTGAATCATAGGTGCAGGGGCTGAACACCGTAAAGCGCCCCAAATAAACAATAATAATCCAAAAAAAAAGAAAAAAGAAAACCTCCAACAACTGCTGCTGCACCCCAACCCTGCAAGGCCGAATCAAACAAAAGAAAACAACAAGGACCAAACCAGAGAGAAAGCACGAACAGGATGAACTGCACCCCCAGGGCCCCAAAGCGCAAACCCCAGCCAAACAAACAGAACCAACAACCCACGAACCAATGAACCATCAAAAACCACCGAGCCAGTGAAAAATATATATGTATCTCCAACGGTTACGAAACTGCAACCCAAGCATAGAAGGAACCAGAAACATACAAGGAACATGCGACTACAAATAAGCAAACATTCTACTTGAAAACTACAAACACTGAACAACAAACAAGGAATACAAAACGAAACTATGGCATCCAAACTTACTCTGAAATGATGAAATACAGAAGCGCAGGTTGAATCGCGAGCGAAACAACAACAAACAACAACCGAGAAACCAACAAAGAAGAAGCACTCAACGAACCAGTAAACAATGTATGTAGCTTCAACGATTACGAATATGAAACATACAATGGCAACAACCGAAAAACCAGCGAAGAAAAAACACTCATTGAACTAGAAAACAATGTGTTAGCGATAAAAAATGCACTGGCATTTTTGAAAGAATGATGCCTAATCTTGTAGGGAACATTTGACTAGCTTCCCAGGCTCCAAATGTAGATTTGAAAGCACCATTGGAAATCTTAGGATTTGTAGATGTCAACTGACTATTCAAGCATGCAAAACAGACTCTCCATGACTGGGAAATTTGATTTTACAAAAATATGCGCTTTCACCAGCTAACCCGTCTTGAATTTTGCTAGATAGCTGGTGAAAGCTTCGCCTTTCACCAGCTAAGGAGCGGATTTTCGGGTAAATTAGCTGGTGAAATCCTTTCACGGCCAGAATAGTCGAATTTTTGCCTAGATCATGATTTTTTGGGTTTGAATGGTTTGAACCCACTTCAAATGGACAGGTGTTGAATTATCAAGTCTAATTCAAAGGCTAGTTTTGAGGGATAAGGTCAGAAAGAGGTTTTTCAACTACATTTGGCATCTTTTTCAAAGGCAGAATATCAGGGTTTTTGCACACTTCACCAAAATTCAAATTTTATCTTTGGAGGACCAAATCAAATAGCCTTGGGAGGCTAAAACTACACTTCATCAGCAATCTACTACTCTTAGATATGGATTGACCTCGTCTTGAGGATCTCTCCTTATCTTTTGTAAATTAGTTTTGTCTTTCTATTTTTAGAATATTAGATCCATTGTTTTAGGATCTGAAAACTGATTGTAAAAGGCTATAAATGCCTAGTTTTTCTAAGAGAAAAGGGTTCAATCCTAGAGACTTTGGCTATGTACTTTGACTATGTTATGTTATATGAATAATAGTCTTCTTTGGTTATTATATATCAGTCTTTTCATATACTCCACTACTCTGTTATTTAATTATGTTCAACTTAGTTATTCAGAACTGTTATCTTCTGGTATAGCTCATGATTATGAATTAGATGTTTCTTTACTGTCTTGTATGACCCTACAGATCTGTATTTGGTTATCTTGAATGGTATTCTTCACACCTTTTTATCTTCTGTAACTAATATCTGGTCTCTCAAAGCACTGGCTATTTAGATGCATAACAAGTTGTCCTTTTCTTAGCCTTCTCAGTTATCCCATTGTTCCACACATACTTTGATTATTAAATTTCTTAAGTTAACAGCATTCTTAGCCTACAATCCTATGGAGTTTCTTGGAGTGATAACAAATTGGCGTCGTTGCCGGGGAGAGGAGATTGAAGCTCAAATTCCTTGGGAAAAGACAAGATCTAGTTTTGATGATAGACAAAGCTTGGACATCTTTCGGTTGCAATCATCTATCTGACGACTCCATGAAGGACGAATTCAGTGGCGACTCCATGAAGGACGGATCTATTGGCGACTCCACTGGTATATAAATGAATCAGATCTTAGCAAAGAGGTATGCGTTCTGCAATTTCTCAAGTATTTCTGGTTACCCTCATCCAATACCTAGTAGAGATGAATGGGAATGTAGCCTTCCCAGATTTCAAGGAGAAGAATGGGAAGTGCCAGCTGAACACTTGTTGGATTTTCATGAGTTTATTCATCAACTCTAGATCATACATGAAGATGTTAAGATTAAATTGTTCAAGTATTCATTAGATGGGATAGCCCTTGATTGGTGCAGGTCTCTTCCAGCTTCAAGCATTCACTCATTGGCAAGTTTTCATTATGCTTTCCATTTGTTTTGTAAAGATGAATTTCCAGCTGAAGGTCTCTTTGAAGATTGTTGTGGTGAATTCGGGAAGCAAGTTCAACAGGAGGTAGTCCTTTCTTCTATTTGTCAAAATGATTATTATGAGAATTGCATAGATGTCTCTGTCATACCTGTTGCCTTTGATTTGCATGAAGGATCAGTTATAGAAGAGCATTGTTCTCAATTTTTAAAAAGGTTTCTCATGGTGTATTTGCACCTGAAAGAAAAGGGGAAGATAAGGAGATTGTTCATTTTCCTATGCAAAACAAGGGAGTGCTGGACTCACTTGTCCTTGATGAAGAACAATACTATCATCCAGAAACTCCCGTAGTAGATATTGAAGCTCCTGCAGCTGACATTGAAAAGTCATCTACAGAAATCAACAGGTTTGCATGCACCGTACTTGAACATAGATCTACAGAAAACAACAAACAATTCATCATCAACAATGAAGTTAGTTTACAGCCCTGTTCAGTTTTACACGTAGTTGAAGGTGGCATCTATTCTCGGAAGAAGGGTATGCAGAGATCTTCTGATGTTCAACCGAAGCAAGAGGAAGAAGTGTTTTCTTACAATGTCATTGATCCTTTTGCTGATTATCTGGAGTATTCGAGCAGCATAAATGTCAAATTTCTCTTGTCAAACGAAGGTTGGTTATGCTTCACTTTCAAATTGTATATCAGTATTCTATGTTTTCCCGCATTCATCATTTTCATATAAGAAGTTTTACTAGTTATTCAGACACTTGTATGGATTCATTGGAAGCATGATTTTACCTGATCTGGAAGTAGTATAGTGGTTAGAGTAGGAGTAGATAAGAAGAATAATCTCTTTCTTTGAGCAGGTCGATTACTTTCAGTTTTCTTGAATAACCAAAGCAACTACAGGTCAAGCCCAAAACCGCATGTTATACTTACGTTGTGCTAGTTGGGCATGCAACTTCAAAGTCATGATCTAAGCAGGGATCGAGCCATGATTGTAATTGATAATTCATGTGTCATTTTTCGAGGTCGAGTCAAGCCTTAATTATCAATGAATTCCATAGCAGCTGCACATGCATTAGGCAAAGATAATCCCTTTTCACTTTTAATGGCTGGATCTGGACCACCCTCTCCATTGTTATCTTCATGGGTGCTGGTACTAATGTTAGAGATAGAGATCATGACATCATCTTTGTGGTTTCTAGATGTAACTGCATCATGCAACTCCTGGATATGAGAAATGGATACTGTTACTCCCATTCAGATAATACAGAGAGAGCAGGTTCAACCAAATAATAGATGGGAAATCCCTTGTTTTTAAGAAGTTAATTGATGCAGTTGTCAACTATCCCACGGGATTTCCAATGCATGCTCTATTTCCTCGTCATCAGGCTTTCTATTTTTGTTTCTATTGAACCTTCTCTTCTTCTTCAAAAGGCGCAAACATTGTTTTACAGCGAAAACCAATTCATCCAACATATGTTTCATTTCTGTCTGTTCAAGATTTTACTATAGTCGGCAATGATCTCAGCCATAAACTTAGGGTTATGTTGTTGTTGAGAATGTATTCGTACATCTCTTTCTTCATCTCTGTCTGCAGGATGACATTGAATATGTAGAAGGGATGGCAGATGTATGGATTAATGGCATTCTGTTTGGTGTACCAAATCATTTCCAATGCTCTGCGGTTGTACAAAACATGATCTTCTGCCGACAACAGTCTAATGGGTCATGAGAAAATTCTTGCACCGCAATGTCAAAAAACTCTCCTGCAATATTATCATTTAAACAAACTGAGAAAAGAACTTATCTACCCGTGAGATAGAAGTCAGAGGAGCGACTCGTCTGAAAGCTATTCACAGAGGATTTTCATAGAAAGAATAGCTTTTCTCCCTGGTCACAGATTGATATAGAAACTGTAAGCTATAGGTTGTAAATGAACATGCAAGGAGCCAGAACTTCCACCATTCGACTACATGCCACGGCTTTACAAATTCCCCTCTCGCTTTTATTATTATCGGAATATGACCGCTCGACCCATGAAATATGGTTTAGATGTGGAGAATCCTCTCCTGGTATCCCACAGTTGTTGTTATTGCTGCGACGTTTGGATTGCTCATGACAAAGAGAGATGGTCGATAACAAGAGCAGTAATCCAAGGCTTCACCAAGAAGTTATTGGCATACCTTCCATCCAACAGGAGAAACACAAACTTTGGGCAGTTATCATTAAACACTTGGCAGCCTGCAGATTTTGTGACATTTCATCTGTCGAATCTAATTCAGTTAGATTCTATAGTTAAGGCAGACGATTGCAGAATATTAGACCTCATTTCATGCATGTAACAACAACAAAAACCCCATATTTACGTGTATAGTGTGACAATAATTCCAACAACTAGGTGCTGTGGGTTCCAGATTTCAAAGTAGATGCTTTCATGCTGATGGTAGGATCCACTTTCACACAAGACTACTATAATGGAAGCCCTGATGATCAAACACAAGAGGTTATGAATCCATTTTCATTCTCAAGGAGCAATAACTCTGATACCGGTTCTTGGATGATAAGAGCCTACACTCCCGTTCTTCTCATGGATTTTATCACACGTAGCAAGGAATCCTGTGAACAGACAAAGGACGAGTGTATTCACTATGCATTAACCTGAAATAATCTGTAGACCATTTTTCAGCTTCGTTACACCATTGGAATATTTCTAGATTGGTTACAAGGGCAGGTCCACATCCCTAATGTGCAGTGCGACATTATTTCATTATCATCTGATCAGAGTCGAGAGATCTGTGATTTTAACTCATAGGTTTGGCTGCGGTAAGGTCAACTGCCAGATCTAGTTTAAAGTGTAAGGGCATATGAGCAATGTGTCCTATATGATCTTCAATGCATGCCAAGACATTATTGTTTCCAATCCATATGTACAGGGGTGAATTGTTTTGGTTTGTGCAAACCACAGGACAACATTTTGGGCACCCAATACGCAGAGATCTGAGTCAAATAACCATTTTCCAGATCAGTGTAAAGTTTTGCATCAGACTGATATTCATTGTGTACCTATCTATTTAACAGTTATTCATTCAGGTCTTGGGTTTTCGAGGATACTCAAGAATTCATTTGGTGCTTTGTGGAGATGATTTACAAAGTAGATGATGATCATGAATTTTTTCTTAAGATAGTTTCGATTGGGATTTCTGGTATGGGTAAGTCTAGTCTACTCTCCAGATTCACTAGAAATAAATCTAGTTTGGAAACCAAATCTACCATTTTTGCAGAGTTTGCAATGAGGATCATCTCTTTCTACCTTTTTTTTTTTTTTCAATGATGGAAGCACGCAAATTACTCTGGATGAGCTTCAGCGAATCTGCCAGGAATTTGGTATTGTTGAGATTGAGGAAATGATCAAAGAAGTTGATCAAGATAATGATAGAAATTCCCATATGCCCTAGCAAGAAGATCCTTCTTGCACTGCTATCAAATCCCTTCCATAGATAACGACAGTTGTGCATTTGGATTTCCTTTTGTATGCTCTGCAGCTGTGGTGTCATTGCTTAAATTATTTCAATATCTCTAATTTGTTTTTTCGCTTGCTTAGCAGATCGATTCTTGAATCAAGCATTGCAGGTCACCTAAGACTCAAACATCAAGTGTCGAAAACACTTTATTGAGCAGCTGCTGAAGAATCTAACACTCTATGCAGGATCATTGCTGCTCTGCATTATTTTCTTCTCAAAGATAAAACAGAATTTTCACCAGCGCAGAAGGCATAATTATAACCAGTTAGCTGATGAAAGGCAGAGCTTTCACCAGCTAACTAGCAAATCTTAAGGCGAAATAGTCGGTGAAACCTGAGACTGGCCAGCGAAGGTGTATTTTTGCCTAGATCGAAGTTTTTCTCCACCAAATTAAGAAAACTTAGCATTAAAGATTCGTGGAGATTTTGGGACTAAAGGTTAAACATGGTCAACTAAAATTTCGGCACATAATATGATGTTTACTGCAAAGGAGGACAGAGTAGACAAGTATTGGTATCAGGCAGTATGGATTGTACTGTTCGTATGTGGGATTTGGAGGGAGGAAGTGTGCTTTCATTAACAAGGTTTTGAGCCATGGGCTTATAGAAGGAAGAAGATCTCTGATATCTATATTTATCATGGCTAGGTAGCCAATATCCAGATTTGTGGCAATATATATTGGGTTTTGGTACATTTTATTTCAGAGGACCTAGGTGGCTGGCTCAGTCTTCTAATTCAATATGGATCAGTTATCTTCTGATAATCTTCTTCCAGAGTCTTTTCAGGGCAATGACATGACTGAACAACTTGCATTGATATAGAGATTGAAACAGAGATGGACATTGGTTCACAATGTGCAATGATGCTCTTCGAAGAAACCGAGCAGGGTGAAGTGTTTGATTCAACACACCAGGGCATCTCAAGACAAATGCTTTGTATCTAAAGATGTTGGAAAATGAAAAGTCAAAGACCTCAAGCTGCCTGCAATACTCTCATTCCAAGCTTGAAGTTATCCTGGAATTTTCAAAATCATGGTTACATATCTCACCATCCTGCCTATGTTCAACACTTTTCTTCTTAATGAAGATATTGCCACAACAGATGCCACGTCAAGGTGCAAACAACATTTCCAGGGGAGTTTGAAGCAGACATTCTACAGATAAAGAAGATCAGGAAAAAAAACAACAAACTTTGGAAAATAGCCAGATGATAAATTGTAAAGGCTGAATGACTCCATGCCCAATACTAAAGGCACAGGGCCTGCCGGGTTCTTGGAGACCTCGCAGGGAGGTCTCCATCCTAGTTGGAGCCAGATGTTAGCAATAAAAAATGTACTGGAATTTTTGAAATAATGATGCCTAATCTTGTAGGGAACATTTGACTACCTTCCTAGGCTCCAAATGTAGATTTGAAAGCACCATTGTAAATCTTAGGATTTGTAGATGTCAATCGACTATTCAAGCATGCAAAACAGACTCTCCATGAATGAGAAATTTGATTTTAAAAACATCTGCGCTTTCACCAGCTGACCCGTCTTGAATTTTTCTAGTTAGCTGGTGAAAGCTCCGCCTTTCACCAGCTAAGGAATGGATTTTCGGGTAAATTAGTTGGTGAAAGCCTGTTACGGCCAGAATAGTCGAATTTTTGCCCAGATCGAGATTTTTTGGGTTTGAATGGTTTGAAACCACTTCAAATGGACAGGTGTTGAATTATCAAGTCTAATTCAAACGCTAGTTTTGAGGGATAAGGTCAGAGAGAGGTTTTTCAACTACATTTGGCATCTTTTTCAAAGGCAGAATATCAGGGTTTTTTCACACTTCACCAAAATTCAAATTTTATCTTTGGAGGACCAAATCAAATAGCCTTGGGAGGCTAAAACTGCACTTCATTAGCAATCTACTACTCTTAGATATGGATTGAACTCATCTTGAGGATCTCTCCTTATCTTTTGTAAATCAGTTTTGTCTTTCTATTTTTAGAATATCAGATCCATTGTTTTAGGATCTGAAAACTGATTGTAAAAGGCTATAAATGCCTAGCTTTTCTAAGAGACAAGGGTTCAATCCTG
>JZKD02S0231459.1:74725-89291 GCA_000966675.3 Picea glauca
TCTTGTAAGAAAAGAGAAAACTCATCGGACCAAAATTCACCATAAAAGTAATGTTCTCTTACATTTTCCACTCGAATCCATCTTTCTAAAATATTTATGACCTGTGTTGTAGTCTTTGTTACTACTTTTATTGTTTTGTTTTCTCTCTTGATTTTCTCTAAATTCTGGTGCACCATTGAACAACCCCATAATCTTACTTTTCTAAGTTTTATGATATTCAAATAACTTTTTGGCAACATCTTGAAGTCTTCACATAACATGATTTTGAATATTTGAAGTGAAGGCATTGCACCTTCTTCTATTAGTGGCAATTCTTCCAAGTTCTTCAATAAAATTATTGAAAATATTTCCAATAAAAAAAATGCCCCCTTTTCACCAAATTCTTTAAGAAACTTCTTTATTCTAAAACAATTTATTATTTCTAATTTTTTAAAATTCTTAATTTTATGTAAATCTGAAAGTTCCTCCAACTTGTTACATCCCTCCAACTTAAGTGAGCTCAAATTTTGAAATTTATAAAACTTGTTGTCCATTTTAACCACACAAGGACACACAAGGACATTTTAAGGAAAGCCTTTTTATCTTAGACATGTTGAAGAAATCATTTGGTAAATTTGCCAACGCTGTGAATCTCAATTGGAGTGTCTCTATTTTATCCATACTCCCCATTGTCCCCTCATGAAGGATTTCTCCATTGTGATCTAGGTATAACTTCTTTAGCTGTGTTAGAGTGGGCAAATCATTAATAGAATCCACCATTTTAGTTTTTTTTTTCTTCTCCTCTTTTTTTCCACACATGACTGCAGCCATCCATTAGTAAGTATTGCAAAGACGTAAGAAATGACATACTCCACTGCAGAGATTGGTAATTTATATAAAATGAAGAGAAAGTTAAGAAGATTCTTAATTACTAGGCTCACTCAGGTTGTATATAAAGAATACTCTCATTAAATACCACTATTAAAATAAGTTTATAATAAACACTTTAATTACATACCACTTGAATTGACTTATATGCAACATTCCTATTAAAAACAATAAAGTCTTTTCATTAATTAAGAATACCATGTTTAATATCAAATAAATACTCCAATAACCTTAAATCTTGATTTACAAACTGTTATCACTCCAAGAAACTCTCCTAGGCTGTAAGTCAGAGATGCTTGGTAACTTAATCTTTTGGTAACTATTTTCTCAATAATAAGTTTGGGTTTGGATCAAGTCGGATGACTGAATCATTCTCACTCAAAACATGCATGAACACATTTAGATGGACAAGGATTTCAACCACAGTTGTTCAAAGAGTTTGCAAATAAAGGGATGTATGGAGAAATAACTATTATATCAGTAGAATCACATATAAAGCATATATGAATGGGAAATTACAATAATCACCGGAATACTTGCAAAGTTTAACTTATGAATGCAATGATAAGATGATAGTTATCGGGCATAAAAAAACATAACAACATGAATATAATATCAAGGTGCAAGTACATAATAGATAAGAAGATGAAATCTGAACAAGTTATGGCAAAAGAAGCTTGTATTACTTAATATGAAAATGAGAAGTTTGAGTACATAACATGAAAAAGTCTCCAAAGTCGAACCTTTAGTTCCTATTCTACCTTTAGCTTTATAGATTTACAATGCAGTTTTGAGATCCTAAAAGCATGGATCAAATATGCTAAAGATAGAAAATCAAAATTTAGTTTGCAAAAGATATGGAATGATCCCCAAAAATGAGGTCAATCCCAGATTTCATGGTCTTCATCTCTTGTAGAGTAATGGTGCAGTGCAGGATATCCTTCCAAGGCTGAGTGATGACTCTTCCAAGAGATACAAATTCAAATCTGTTGATGTGAGTAGGCATCCTGATTTTCTGCCTTTGTCAAAGGTACCAAAAACATTTGAAACACATATTCTTTCCATTATCCATCAAAAATAGCTATTGGATATGACTTGAAAATTCATCAAATGTCCATTCGAAGAGGTTTCAAACCATTCTAGCTCAAAAAGCTTCGATCTGTGAAAAAACTCAATCATTCTGGCAGTGACAGGCTTTCGGTGGTTAACCTAGAAGGTTCCTGAGTGGATTATCTATCGAAAGTGTTGTTATAGATGGTTAATGAATAGTCGTCCTGTTCGCCTAAACCACCGAAACTTCAGCTTTGAGAAAACTTCAAAATTTACAAAAAATGATTACCTTGATTCCTTGCTTGATGTTCAAGGTCTTTTGGAGGATGTAGCCCTTGTTCATGCAGATCTGTGAACTTCAACTGGCTGTGTGGAAGGCTCTAGTGTGTCTACCATGGTTGTATCTAAGTTAGCTAAAGTCTCCAAATCGGTTTTCTCCTGTGCTGGTGATTGAGAATCTTTTAATTTCAACCTCAGAATTCTAAGCTGTCTGTACAGCTTCATGTTCTCCCTGATCAATACCCTGTTCCTGTCTTTGATCTTGTCATGCTTCTCTTTGAGGGTTTGGGTTATTTTGAAAATCTCTGCATTTATTTCAGTCAAGTCTATATTATATTTTTTAATAACTCTTTCCAAGACTTCCATTTCATAGACTTGTTGCAGGAGTTTATTGATTTTTCGTGCCCTAGATGCCTTAGGCTTACTTGAAGAGGCTTTTTCCACAGGTGGACTGTGTGCCTCTGGAGGAGTTGGTGAAGGTAAATTGGAACAATCGTTTGCAACTTGTCCAGCCTCTACATTACCCTGTGTCTCTGCTAACTCTTGTTCTGGCTCTGAATCACTATAGGGTAGGTTTAAAGGGTTACTTCCTATAACAGGGTCCTTGGACTGCTCACCCTCAAACTGTAACTTTCTTTTGATTCTTTTCTTTTTAACAGAGGATGATTCTATCGGATCTCTTGGTGGTGAGATACCCTTCTGTTTCCTATGACTTCTTTTAGGAGTAATAGTCCTCTTAGTGGCAACCTTTTTACCTTTCTCCTGCTATTGCCAATCAGTCTGGAATTCATTCCAGAAGAGGAAATAGTTCCAATCTACCTGCCTTTTTTTCAATGACTCTTTGACAATAAGAGTAATGAGTCCTTGATGAGACAATATTCTTGCCACCTTAGTGGGCTTGGCCTTGACCTGTTTAGACATTTTTGTGAGGGCTTTGTGCAAGTAAAATTGTAAATTGATGGGAGATCTCCCTGTGAAATGATTTAAAAGATTGAAGTGGTAGAACATGACTCTGTTGTATCTACCTTCACAGGTGATATAGACAAATATAGACTTCAAGAGAGATTTCCATTTCAGTTCTATATAAGACATTGGTATTTCTTTTTTCCATGTAAGATCTTTATGAAGAGGCTGTAGGTAGGACCTAAACTCAATATTTGAAGGTACCGTTGATTTGAACCAACAATCACCTGTTCTGGGAAGACCTATGAACTCAGCTATGGTTGCCTCATCAACCACAAACTGTTCCTTTCCCACTATTGTTGTTCTTCCGTCATACGAGCTAGCAAAAGTCTCGGACACCTGTTGATGAAAATCTACTAGTTTTTCACAATAGGTATACACGCCAGTCTGCTTGAAGAACTTGGCCACCTCAGGGTGCGCCTCAAGTTACCAAACTCCATCCACTTCAGCCCTTAGAACTGACCCTGCTTTCGGTATCAATAAATGCTGACTGTACCTGTGATTAAGGAAACCTGAGTGCCAGGGAGACAAAGACTCTAGGATTTAGGATGACAGAGAGTATGACTCATGGAAGAGAAAATGGGACAGGGTGACATAGAGTTCGGATCACCAAGCTCAAACACTAACCTAGTTTAGGCAACAAACTGACTGAGAGCATGCCGAAAATTTCGAGTTTCGGTGGAATATTCATTTAAACTGAAACAAGATGGGTTTTGAACTTGCCTGATGAATCAATTTGACTTAATTTTCTTGGGGGTGATTTGCTGGACTCTAACTGCGCTCGACGATCACCATGGGAAACATGATTATGATCTCTCGAAACACGTTTGTTTGATGAAATCATGGACACACGATTATCTCAATAACTCCCGAATTCAAATTGATATTGAATGAAGATTAAATGAGAGATTTAACAGGGTCATGATGGATTGTGTACTCATGAATGGAAATGGTGAGAGGCTACGTGACAACATGCATGAATTTTTGTATCATCGCTGTGTCTTAATTTTGAAAAGACAGATGCGGTTGAAAGGATGACAGGATCTCAATTTTATGGATAGATATAACCAGAACATGCATACCTTGCCACCTTGTATGAGCTTTCGGCGGTTACGTTTCCATCATTGCACCAATTGACACCTGGCTCATGTGAAAGCACGGGCTTTTCATTTTTCCTCTTGAAATATTTTCGGTAGTTAACCGCACTTTTGATTTTCCCTCTTAACTACTAGGAACAAAGGCTTTCAGTGGTTAATGAGCATGTTTCAGGCTTGCCTAAACCACCGAAACCTGAGATTCTGAATTTTGCTTGACCAAACCAAATAAAAAATTATTTCCGAGCTTATTTACATAAAATAGACTCTCTAACCTACCTACACAAATTTAGGAATAAATTTTGGACCACAACCTATCACCTCAAAAGAAAAATTTCCACCAATTTATTTGAGGAGATAACACTGGCTCCTATTGGGGATGAATGCCTCCCTGCGAGGTTTCAAGAACCACAGAACCAATGCCTTTCCTGAAAAGAAAACTAAAAACTATCTGCTAGTGTTTCCATTGGGCATGGAGTTATTCTATAAAAATAAAGACTAAAACTAAAATTACAGTGTCCAGGCTTCACAACCTTAGACAAAATAGAGTTTCAAAAATCACCCATTTACCGGGCCACCGAACATTTCTTCATCTCCCAGATTCTACAGAATGAATGTGTTGTTATTCTGTACTTGGGTTATCATGAAAGGATCGATCCACAAAGAATCGAACTTGTTATGCTTTTCTTTATCCTGTCTAAGAGCATCCCATTTTAGAACCCAGTCACCAACCTGAAAATTATCCACCTTTCCCTTTTTGTCAAAAGTATCTTTGATCTTCTTTTGCTGAGCCTATGATCTGCCCACTAACTTTTCGCGGGCCTGCTGCAGTTCAACCAAATCAAGATTCTTCTTACCATATCATTTGACTCAGTTTGTTCTTCTTGAAAGAATCTATCCACTGGTAAAATTAACTGAACAGGAAAAATGGCATCAGTCCCATAGACCAATTTGAATGGAGAGGTTCCTATGGACTTTTTGATAGTTACTCTATCTACCCACAGAGAAAATTTCAGTTTAGAATACCAATTCTTTTTTTTTTCCTCTAACATTTTTCTGATGATTCGGCCAGGCCATTACCTTGAGGGTAGTAGGGGGTCGAATGTACCAACTGGATGCCCATTGATTCACACATGTCTACTAATGCCTCTGATTTGAATGCTATTGCATTATCTATTACCATCCTTTTGGGACAGTCGAATTTGCTCAAGATATTGTCATAAAGAAACTTCATGATAACCCGGTGAGTGGCATTCCAGGTGGGAATTGCCTCTATCCATTTTTTAAAATAATCAGTGGCTACTAAGATCCACTTATGTTGACCACTAAAAGAAGGATTTATCTCACCTGTAAAATCTAAACCCCACTGCTGAAAAGGGCCATTCACCACTGTAGGTCTCAGGGGTAAATATTTTAGTTTCTATTTTCCCGTAAATCTTTGACATTTGTCACAAGCTTTGATGAAGGCACACACATTTGAGAAAAGGAAAGGCCAATAGTATCTAGCCCTCAGAATTTTATGAACAATGGTCTTCTAGTAATAATGACCTCCACAAACACTTGAATGAAACTGATGTGGAACTTACACTGACTCTTCTTTATCTAAACATCTGAGAAGCAAACCAACAGGGTCTTTCCAATATAACAGATTATTGTAAATGAAGAATTTGATGGCTCTGACCTTAAGGGCTCGGGCTTGAGTCATACTGAGTTTAGGAGGAACTTCTAGCTTTTTCAAAAAATGTATAATACCTGATTACCATTCACAAGAAGACAAGTGCTCTGCCACTTGTTGATTTCTATGCTGTCCATCTGCTGCCAGCTCCATCTGCAAATTCATTGAATTTTCTCCTATGAAATTTATGTCTAGCAACTCATGATTTTCCTCCATTAAAAGATTAGCATGGCCCTGGCCTTTTACCAATTTGGTGGGCTTTACTTCAATGTTGAACTCAATCAAATTTTCAATCCATTTAGCTCTCTTTCCATCAATATTAGGCTGAGTCAAAACATCTTTCATGGAGGGTGAAGGAACATATGCAATGAATTTCGAGTGGAGGATATAAATTCTGAAGGCTTTTAAAGATTTTATGAGAGAATAGGCTTGTTTTTCAATAGGATCATACCTTAGTTCAACATCTCTGAGTGTTTTGCTGAAGAAATCAACTGGGTGATCCAAATTGTCATCATCTTTCTGTAGCAGGACTGCTTCCACTGTGTCGTAAGAAGCAAAGGAAAAAATGTAGAAAATCTTACTGTAATCCAGACTGATCAGAGTCGGGGTTTCCATGATAGCCTGTTTGATATCTTGAAATGAATTCCTTGCATTGTCTATCCATTTTATCTCAGACCCCTTTTTCAGCATACATGTTATGTGTTTTACTAACTTGGAAAAAATTGGCACAAATCTTCTAACAAATTTGATCTTACCGAGCAGTGATTGAATATCCTTTTTTGACCTTGGAAAGGACAGCCTCTGAATTGCTTCCACTCGAGCTAGATCAATATTTACACCTTCTGCTGAGACAATGTGGCCTAAGATCTTACCTTTCTTGAGAGAAAAATGGGACTTTTTGGGATTCAATGAGATTCTGAACTGCCTTCATTTCAAGAACACTCTTTTTAAATGCTTTAGATGCTCCTCATGACTACTAGAATAAACTGTGATGTCATCAAGATATATGAGGACAAACTTTTCCTTCTCACCCATGAAATCTATGTCCATGGCCCTTTGAAATGTGGCCCTGACATTCATTAATCCGAATGGCATCTTGGCGTACATAAAGGTACCCCAAGGAGTAGTAAATGTAGTCTTCTCTTGGTCATCAGGATGGACATAAATCTGGTTATAGCTGGAAAAACCATCTAGGAAAGACATGACAGTAGCCCCCGAAATCCTTTACAACAAATGTTCCATTTTAGGTAGGGGATAGTTGTCTTTCTTAGAGCATCTGTTTAGGTTTCTAAAGTCCACACATAACCTAACCTCACCATTTTTCTTTCTCAATATTACTAGATTTGCAATCCATTTGGAGTATCTCAAAGGAATTATGATCTTGGCATCGAGAAGCTTTTTGATTTCTCTTTCAATCACAGGAAAAAGAAGAGGACTGATAGGTCTGATCTTTTGTTTGAAAGGGATGGTGTCTTTCTCAAGAGAGATCTTGTGTTGAATAATATCAGGGTCATAAGTCTTTAGATCACTATATTTCCAAGAAAAAACATCAGAAAATTCTTTCAAAACATTGCAATGTTTGGTCTTCTGATCAACAGTCAATTCAGAGGACAGATTTATGAATTTAGGCTGGCTTTCGCCCCCTATGTTGTGCTCATGAACAACAAGATATTTCTCTTTTTTGTCTGGCTTATAGGGAACATCATTGTGATTGAAAATATTTTCGAGAGGTACCAAACCTCGATGTATATAATTGTTAGGTAGTTGAACAATATCATGTTGACCCAATTTTTGTTTTAGCTTAGGCTTCTGGGATTCCTCTACATTTAGATTCTACTGGTCAACGTGCATATCAGAAAATTCATCTACCACTTGAAGAAATCTGTTAAGTTCATCATCATCCTCAAAAAATTTCCAGTATTTAATATTTTCGGGAAAAGATGGTCTATATTTGACTTGGATTTCATAACTAAGCCTGGGGGGCATGGGAGGAATAAACATGCTGGCTGAAACAACAAGGGAATCGGCAAGATGATTCATACCCCTGGGTATATAAGAAATCTCAAAAATGGAAAAATAATCTCTTACTTTCCATACCTCATCCCTGTCGGCTTTCAATATGACATGCTTTGCTTGGAAGGTACTGTTTACTTGTTGTATGATGAGATCTGCATCTCCAAACACCTTTAAACCTATTATCCCCATCTCCTTAGCTGAATTTAATCCCAATAGCAAGGCCTCATACTCTTCTATGTTGTTAGTAGTTCTGAAATCGAGCTTAAAAGACAAATGTATAGTCTTCTTTGAAGGAGAAATCAAAACTACCCCTGCACTTGCTGAATCTTTGGTACTAGCCCCATCAAAATACATGGTCCAAACTGAAACATTCATATCATCAGTTTGTTGTTCACTGGGCTTCACAAGCTGCATAGGAGTTGATTGAGAATCATCTATTTGAAGAATGAACGAGCCAAAATCTGTATCCATAGCATAAATAGGATGATTTACAGAATTTTTTGCATCATTGATGATGTAGGCAAGTTGATTCTCTTTGTAAAGTCTTTTTAGCTCTCCTTCAAACACAAGAATCATAGCATACGAAAGATCCATCTGCAAGGTACCTCCTAACCTTTTGCTCCATGGACGAGACAAGAGGAGCCCGAACTTAGGTGGGATATCAACAACCACCACATCCATTACCATGCTTCTCATTGGCAATTGGGAAAGGTTTATAACAATGTCTTTTATGAGGCCAAGGCATCTGACTTTCCTAGAGTCAAAAGATAAGAGATCATGATATGGTTTGGTGACCTCAAGCCCAAGCTCATCCATCACTTCTTTGGGCATAAGATTATGTGACACTCCTGAATCAAGCAAGCAGTTGTGGAGGATCTTATCATGGACATTTAGGGATATATAGAATGGTGGACAAGAATCATCTCGATATTCTATCATAGGCCCTATAGTTACTGTTGGCTTTTCATCTTGTAGGTTAACAAAATCAGCAGATGAAGAGGTATTTGGCTCAAGGGACTTTAGGATGGCTGACTTAAAGATATCGTTCTTCATGAGTTTGGTTAATGGCATATGTATCTTTACTTTCTAAATTTCTGATTCGAAATTAAAAGAGAAGGATGATTTACCAGAAGCTTTTACCTCATTGGAAGGAGATTTGAGAATAACTTTCTCCTTGGCTAGGGGCTATGTTTGCTTCTATTGTTGTTTTGTAGGAGAGGAGGTATTTTTTACAGGAGAAGCAGGCTTCTTGGCAACAACTTCTTTATTCTTCATAGAAGCAACAACTTCTTTATTCTTCACAGGAGCAACGAGCAATGGTTTTGGGACAACATTTTTGGATCTTAAATTATAACCTCTCTGATCATCTGTCAGGTAGACAAATTCTTCGATACTTGCCTCATGAATTTGCTGGTCCATCAAGGCTTCTTCATAATCCACTTGTGTCAAAAAGGAGGAATCATTTTTATCACCAAAACAATTTATTTCATTTTCTTCTTCGACTTCATCATGAGATGGTTGTTGTTCTTATTCTAACATTGCATTTTGAAAAGGTGGTCTAATTCTCTGATCATCAGCTACATTCCTATCTCTCTGAAGGATCTGGACTTGTTGATTGTTCCTTCTGTAAGGGGAAGCATTCATATTTCTCAGGGAAAAATCATTTGTCTCTTTTGTCCTTGCTGGTTGCTGATTTTGGATCTTCAATTTTGATATTTCAGATGTCAAGTTGTCCAACATCTTTTCCATCTTTTCCATTTTACTATTAGAAGAAGAAGAGGGCTCAACAACAAACTTCTTTCTCTCGACCTTTCCTTTGAGCTTCTTAGATGCCATAATGTTTGATTCAACCTCGAGGGCAGCATCTTGCATTAAATCAAGTGTGGCTGATCTTCTTTCTCTGAGGATTAGACAAAAATCTAGATCGAAGGCAGTAGAGAATGTGATCTTTGCCGATGCATCACTTGGCTTGATCTCTACAGGGATCTTTCCAAACATTCTATTAAACCTTTTGATGAAGTCTAAGACTGACTCTCCATCTTCTCTCCTTAAGTTTCCAAACTCAGAAATATAATATAGTATATCTCTTCTTTCTCCCCAGTGTTTTAAGAATACCTCATCTAATTGTTCAATACCTATGACTGAATTTGCCGGTATCTCTTTGAACCATTTCTGGGCTTGGCCATCCAAACTCTGAACAAAAACTCTGGTCCACACATCTTCTTCTGAAATGTTAATATTTTCAGCATAAGCATAAAAAGCTTCAATATGTTCTTCATCAGTATAATCCCCTGCTCCGGTAAACTTTGGCATATATTTATGATAATCTCCAGTTGGCATAGCAGATAAAGGATTGGGCAAGACAAGTGGAGCATACCTATTTTCCAAAGTCTGTTCCATCTTGGTTAAAGGGGCAGCCATGGCAGTCTTGGGGGTTGATACAAAAGAAGAATTTGCAGGAGATGAAGGTGGAGATGGGATGACTGAGTTAAAATAAAATGGTTGTCTCACTTCACTTTGAACATAATTTTCAGGAATGGGTGAAAAATAAGAGGCCTTATAAAACTGACCAAGCAACAAGGCTAAACTTTCTTCTCCCTTAGAGGATAGATCATGTAAAATATCTTCAAGAACAAGCATATTATTATAAGTGTAGAAAACACCTTTTGTAGGTTTGGTGGGTGAGGAATTCAAAGAAGATGAAGAAGAGGTTTCTTTTTGCTGAGAGGACCCTGTAATTATCTCTTTAAGATTGGATGAAATATCATGCTCAAGAACAGATTCAGTAACATTAGAGGAACGTGAAGGTTCCTCTACCTTCAATATTTCAGATAAACTTTCAATTTCCTGAGAACTATGAGTTTCAGCAGCAGGGGATTCAACTAGAGGCCTTTTAGATATGAAAGAAGAAGTATCGGTTTGAATACCTGAATTTGATGTCTTTGCATATCTAGAAGCCTGTCTTTGTAAATATTTTCCCTTCCTGATGATCTTCTCAGGGTCAGGAACTGGTGTTGTCAGCAGGCCTTTTTGGTTCGCCCTGATGTGAGCTCTTTTTGGAGCCACTTCGTTTCAATGGAGTCGCCAGATAAATAATTACAACCCAAATGATGTCTAGGATTTGTCTATCATCAAAGCTAGATCTATGTCATCTCCTAAGGAAGCTAATCTTCGATCTCCTCTCCCCGGCAATGGTGCCAATTTGTTATCACTCCAAGAAACTCTCCTAGGCTGTAAGTCAGAGATGCCTGGTAACTTAATCTTTTGGTAACTGTTTTCTCAATAATAAGTGTGGGTTTGGATCAAGTTGGATGAATGAATCGTTCTCACTCAAAACATGCATGAACACATTTACATGGACAAGGCTTTCAACCACAAATGTTCAGAGAGTTTACAAATAAAGGGATGCATGGATAAATAACTATTATATCAGCAAAATCACATATCAAGCATATATGAATGGCCAATTACAATAATCATTGGAATACTTGCAAAGTTTAACTTATGAATGCAATGATAAGATGAAATTTATCGGGCATAAACAAGCATAACAACATGAATATAATATCCAGGTGCAAGTACATAATGGATAAGAAGATGAAATCTGAACAAGTTATGGCAAAAGAAGCTTGTATTACTTAATATGAAAATGAGAAGTTTGAGTACATAACATGAAAAAGTCTCCAAAGTCGAACCTTTAGTTCCTATTCTACCTTTAGCTTTATAGCTTTACAATGCGGTTTTGAGATCCTGAAAGCATGGATCAAATATGCTAAAGATAGAAAGTCAAAATTTAGTTTGCAAAATATATGGAATGATCCCCAAAAATGAGGTCAATCCCAGATTTCATGGTCTTCATCTCTTGTAGAGTAATGGTGCAGTGCAAGATATCCTTCCAAGGATGAGTGATGACTCTTCCAAGAGATACAAATTCGAATCTATTGCTATGAGTAGGCATCTTGATTTTTGGCCTTTGTCAAAGGTACCAAAAACGTTTGAAACGCCTCTTCTTTCCATTATCCATCAAAAATAGCTATTGGATCTGACTTGACAATTCATCAAATGTCCATTCGAAGAGGTTTCAAACCATTCCAACTCAAAAAACTTCGATCTGTGCAAAAACTCGATCATTCTGGCAGTGACAGGCTTTCGGTGGTTAACCTAGAAGGTTATCGAGTGGATTATCTAATGAAATCTCTGTTATCTATGGTTAATGAACAATCGTCTTGTTCACCTAAACCACCGAAACTTCAGCTTTGAGAAAACTTCAAAATTTACAAAAATGATTACCTTGATTCCTTGCTTGATGTTCAAGGTCTTTTGGATGATGCAACCCTTATTCATGTAGATCTACGAACTTCAACTAGTTGTGTGGAAGGCTCTAGTGTGTCTACCATGGTTGTAGCTAAGTTAGCTAGAGTCTCCAAACTGGTTTTCTCCTGTGTTGGTGATTGAGACTCTTTTAATTTCAACCTCAGAATTCTAAGCTGTCTGTACAACTTCATGTTCTCCCTAATCAATACCCTATTCCTGTCTTTGATCTTGTCATGCTTCTCTTTGAGGGTTTGTCTTATTTTGAAAATATCTGCATTTCTTTCAGTCAAGTCTGTATTAGCTTTTTCAATAACTCTTTCCAAGGAATCCATTTCATAGACTTGTTGCAAGAGTTTATTGATTTTCCGTGCCCTAGATGCCTTAGGCTTACTTGAAGAGGATTTTTCCACTGGTGGACTGTGTGCCTCTAGAGGAGTTGGTGAAGGTAAATTGGAACAATCGTCTGCAACTTGTCCAGCCTGTACATTACCCTGTGTCTCTACTAACTCTTGTTCTGGCTCTAAATCACTATAGGGCAGGTTTAAAGGGTTACTTCCTGTAGCAAGGTCCTTGGATTGCTCACCCTCAAACTATAACTTTCTTTTGATTCTTTTCATTTTAACAGAGGATGATTCTATCAGATCTCTTGGTGGTGAGATACCCTTCCATTTCCTATGACTGCTTTTAGGAGTAATAGTCCTCTTAGTGGCAGCCTTTTTACCTTTATCCCGGTATTGCCAATCAGTCTGGAATTCATTCCAGAAGAGGAAATAGTTCCAATCTACCTGCCTTTTCTTCAATGACTCTTTGACAATAAGAGTAATGAGTCCTTGATGAGACAATCTACTTGCCACCTTAGTGGGATTGGCCTTGACTTGTTTAGACATTTTCATGAGGGCTTTGTGCAAGTAAAATGGTAAATTGATGGGAGATCTCCCTGTGAAATGATTTAAAAGCTTGAAGTGGTAGAACATGACCCTGTTGTATCTACCTTCACAGGTGATATAGACAAAGATAACCTTCAAGAGAGATTTCCATTTAGGTTCTAGATAAGACATGGGTATTTCTTTTTTCCATGTAAGATATTTATGAAGAGGCTGTAGGTAGGACCTAAACTCAATGTTTGAAGGTATTGTTGATTTGAACCAACAATCACCTATTTTGGGAAGACCTGTGAACTCATCTATGGCTGCCTCATCAACCACAAACTATTCCTTTCCCACTGTTGTTGTTCTTCCATCATACGAGCTAGCAAAAGTCTTGGACACTTGTTGATGAAAATCTGCTAGTTTTTCACAATAGGTATACACTCCAGTCTACTTGAAGAACTCAGCCACCTTAGGGTGCACCTCAAGGTACCAAACTCCATCCACTTTAGCCCTCAGAACTGGCCCTGCTTTCGGCATTAGTAATTTTTTATTGTACATGTGATTAAGGAAAACTAAGTGCGAGGGAGACAAAGACTCTAGGATTTAAGATGACAGAGACTATGACTCATGGAAGAGAAAATGGGACAGGGTGACACAGAGTTCAGATCACCAAGCTCAAACACCAACCGAGTTTAGGCAAGAAACTGAATGAGAGCATGCCGAAAATTTCAAGTTTCGGTGGGATATTCATTTAAACTGAAACAATATGGGTTTTGAACTTGCCTGATGAATCGACCTGGCTTAATTTGCTTTGGAGCGATTTGCTGGACTCTAACTGCACTCGATGATCACCATGGGAAATGGGATTATGATCTCTGGAAACGCATTTGTTTGATGAAATAACGGACTCACGATTATCTCAATAACTCCCAAATTCAAATTGATACTGAATGAAGATTAAATGAGAGATTTAACGGGGTCATGATGGATTGTGTACTCATGACTGGAAATGGTGAGAGGCTATGTGACAACATGCATGAATTTTTGTATCATCGCCATGTCTTAATTTTGAAAAGACAGATGCGGTTGAAAGGATGATAGGATCTCAATTTTATGGATAGATATAACCAGAATGTGCATACCTTGCCACCTTTTATGAGCTTCCGACGGTTACGTTTCTATCATTGTACCAATTGACACCTGGCTCATGCGAGAGCACGAGCTTTTCATTTATCCCGTTGAAAGGTTTTCAGTAGTTAACAACACTTTTGATTTGCCCTCTTAACTACCGGGAACAAAGGCTTTCGGTGGTTAATGAACATGTTTCAGGCTCACCTAAACCACTGAAACCTGAGATTTTGACTTTTTCTTGTCCAAACCAAATCAAAAATTATTTCTGAGCTTATTTACAGAAAATAGACTCTCTAACCTACCTACAC
>JZKD02S0231459.1:123452-135249 GCA_000966675.3 Picea glauca
GACTTTTAATAAAGTCAATTTTATTTTTATTTTACAATTAAATTAGTTTTTATCCTATAAATAAAGAGATCGACCTCTTAGGAAAGGGTCTTTGATATTTGGAACTATTTCAAGATCTTTTCGATCTCTGAAGGGATTTCAAGTGGATTGTAACTATAGAATTATTTCAAGGATGGATTCATAAACTATTCAGAGTCAAGACATTTTGGTTTGTTGATTTTTTTGTGTTTACTCATCAATGTGGATTGTTCTACAACTGATTAAATGTTGCAGGCATATAGTAATAATTTCAATACTTTAAGCTATCTTATTTGGTTGAATGAACCGTTGGATAATTTTGGAAAATTATTATTTCTTTATTAGTTATTCTTCTTTTTCCGTTATATGGGATATTGTGGAATTATTTCTGAATGTCTGGTAGTAAAAATTTTCTCTCTTTCTATTGTTAATTAGTTAATATTTCCTGGATGCTATCTAATGAGTAATATATTCTTAATGGAGTTATTTCTTTTGGAATCTAAACTTTTAGATAAATTTCATTGATTGTTGCCATAGGTTACCCTCAACACATATTTCTCCAAAATCCTTAGTTTACTTCTTTTCTATAGTAGATAGACTTAAAACACAAAACAATAAAAAAAATGAAATAAGATAACTTTTAAATCCCATCGAATGATTTTCGGACCAATAACCCATAGGATTATTGATCATTGGGAATTTAGACCCCTCCACACACGTCAACCAGTGACCACTTGTGTGAACTTAATACCATTATTAAGTGGCATAGATTTCATAAAATCTTTGTAATAAATTTTAAATCAGACCATGCCAACTAGAAACTTTGAAATGAGAGCTACAATAGTTGATAATCAAGGAAATATGTGTTGGACAACTAAGAGGGGGGGTGAATCAGTTGTTACTAAGATTAAAAAATTATTCTCATTTTAAACTCTTTACAGAGCACTTCATGACAATCACAATAATGCAGGGAAGTAAGCAATAGAACATTCAACATCATTCAGACACATTAAATACACAGAGACATATATTTCCTGAGGAAACCCATAAAGGGTAAAAACCTTTTCTTCTTTATATGATAAGTAATCTTTACATTCTATACATTATCATACTTATGAGCTCCAACTCATTGTGAGGCTGCAACCTCTATTTTGCAAGCTACAACTTGTTGAGAGCACCAACTCTCTATTTTATCTAGCACCTACTAGAAAGAAGCACCAACTCCCTGAGTGTTCCAACACCAACTAGATGGAAGCACCAACTTCTAGTCACACAGGCACCAACCTATATAACAAAGAACAACAGTTCTCCCTTGCACCACCCTGCCACCTTGATTTCTTTGGCTGCAACCATATGGAAGCTACAACTCCCTGTATTCAAGCATCCACTTGAACCTCTGAGGACAATAGTCCTCCCTAGCACCTCCCTACCAACCTGATTATAAATCTTTTCTTTCTATCAATTTATTACAGTGATTCAATGGTTGCCATTGGATTACCAGGATTATCATTGTTCTGCTTTGCTGCTCTGCTTTGCCTCCATCAGTGTCTTCCTGCTTGAATCCTCTTCATCTTTCTGATCTTCTCCTTTGTCTCAGCATGCACACATCGGATTTCTCTTCCTCTTGCATAAATGTATCTATGTTCTTTTCTTCTTCTATGCTCCAGCTCCTGCACATCATGCTTCTACATGCATGCATCACTCGAAACAACAACACACATTTCTTCTTTGTTCAATGTTTTTATTCCCTCTATGCATCTTCTGCATGTTCTCCTCATGTCGAGTGCTCTTCCTGATCATCATTGAATTCTTCATCTTCTCTGGCAGTTAAGACCATGTGTTCATCATCACTGGGCATTATGACGAGATTCCTTAGCCTCTCCAGTAGTTGAGACTCTTCATCTTCTATTTCACACTTTACATCTACTCCAGTTGACAAGTCGAGACCATCAGTGGTCTCTAGCAGTTACACTAGAGAAAGAACTTGCGTGAGATCCTCCCTTCGTTCCTTTTCCCTTTCTGAGAAAATCTTCACAGTGCATGCTAGCTCTTTTCGCTAAGACACTTCATTTTACGCGACCGTCGACCATGACCAAGGGCTTGTTCAAAAGGTATTTCGTGATTTTTCATATCACGAATTCCTGTTGCAAGGTATCTCGACTCTCCAAGTTGTGATCTCCGAAACCTATAAAAGGAGCTTAGCTGGACTAGCTCCTTCCTCCAACATGACCATCGGCGGTGACCACAGCTTAAATCGAAACTGCATTTTGTAATTTTGCGTTTCATGAATTTGTTGCGAGTCACTCTGAATCTTCCAACTCTTGATCATGAAATGAAGCCTTGCAACTTGCAAGCTCCTTCCTTCACATGTCCACAACTATGACCAAGTGTTTATCCATAAAGTTCTTTCACGATTTCGCATTTTGGCATTCCTATGATGAAGGGTCTTGACACTCCAAGATGTGATCACCAAAATGGAGCTTAGTTGCACTAGCTCCTACCTTCATCTTCCGTAGATGTGACCACTGGCTGTGATCACAGCCTTATTCAAAAATGCATTTCGCACTTTCACGTTTCGGGGGTTCTGTGATGAGTCTTCTCGACTCTCCATGTCACGAACTCCGAAATAGAGCTTGGCTTCTCTAGCTCTAGACAATGTGACCATGAGATATGACCACTCACCAATCAAATGAGCACTTCACTCTCTAGATCAACGGTCAATATTTCTCATTGATCCAATGGCTATCCTCCTTCCTGGAACTTCAACTTTCGGGACTTTGGGGGAGAGTTGATGTTAAAACTCCCGAAACTAAACTCCTGGAAAGATGTCACTCGATGATGTGTCGTGACCCGAGTGGCTGTCACATGTCACTCATATTCATGATTTTCATGTTCCTGAAATGTCGAATCAACTTGACACTTGTCGATGTCTGGTTGTGCCACGTGTCATTGCTGACGTAGGCTGCCACTTGTCCTTTCTGACGTGGTCTGTCATGATCTACCTTCTAGATCTGATGACCTAGATTTTTCCTTGATCCAATGACTAGGATTATTTCACGATTTCACATATCGCGAGTTCGAGAGGTTAGGGAGCCTCGTTCCTTTGACTTTCCAGTCAGCGAAAGGATGATCTTTCGCCACATATCCTTCTTAGATCAACGATCCATATTTGTCCTCGATCCAATGGCTGAGATTATTTCGTGATTTCGCATATCACGAGTTTGAAAGGTTAGGGAACCCCATTCCTTTGACCTTTCAGTCAACAAAATGCCAATCGCTCTCCATGTGTCCTCTGGCTTTAATGGCCATGATCTTATCGCGATTTCACCACTTCAGGAGCCTTCTTCGTGCCTGATCAACGATCCACGATATCCCTTTGATCAACGACTTAGATTGATTCACGATTTCTCATATCACGAGTTTGAGAGGTTAGGGCACTCCTTCCTTTGACCTCTTAGTCAATGAAATGATGATCTGCAACCACGTGTCCTTCCCAAAGATGAACGGTCCTCCTGCTTTTGATATTTTGTAAGCCTGCTTCTCCTTGGACTATAAAGAACATGCAGGTTCTCCTGTATCCAATGACAGTCGAACCCCACGCTTGGATCTAACGCTCGAGATATATTCTCGTATACTACGTGCTACTCCTCTCTGAATTCAAATCTGACGGTCATCGAGGATTCTGAATGAGATCCAACGTTCACTATTGATCTTCACAATTGATCTTGACATTGCCATTATCATTGCGCTGCTAATCGTGTTGATCTTTTCCATCTTCGTTCTTGCCATCGCTATGCCATCATCGCTCTACTGATCATTCTGATCTTTGCCATCAATGAAAAACATGCATACTCTGCCTCTGTTTGAAACCATGCCAACAATATCCCCCTTTGGCATTGATGGAAACCCTGAATGGCTGCTCTATTATGCTTAGACCTTCATCCTTAGCACCTATTCATGCTGTTCTTATCCCCCTTTGACATCAATGGTAATTAAAAACACGCTCTCCTTGAGTTGTTGCAATAATTTTTTGGAGGTATCAGATATTCAACCAACACAAAATCCCCCTAATAGGATGGACTCTCTTAGGTGTGTGACGGGATGACACCTAATTTCTGACGGAGATATTCAAATGGTGTCTTGGCTAGGGGTTTAGTAAAGATGTCTGCAATTTGTTCTGTGGTTGGAATGTATTGAACCTAAACAATCTGATTGGTGACCTTCTCTCTTAGAAAATGGTATTTTATGGGAATGTGCTTGGTTTTGGAGTGGAATAAAGGATTCTTGGACACACTTATGGCACTAGTGCTACCACAATGAATTGGGATCGGTGTAGTATATTTTACCTCCAAGTCTACAAGTGTCTGAATCATCCATAATACCTGAGTGCAACAAGTAGCAGCAGCAATGTATTTGGCCTCTGTAGTTGATAAAGAAATGGAACCTTGTTTTTTGCTCAACCACGCTACTAGAGAATCTCCTAAGAAGAACACACCTCCACTCGTTCTTTTCCTTTCATCAATGCAATTATCACAATCGGCATCTGAGTAGACTAATAATTGAAAATTATTATTCTTAGGATACCATAGGCCATAGTTCATTGTTTCTTTCAAATATCTGAATATCCTTTTGACAGCTAGCAAATGACTCTGTTTAGGTGTAGACTGATATCTTCCTACCATTCCAACATCATGCATTATGTTTGGATGAGATGTTGTGATGTACAACAGGCTACCTATCATTGACCTATATGAACTTTGATCAACATCAGGTGAGTCATCATCCTTGCTTAATTTGCATCCAGTAACCATAGGTGTGCCCACAAGTTTAGAATTTTCCATTTGAAACCTTTTCAACATTTCTCTTAGATATTTTTCTTGAGAAATGAACATTCCTTCAAACCTCCAAGTAATTTTCAGACCAAGAAAAAATGACAGTTCACCTATCATAGACATTTCAAACTCAGACTCCATGGCAGAAGCAAACCATTGTACCAATGAATCCTTATTACATCCAAAGATGATGTCATCCACATAGACCAACACGATGAGTAAGTCATTACCCTCTATTTTGGTATATAGAGTGTTGTCAATTGTTCCTCTCTCGAACCCTTTGTCTCAGAGATACTTATCCAGTTTGTAATACCAGGCATGAGGAGCTTGTTTTAACCCATATAAGGCTTTCTTTAGCTTGCATACTAAGTCAGGATTATCTGTCAGTTCAAAACCCTCTGGTTGTTCCATATAAACTTCTTCTTTTAAATCTCCATTTATAAATGCTTACTTGACATCCATTTGATAAACCTGAAACCTTTTATGACAAGCATAAGCAAGAAATATTCTGATAGCTTATAGTCTTGCTACTGGTGAAAATGTTTCTTCAAAATCCAGTCCTTCTATTTGAGCATATCCCTTACAGACCAACCTTTCTTTGTTCTTGACAACTTGTCCCTTCTCATTCATTTTGTTCTTAAAGATCCATTTGGAACCAATGATATTTTTACCTTCAAGTCTAGGAACCATCTCCCATGTATTGTTTTTCTCACTCTGATCAAGTTCATCATTCATGGCTTGAACCCAATGGTCATATTTGCTAGCTTCATTAAAATTATTGGGTTCCAGCATGGATATGAAGGCTATATGTCATTGTTCGGTGTTTTTGATTATTTTTATCATGGTTTGTATAGCTTTGTATTTTTCACTAATTATCTGATTTGCAGGATGATTATTTTGAGTGATTATGGAGGAGGAATTTGATGTTGTCTACTGATTTGAGTCTATCTAAATATTTCCATCTTCATATGGCTCTGAGTCTTCTTGTTCTGATTCCTGGACTTGTTCATCTTCAACTTCATTTATATCCTTTTATGTTGATTCAGTATTGTTCACTTCTCTTACTGGGATTCCTTCATCAAATTTTATGTCAATACAGTCAACCAATCTATGCAGCCTCTTATTATAGCATTTGTATCCTTTACTGTTTGTAGCATACCCTAAGAAGATGCCTTCATCATCCCTGTCATCATACTTGCCAAGGTTCTCATCATTATTCTTTATGTAACACTTACTCCCAAAGACTTTGAAGTGTTTGATTGAAGTAGGTCTCCCATACCACAGTTCATAAGGTGTCTTGTCGGTGTGTGGTTTAAGGTGGGCTTTGTTAAGAACATGGACTGATATGTGTATTGCTTTTACCTAGTAATTTTGACCAATTTTCTTCTCATTCATCATTGACCTAGCCATTTGTTGCACTGTTCTGTTTTGCCTCTCAACTTCTCCATTTTGTTGTGGAGTTCTTGGGATTGTGTATTCTCTCTTGATCCCATGTTTATCACAAAATTCCTTGAACTCACTTGACATAAATTTGCCTCCTCTATCTGATCTTACTGCCTTTAACCTCTTGCCTGTTTGATTCCCAGTTAAAGCCTTAAATATTTTAAATTTCTCAAATGCTTCAACTTTTTCTTTGAGAAAGGCAACCCAAGTAAGTCTGGAGTAATCATCAATGATCAAAATGAAGTAGTTTTCTTTCCCTGTGCCTTCCTATCTTGATGGTCCACATAAATCCATATGAGCTAGTTGGAGTGGTTTCTCTTTTAAAGTGGAGCTCTTGAATTTAAATTGTGTCCTGGTTATCTTTCCTACTTGGTAGGGTTTACACACATAATCTTGTGGCTTTGATATTCTTGGAAGATATTTTACTGCCTCAAGTTTTTTGAGCTTGATTAAATGATCAAAGTTTAGATGTCCAAGTCTTCTATGCCATAACCAGATCTCATCATGTTTGCTTAGATGACACTCTTCTCTATCTTCTTTCAACACATATACATTATTTTCTGTTCTTAAGCCTTTAGCCACCACTTGTCCCGAGTTTACAGACTTTATCTTGCAGTCCTTGGAAGTGAACACCACTTCACATTCTCTATCACACATTTGAGTTACACTGAGCAGATTATGTTTCAGTCCATCTACAAGAAGAACATCTTGGGATTTTCCTTTTCCATTACTTAAACTCACCATCCCTTTACCCTTGATTTTACCTCGATCATCATTTCCAAAGGTTACGTTTCCTGATTTACTTTCACTTAGAGATAGAAACTTACCTTTGTCTCCCGTCATATTTTTGGAGCATCCACTATCTATATATCAAGGGTTCTTTTGTCTTTGAGCTGAAAACACTAATCCACACTTGTCACTTTCTTTCTTCTTCCAAACCTTGACATTTTCAGTAGGGGAATTCAAATCTGGCTCATAGTTCCTTAAGCGACAATAAACAACTTTATGTCCAGAGTTATGACAGATGTAACATTCTAGTTTGTCGAATAAAGGATCATAACGATTGTTATGCTTAACCTGTGTCCTTTTCCCATCCATCAAGTGATTTGCAGTCTGTGGTGGTTTGTTACTTAGCTATCTCATTCTTTGTTGTGGTAGATATCTATACCTTGAATGTATTTATTGCTCATAATTTAATTTTAAAGAACAATTTACATCTTTATGACCAAAGTTAGAATAGAAAAAAAAATATCCATAGAAAAAATGTTAGTACCTGGAAAATGGTTGTCTTCTTTGAGAAGGTCGATTTCTTCTATGCTAATGATTTCATTGAACATAGAGTACATTATTTATTTGATCTAAAGTTTCAGTTCTGGTACCTCTTTCGTTACTCCTCCTGGGCAGATGATTATCTTCTTTTGTTTCTACAGGTTTTTTGTTGTCATAGATGGTAGATTTGACAAACTTGATGGGTTCTTTGTTGCTTGGTTGATCACTACTTGATCCCTCTTCATAGCCCAGACCTGTTTCCAGCTTTGGGTTTCTTTGCTGATTCAGAATGGTGGCCAATTCTTCTGATGCTTTGATACTTAACAGATTCTGATGATACAAGGCTTGAAACTTCTCCAACTATTTCCTAGTTTTCACTACTTCTTTTTTCAGAGCTTCACATCTTGCCTTCTTTTCTGATAACCATTGTTTAAGAATGTCTTTGATTTTCTTTGCCTCTTCTAATTCCACTTTTAGTAGGACAAGGTCTTCATCCATTTCTTTACTGCCTTTCTTGAACTATATCAACAATTGTTTTTTCTTTCTCGTCTTAATTCCGAGTCTGTCAAGCTCTTCTAGTGCACTGATCAGTTCTCCTTCCAAGTCAACCACAGCTTCTTCTTCATTAGCATCACTTCATGTGATTTCATTATCATAATCCTCTTTGGACATAAGTATGAAGTCATTTAGTTTATCTTCAATAGAGGAGTCATCGTCTTCATCATCTGAAGGATCATCATTATTGTTTACACAAAGACTTTTCTTCTTAAAATTATTCTCTTTAAAGAAATTTGTGTGTTTGTGCTTCTCCTCATCATCATATGTCTGATCCTTTATTTTGCAAGGAAATTTATTTGAAAAATGGCCTATCTTACCACAGTTGAAACATTTGAAAGGCAGTTTACCTTTGTATTTTCCTGATCCCTTCTTCAGTCTTCTCACAAATTTTGCTTCAATTTCATCAGGCTCAGGATCCTCATTCTTGTTTGCCTTAAATGATGCTTCTCTGGAGGTGGGTTTATCTTTAACTATTCTCATTTCATATGCAGTTAATGTTACTAGAAGTTGATCAAACTCCAAGGTTTTTAGATCATTAAGTTCTTCTATAGCAGAGACCTTCGGGTTGAACCTATCTGGTAGAGATCTCAAAATTTTCTAAACTAAAGAAGGTTCCTCAATTTTTTCACCAAGTGCTTTCATTGCATTTATCAGTTCTTCAATTCTTAGAAAGTACTTTCCAACAGTTTCATCCTCTTTCATCTTTAGCTGTTCAAACTGTACTCTATAGGTTTGAAGCTTGGCGTCCTTTACCTTCTCATTACCTTCATAACTGCTAATGAGTTGGTCCCACATTTCTTTAGTAGTTCCTAGGTGCATAACTTTTACAAATGTTTCTTATGCAAGCCCACTCAAGACAACATTCATAGGCTTAGCATTGAAGATGAATTCTAGCTTGTCATCCTTATTAGCTAATGTAACTCGCTTTACATAGCCAATATCTACCACATCCGAGACATTTGCACCTAAAGCCATTATGTAGGTTCTCATTCTAACTTTCCAGAAGGCAACATTTGTTCCATTGAGCAGAGGGGCCTTATTGGTTGAATTTCCTTCATGGCTTGACATGTTTAAGCTCTAGGATCAACCCTTGGATAAAAGGGGCCTGATCTGATACCAATTGTTGGGCAACTGAGAGGGGGGGTGTATTAGTTGGTACCAAGCTTAAACAATTATGCTCATTTTAAACTCTTTACAGAGAACTTCATGACAATCACAATAATGCAGGGAAGTAAGCAATAGAACATTCAATATCATTCACACACATTAAATACACAGAGATAGATCTTTCCCGAGGAAACCCATAAAGGGAAAAAACCTCTTCTTCTTTATATGATAAGTAATATTTACATTCTATACATTATCATACTTATGAGCTCCAACTCATTGTGAGGCTACAACCTCTGTTTTGCAAGCAACAACTTGCTGAGAACACCAACTCTCTATTTTCTCTAGCACCTACTAGAAGGAAGCACCAACTCCTTGAGTGTTCTAGCACCAATTGGATGGAAGCACCAACTTCCAGTCACACATGCACCAACTTATATAATAGAAAACAAGAGTTCTCCCTTGCACCACCTTGCCACCCTGATTTATCTGGCTGCAACCAGATGGAAGCTACAACTCCCTGTGTTCAAGAACCCACTTGAACCTTTGAGGATAGTAGTCCTCCCTAGCACCTCCCTACCACCCTGATTATAAATATTTTCTTTCTGTCAATTTATTACAGTGATTCAATGGTTGTCATTGGCTTACCAGGATTATCACTGTTCTTCTTTGCTGCTCTACTATGCCTCCATCAGTGTCTTCCTGCTTGCATTCTCTTTAGATTTCTGATCTTCTCCTCTATCTTAGCATGCACATATCAAATTTCTCTTCCTCTTGCAGATATGTATCTCTATTCTTTTCTTCTTCTATGCTTCAGATCCTGCACATCATGCTTCTACACTCATGCATCACTCGCAACATCAGCACACATTTCTTCTATGCTCAGCGTTTTTATTCCCTCTGTGCATATTTTGCATGTTCTCCTCGTGTCGAGTGGTCTTCCTGATAATCATTGAATTATTCAGCTTCTTTGGAAGTTATGACCATGCGTTCATCATAACTGGGCATTATGCCAAGATTCCTTAGCCTCTCCAGTAGTCGAGACTCTTCGTCTTCTGTTTCACACTTTACATCTACTCCAGTTGACAAGCCGAGACCATCAGTGGTCTCTAGCAGTTACACCAGAGAGAGAACTTGCGTGATCTCCTCCCTTCACGCCTTTTCACTTTCTAAAAAAATATTCACAGTGCGCGCTAGCTCTTCTGGCTAAGCCACTTCCTTTCATGTGACCATTGACCATGACCAAGGGCTTGCTCAAAAGGTATTTCGCGATTTAGCGTATCGTGAATTCCTATTGCAAGGTATCTCAACTCTCCAAGTCGTGATCTCCGAAACCTTGAAAAGGAGCTTAGTTGGACTAGCTCCTTCCTCCAACGTGACCACCGGTGGTGACCACAACGTAACTCGAAAGTGGATTTCACAATTTCATGTTTCATGAATTTGTTGCGATTCACTCTGACTCTTCCAACTCTCGATCATGAAATGGAGCCTTGCAACTTGCAATAGCCTTACTTCACATGCCCACAGTCGTGACCAAGCGTTTATCCATAAAATTCTTTCACGATTTCACATTTCGGCATTCCTATGATGAAGGGTCTCGACATTCCAAGTCATTATCAACGAAATGGAGCTTGGTTGCACTAGCTCCTTCCCACATCTTCCACATATGCGACCACTGGCTGTGACCAAAACCTTATTCAAAAACACATTTCACACTTTCGCATTTCAGGGATTCTGTGATGAGTCTTCTCAACTCTCAATGTCACAAACTCCAAAATAGAGCTTGGCTTCTCTAGCTCTTCTCTCCAGCTCTGGACAATGTGACCATGAGATATGACCACTCACCAATCAAACGAGCACTTCGCTCTCCAGATCAACAGTCGAGATTTATCGTTGATCCAATGGCTATCCTCCTTCCCAGAACTTCATCTTTCGGGACTTTGGGGGAGATTTGATGCTAAAACTCCTAAAACTAAACTCCTGGAATGAAATCACTCAATGACGTGTTGTGACCAGAGTGGCTGCCACGTGTCACTCGTATTCAAGATTTTCATGTTCATAAAATGCTGAATCAACTCGACACCTGTTGATGTTTGGTCATGCCACATGTCATTGCTGATGTAGGCTGCCACCTATCCGTTTTGACATGGTATGTCATGATCTACCTCCTAGATCTGACGACCTAGATTTTTCCTTGATCCAACGACTAGGATTATTTCATGATTTCACATATTGCGAGTTCGAGAGGTTAGGGAACCTCGTTCCTTTGAATTTCCAGTAAGCAAAAGGATGATATTTCACTACATATCCTTCTTGGATCGATGGTCCATATTTGTCTTCGATCGAACGACTAAGATTATTTTTCGATTTCGCATATCGCAAGTTCGAGAGGTTAGGGAACCCCATTCCTTTGACTTTTCAGTTAGCAAAATGCCAATCGCTCACCATGTGTTCTCTAGATTCAAAGACCATGATCTTATCATGATTTTTCCATTTCAGGAGCCTTCTTTGTGCCTGATCAATGATCCATGATATTCCTTTTATCAACGACTCAGATTAATTCACGATTT
>JZKD02S0231459.1:136448-186344 GCA_000966675.3 Picea glauca
AAAAATATCTGGAGGCCACTTTGAATAAAGACTGTAAAATACTGTGGGGCTCTACACAGATACATCCAAAATAAAATGGATTTTCTAGACATCTCATCACTCGGTGTTGCTTATCCTGCTTTCAGTATTTTGTAAGCCTACATCTCCTTTCACTATAAAGAACATGCAGGTTCTCCTATATCCAACTACGGTCGAACCCCGCGCTTGGATCTAATGCCAGAGATCTATTCTCGTCTACTGCATGCTACTCCTCTTTGAATTTAGATCTGATGATCATTGGGGATTCTGAATGAGATCCAACGTTCACTGTTGATCTTCATAGTTGATCTTGCCATTGCCATTATCACTGTGCTGCTAATCGTGTTGATATTTTCCATTGATGTTCTTGCCATCACTGTGCCATCATCACTCTGCTGATCATTCTGATCTTTTCCATCAATGACAAACACACATACTCTGCCTCTATCTGAAACCATGCCAACAATATGTGGTAAAATAAATAAAGAATTAAGATGCCATGTTGTAATAATATTATATCGACAAGAGCACCACCTATTAAAAAAAAAGGAAATCAGTGTAAACACATGTCAAATAAAATGTGTTATCACCATAAAAATTTCTATGGGAAATTGAGTTTTCAAGACTTAGCAAGGTTCTAAAACGATGTGGAAGCGTGAAAAACTAGAGGGCATGGCCAAGTATGGAGGGAGGAGCCTATTGGCGGGCGCTAAGTTGATGGGACACAATAGGTCGTAGATCGCAATTGCACCAGATCAATGGTCGAGGATCGTTTTGGGGGGAGGATTTGCACGGAAGATAATTCTCGAAAGCAGGCAGAAAAATAAAACACGGTTTTGGTTCAAGACCACGTTGCGCCACCAGGTGCATTTTGGGGTGAGAAGCGGGTTGCCCCAAACCCCTTCCTCTCGCCCCCAAAATAGGGAAAGTATATAAAAGGGGTGCTTGTCATTTATTTTATTATTTTTCAAATAATGGAACGTTGAAAGTTGGTGCGACCGCTCCATTCAAGATGAAGCTCCACAGTACGCCAATATCATGCCTTTTCTGCTTGTTTATAAGTATTTTTCATCGCCACCATGGAACCTATCATAATGTTAGTGACAGATAAAGATCCCATGTCAAATGAGGAAGCCCTAATTGACCGAGATTTAGATGTGTTCGACACTGAAATGACCATTTCGCCCATCTCTATGTCTAGAGCTAATCTTTCTGATAATGTAGGAAAGCAGATACCCTTCCTTGAAGCAGTCTAAGCCTTTGTATTCCCTTACATTGTCAAGGTCACATTCTCCTTTCTCGAATTTATAGGTTGGTGCACAGAGCAGTATTCACAGGAAGAGAAAGTCACCGTTAATAAATAGGGGTCTGAAGTCCTGTGTAGGATAGAGAGTCTGTCAATTTGAGGCACCCTCGGCATAGCAGATTCCTTCTCTGCAGTGTTTGAACCATTCGAAGAAGAAAATATAATTAGGGTTTATAGGGAGTGTCCCTCAGAAGTCAAAGACCTATTCTTACAGACAATTGTCAAACCATAGCATCTTTTAGAAATTCTGTCTTTGCCAATGAGTGTGAGTATCATGGTTATTGAAGTCGAATGGGTCTATTCTCTACTGAGTCAAATTTTAGGTCTAGATAATGACAAGCATGTGGTCGAGGTCATGTTGGGTTTCTTGTTGGATTTCTTCTAGTCAGAGTCCATTCTATTGGTCAATATTAGTTTCGATCAATTCATAGCTGATAATATCCACAAACAACTAGTGAATTTTTTATCACTAACACATTTCGGATATTACACATACTTGTTGAAGATTTTCCTGGAAACAAATAAGAGAGAGTTTCCTGAAGCGACATTCATATCAACTGAATGTAAGAGAATCACATTTCTCATTTTCATCAACAAAGTCATGTCCAGGGTTTATAGCCTGATTTTCAACACCAACCTACCAAGAGTCCTAGATGACATGAGGAGCTATTTACAGTTAAATCCAGAAAACAAGGTTGGGGATTGGGTTCTATTCATGCATTCAACAATGGTTTGGGTTTATGGTTGTCATGAATCCCCCTACCTTCTGCCTATTTTTCTAACACTCAGAGTATTTTTCCTTGAATTCATCAAACAAATAATCATATCGGAGACATAACATTTCCTAAAATTGCACAAAGCCTGCAACCTCAAATTCCCTTTCATCATTGGACCCTTCATTGTCAAGACTAGATCATACTTATCTCAGATCCAGGAAAAACTCAAGGAGTTTGGATTTGCACAGCTACAACGAAGAAGATATGATCCACATCAGATCATATCCAAGAGAAGATTGATGAACAAACATGCCCCTTATGTACATGAACATGTTGAGGGTTTTGACAATTTGGAAAATATAGAAGTATGTGCTGATATGGAATCAGTTCTACAACCAGCTCAAACACAACAAGTGGAAGAAACCCTGCAACAAGCTCAAACACAACAAACTCCTTAGAAGTTGATAGTTAAAGTCCCCAAAATAAGTTTTTACAACAAGAGAAGTAGTTTAGAGGCTCTGGGCACCAGTGATCAGCAGAATTCCCCCAAGAAGATGAAGATCACACAATCCCCATAGATAGTGGATCTAGAGGAGGAAGAGCTTAAAGAACAAGTGAATATGGATATGGTGGAGAGTGGCACCATCAATGTAGAGATTGAGAAAGGAAGCAAGCTCCAAAGTGAAGGAAACTCAAGAACTTTCAGTAGCAAGAAGCACATCTTTGAGAAGACATTTGGAGCAACTTATCAATCTAAAGAAGACTTGAAAAAACAATATGCTGAGAAAGGAAACTTGGCTATGGGTGAAATGAGGGAGTTATTCCCTGAAGTGGAAAATATTTCTCATCACAAGCCTTCTCCATTCACAGTAAGAGATATAAAGAAGAGAACCTTTAATATAACAGTTGCAGATGAATACAAGGTTTCTGAGATCAAGATAAAGTATGACAACATCAGTGCTTCAGACAAAGTGAAATTCCACAAGAATACCAATGAAATGTTGTATTCAAATTACTTGGGTCTAAGCTTGAAGAATTCAAAGTTGTTATCTTATTCAATAAAATTGGAAGGGAAGTTGAGGTAGAAAAAGGCATCTAGCAGAGCTTGGCAAAGTCAGGTCAAGAGGCTAGAATCTGAAGGCCCTCAAGGGGTGAAATCCTCATTGGATGAAAATGACAAGCTTATTCAAAGCTTGAAGAATAAACTGAAAATATTTTCCACAGAGCATGCACAAAAAATAGAACTGGTTTCTCTAGAACAGGAAAAAGAAGCATTCCGACAAGAGGCATTGAACTACCGGGCTAGGGTATTACAGTTAGAACAAGAAAAGGTGAATTGGACATAAAGACAGACATAATTACTGAACATGGTTGTGGCTATACCTCCTATTGCAGAAGCTGGGCCAAGAAATAAAGGACTTGTATAGACTATGTCACAAGTTAGCTTGAAGGCAGGAGAAATCAAGCGGTTGAAGGGAGACATAGAGAAATTGAAACAAGAAATGAAAGTAAAGGATGAAATAATGTCTCAATTTCAAAAGGATAATCAAGCTTTGTAGGAGAAGATAGACAAGATGAAAATAAGATTGAGGGGAAAAGGAATGTTGCAAGGAGATAAACACATTCTCTGGGATTCTATATCTGCTGAGGCTGCCAAGTTCAGAGCATATTTAAACTTCATCAATGATAAATACAACATATCCATCACAACTAGAAGCAGGTGCAATGTCGTAAATGGGATCCTAGCAAAGAAACCATCATAGTGGGCCCAAAATTCCATAAACCTGCTAAACTCCATCCCTACTGTAGAACTTTAGACCATTGGGGTCAAATATAGAACTACACTGATCATCTGGGCTAGGAGGGTCATTACCAAACATAACCTGCTAAAATCAGTCCAAACTAAGGCCATACAGATGGATAAAAGTATACAAGAATTCAAAGATCTGTTTGAAGAATTTTTCATTAAGGTTATCCCACCATTTTGGGATGGAAAATTAAAATTATATGATCAGGAGGAATACAACTCTCGCCTCACTCAGTGTAGAATGGGTCACTCTAATTTTGAGAACCTGGAGGAAAAATTGAAAGGAGAAAACCTAGTTGAGCATTTGATTACATATTTTGAGATTTTGAATGAGTTCAAAATAGTGAAGATTGGACTTCCAGTCATGACATACGCCTCTTGCATTGACCTAGAGATCCTAATCAAAGAAATGATGGACTATGATATCCCTTGTGACTTGCAATGGAAGGAGATAGTGCGGCTGGGTAAAACAAAGTGCAGATTTCCAGGATCCAGTAGGTGATTTCCAAGTGTCACCGAATATTCCAGATCAGACAGAAGACCAAAACAGAACAAGTGGAAAAATAATAAGATGAAGCATCAGAAGAATAGATAGTTGGATCATAAAACATTTTTCTGTTAATCATTGTAATCGGTTCCCATATAGAAACTGGTATTTGTGATTATTGTAATCAGTTTTAGAAGCTGAAACGTTTCAGTTTAGCTATTGTAATCAGTTTTTAACTGAGGGAGCTCAAATTTTATAAATATTAGAAGTTCCAAATGTATTAATGTTGGCAGAAGTGAAAGGGCACCTTTTTAGTTGTTTAGAACTCAATTGTAATTTTTTGGAGCTGAATTGAATACATATGCATAAGCCTTTGAAGTCTCTATGAAAAGATTCTGATGGTGGTGATATGAGTTTTGTCTTCTCTCCTTGTATGTATTTCCTATTTTTCTAATTTCATTTACACTATCTTCTATTTAAATTGGATAGTTTAAAGGCCCAGAATTCATCTTGTGATGATCTTGGCTTAAGCAATTTAAATTGTGTTAAGTTCTTCCTAACTAATTCAGAATTCATTTCATTAATGCCCTAATGCAGTTACTTGTTTTATTCTTCTTCTTACACTCTGCAAACTACAATTTATAACTCATATTCATTGCCTCACTTAGCCTTTATCCTCTGGAGATTCCTACTAGCTAGTCAGTGTTTTCATTCATTTTCAGAATTTTAACTCCATAGCCCTAAGTGTCCCTCCCCTTCCTTGCCAACAAATTTATAAAACCCCCCAAAACAACAAACCTTGCCATTGATCAACAAATAAACACCAAGTGACACGAGAGATCCCTCTCTAAGCTGAGCAGGCTAATACCCAACTCTAAATTTGGCTTGTAGGTTACCTCTGTTGTTTTTTTATCAGTTGAACAAATTTACAGAGTGCTAACAAAAGGAAAGACTTGTATTGCAGAGAAACTTTCAACACCCTTCGACATGAACATCGCCAGTTCTAGTGGTCACATGCCTATAAGTGGTATTTGGCTCTTCCTCTTGTAKAGAAGGAAGTAGACAAGGTATAGAGTTCATGAATTACATTGGTTGGGTGTGTACCTTAGGTAGTATAATTCAAAGAAATAGTACTTTGGTGTGACTATAAGTTTGACATAGAGCGAAGAATTATTCAAATACAAGGGAAGAGACCAATTTCTTTATCTCTTTTGGTATTCAAAAGGAGGTTACAAATTACAGACCCAAATACAATTTTCAGGAATGAAGAAGCATAAGAGTTTCTCAAACAACATGGAGGAGTAGACCTTCTCAAAATTTATCTCACCATCTCGAGAATTGACATCAATTCCACTCAGGTCGAGGTAAGTTCTTTGAAATATCCATATGAAGAGTTTGCTGGGATTTTCTCCAAAACAATTGGAATAGAGTCCACAACCTTTGTGCCAAAATACATTTTGTACATTCTCCACTATGTTGTTCATGAATACACCATGATTGAATGGGCCCACATCATCTCAACCGATATTTTTATTCAACTGGGGAGCCTAAGAAAAACTAGAAAATTTTACATGACTTCATATTTGGTCTTTGTTATATCTCAGCAAGAAAAGGACACACATCAGAGAGAAAGGAAATAAGTAATTAGAGTGGATTGGGGAGCATCAACATCAGTTGTGCCTCGTGTAGAAGATCATTGATGCAAACCCCCCTATTGGCCTGTGCAAACTCCCGGTATAGGATCAAACTATACAGGAGCCAAAGTGGCTCACAGGTCCTTACAAAACCCTTAGATCTCTTACCACAAGACTTTTCTCTTCCCTGCGCGAAATTTTTGTATTCACGAGGGTCTTCTTTCTCCTGTGGAGTAGTGCATGTGACCTCAGGCCTTAAACCTCGGGCTTAATTTAAAGGTGTTTACTTCGACACTCCAGAGGATTTACCAATACAACACTCCACACCCAAAACCTCCGAACTAGCGAAGGGTCGAAATTCACAGATTTGATAGTTGTTTTTTTCCCTTGGATCAATGGTCCGTGTTCACTCTGGACTCTAGGACTTCGAGACTTTTCCATGCCAAAATAATTTTCACCCAAAACCTTCTAAATAAATAAATTTTGAATGACTCGAAAATCTACGGCCCACGTTTACCCATCAACTAGCGGTCACAATTTACTTTAGACTTCGGGACTTCGGGAGTTTCTACACTCCACACAATAGTGAACAACTTCACCCAGAGTCTCGAAACGTTGAACCACTCGGGGATCCAACGGTTCATACTCACTCACCGATTTTCGGTGTAGATTCACTCCGTGACTTCGGAGTTTCGAGGCTTCGTGCTTCACTCCTACAAACTACTCAAAATTGTCAGAGCAGCGAAGTCCAAAGGACTTGGGGATGTTTAATTACACAGTTATCAAAATTAAAGTGATGCACCCTCCTTGGGATCCAAACCAGTTACAATGCATTGCGATGGATGTTGAGTCATCTTCCACTGTGCCTCATTAAATGATGATGGTGATGCTCCTACATCATACTCCTTTGGAAAAAATATTCATGAAATACTGTCCATGAGCTCCTCCACTTCTTTTCCTTGATTCTATATGTCTTCTTCAATTATCCAACTAGCATCTTCTGCTGGATGATTCTTCCATTTAACCAGATATTCATAATAAATCTTCCTCATGGTTCTCTTAGAAATTATTTGATCTAAAATATTTTCTATTTGAGGTTTCTCTGCTATGGGAATCTGTCACTTCAATTGAATCTTCTCTTGATCATTTGTCTCTCCCATGTCATCCATATTGTAAGGGTATAAGTCTACTATGTTAAATATTGGTGAAATTTCAATGTCTTTTGGCAGTTCAATCTCATAAGCGTTTGCAAAAACATTTTTGAGGATTTTACAAGGTCCTTATTCTTCATCTTTAGTTTATTGTATTTCCTTCTTGGAAATATTTCCTTCCTCATATGTGCCAAGAGTTGATCTCCATCCTCAAAATTCACCTCTTTTCTTCTCCGATCTATTCTTTTCTTGTATTTTTGGCTGCTATCTTGTATTTATCCTTTGATTTGATCGCACAACTTCTATATTTCTCCACCGAAATCCTCTTCTCCTGCACTTTGAAATTCAACTTGTCCTAAATATCTCAATTTTGAATTTACTCTTAGATGCATCCCATATATTATCTGGAATGGGATCTTACCAGTACTCCTATTTGGTGATTCATTATATGCAAACTTTGCTTGAGGCAAAATTTGATCCCACTGATTGTTATGTTTAGTTACCAAAATTCTTAGCTGATTCCTTAAACTTGTGTTCACTACCTCAGTCTATGCATATGTCTAAGGGTGATACACTGACCTAAAAGACAATTTTTTCCCCAACTTCTTCCACAAAGTCCCCCAAAAGTGTCCCACAAATTTGGTGTCTCTGTCTGAGACTATACTCCTGGGTAACCCATGCAATTTCACAATCTCTTTGAAAAATAGATTTTCTATGTGAGTAGCATCACTTTTTTTGTGACATGGTATAAAATGTGCCATATTTTAAAACCTGTCAACTACCACAAAGATTGAATCATTTCCCCTCTGGGTTCTTGGCAATCCCCCCAAAAAATCCATACTTATAGTGTCCCATGACCTGTTTGTAATAGGCAATGGTTTGTACAATCGTATGCTATGCTTCTTTCCCTTAGCATATTGGCAAATTATGAATTTGTCTACAAAATTCTTCACATTATACCTCATGCCTAGACAATAGTATGAAGAGATTAATTGTTCATATGTTTTATCATGGCCAGAATGTCCATCCAATCCTCCACTATGTTTTTCCTTCAACAAATTTTTCCTCATTGAGCATTTAGGGATACACAATCAACTTCCTTTGAATAATAGTCCTGCTTGAATTATATACTCAATCCACTAGTTCTTATCCCTTAACAAATCATTTTCACAAGATTCATAAGCTCCCTTGAAATCTATGTATTCCTGCTACATATCCTTGAGGTGTTCAAATCCCAAAGTTTCCACTTGGAATTCCTACAAGATTAAACCTCTCCTGCTTAAAGCATATACAACTTTGTTAGCACTCCCACTAATATGATTAATGACAAAAGTAAATTTCTGCATGAATTCTACCCATTTGGCATGTTTCTGGTTAAATTTCTCTTGTTTGGTTATGAACTACACAACATGATTGTCAGTATACAAAATAAACTCCTTTGGCATAAGGTAATGCCTCCACTTTTTAAAAGATTGAATTATAGTGTAAAATTCCTTTTCATATGTTGAATACTTCTTCTTAGCATCATTCAACTTATCACTAAAATAAGCAACAAGTTTATCATCTTGACTTAAAAATGCACCGATGTCCACTCCAATTGCATCACATTTGACTTGGAAAGTCTTCCTAAAGTATGGCAAAATTAAGATAGGTTGTTCTGTAATCTTTTCTTTTAACACTCTAAATCCTTTCTCGACTTCTTTTTTCCAGTCAAAATATCCATGTTCCTTCTTTATAGTTTCCAATATAGGTGCACAAATACTGCTAAAATTTCTAATGAATTTTCTATAAACACTTGCTAACCCATGAAAAATTCTTACTTCAAACACACTTCTTAGAGAATTCCACTCTCTTATAGCCCTCACCTTCTCTGGATCCATATTCAAGTCATTTGAAGAGATTACAAACCCCAACTATACAATTTTTGGCTTCATGAAAGAACACTTCTTCAAACTCACCAACAACTTTTCCTGCTGCAACATCCTCAACACCATCCTCAAGTGTCTTAAATGTTCCTCCTCAGTCTTGCTGAAAACTAGAATATGATCTAAGTAAACAATCACAAACTTCCCAATAAAATATTTGAGTACTTCATTCATTAACCTCATGAATGTACTTGGAGCATTTTTTAAGCCAAATGACATAACAATCCATGCATAGAGTCCTTCATTTGTTTTGAATGTTGTCTTCTACTCATCCCCTTCTCTCATTCTTATGTGATGATAACCGCTTTTCAAGTCTATTTTGGAAAAATAACTAGATCCACTCAAAAAATCCATTAAATCATCCATTTTGGGTAAAGGAAATCTATACCTGATGGTTATCTTTTTCATAGCTCTAAAATCTGTGCACATTCTCCAACCTCCATCTTTCTTTGGACTCAACACATTTGGTACTGCACACAGGCTCAGACTTTCTCTGATCAGACCTTTGTACAACAACTCTTGGACCTTCTCCTTGAATTCTTCATTCTCTTGAGGGGTTAATATGTATGCTTCTTTGTTCTACAAACTTGCTCCCAGAATAAGGTCAATATGGTGACTAATACTTCTAATGGGTGGTAAAGTATGAGACAACTCATCCACCACACTGTCAATGAACTCATCCAATAACTACTGAACTTCCACATGAAAATCATTCATAAAAGTATTTGTAAGGATGACTCTCGACTTACCTATAACAACAAACTAAAATTCCTGATCTTTCTTGACTTCCTTCAAGAGCTCCTTCCCACTCACGAGAAGTATATTAGGACTAGTCTCCTCTTTGACTCCCTTGGCTTCTATTGGTAACAACATATGTTTACACCCATTCTTCTCAAGTGTATAAGTACTCTTCCTCCCATCATGTATGACATTCCTGTTATATTTCCACGGTCTCTCCAACAGAACATGAAAAACATCCATAGGGATGACATCACATAAAAATTCATCCTTATAACTACCAATTTTAAACTCAACTTTAAACTGTCTACTTACCATAACTTGATGTCCTTTTTGCAACCACGACACCCTGTACAAAATCATATGTGCTATCTTCTCCAAATTTAGTTTTTCCACCATCTCCATGGATACTAAATTTTTAATGCTTCCACTGTCTATAATCACCTTGCATAGTCTATATTTGGTCTTGCAAGAAGTTCTGAATAAACTATTTCTTTGGGATGGTTCTCATACCTTTTTTTATGGATTCACAAGATATTTCCTCATTATGAGCGATATTCCTTATTCAACTACTTCCGCTTTCATCTTCATCTTCACCTCCACATTCCTCTGCCGCGCCTCATAAATGTTAGCTCCTCTAACTACCGCACTCTTATTTTTAGGAAATTCCCAAGACATGTGCCATGTTTTCCCGCAAGCATAACACTTGAATTCTCCTCCTCTCCCTCTTCCTCTACCTTTTGGAAAATGATTCCTTCCTCTAGAGTATCCTCCTCTATCTATCTGATTGTTAAATCCTCCAGCTTCTCCCCTTGATTTCTGGATCTTTTCTCTAGTGGTTCCTTTTCCTCTGTTATGACTCTTTCGCTTATTCCTCTAACTCTGTTTCCTTTCCAATTTTTCTTTTGCTTTTAGGGCTATCTGATAAGCATATTCTATAGTCCTCATCATTACTAGACTAATTTCATCCTGGATTTCATACCTCAATCCATTTATATACATAGCAACTTTCTCTTCATCATTTTCCCTATTTCTTGCTCTTATATTTAATTTATAGAACTCTTCAGTATATTCCTTCAGTGACAAACTCTTCTATCTCATATTTTGCAACCTTCTGAACATATTCAACTGATAATCCTTGGGTATGAATTTAGCCTTAATATTAGCTACCATTCTATCCCAGCTCTTAATTTTGGACTTACATTTTCTCCTTCTATCAGCCTGCAGCTCGTCCCACCATAAAGTTTCATGTCCCTTCAACCTGGTCTAAAGCACTTATCTAGTCAAGAAATTATTCTACATTCAAATTACCTTCGTACATCGAAACTTCCATCTTTTCTCTAGTTACTAGCTTGACAAAAACTCTCATAAATCGCTACTTTTCTGCTGCTTCACCTATAGCTTCTTTTTCTTATTGATTTTCACTTTCATCATCACTAACATCAACAGCCTCTAGTGCTCTCCCTTGTGTTGTTTCCATGGCATCTAGCCTTGCACAAAGTTGTCTCATTTCCTCCTCCATAGTTTCATTTACTACAGCTATCTCCCCGCGTCTCCTCGGTAGCATGGTTCCTACTATATCTTATCACACATAAGTTTGTCTTACTTTGATACCACTTGATGCAAACCCCCTATGGGCCTGCACGACCTCCCGGTCTAGGATCGAACTACACATGAGCCGAAGTGGCTCATGGGTCCTTGCAGAACCCTTAGAATACTTACCACATGCCTTTTCTCTTCCCTACGTGAAATTTTTGTATTCGTGAGGGTATTCTTTCTCCAGTGGATTAGTGTGCGTGACCTCGGGCCTAAAACCTAGGGCTTAATTTGAAGGTTTTAATTCTTGCACTCTGAAGGATTTACCAATACAACACACCACACCCAAAACCTTTGAACTAGCGAAGGGCTGAAATCCACATATTTGATAGTTGGTGTTTTCCCTTAGATCAATGGTCCGTGTTCACTCTAGACTCTGGGACTTTGGGACTTTTCCACACCAAAATAATTGTCACCCAAAACCTTTTGAATAACCGAATTTCAAATGACTTGGAAATCTATTGTCCACGTTTACCCGTCAACTAATGGTTAATATTTAGACCAGACTTTGGGATTTTCTCCACTCTGCGCAACAATGACCAACTTCACCCAGAGTGTTGAATTTTTGAACCACTCAGGGATCCAATGGTTTGTACTCATTCACCAATCTACGATGTATATTCACTCCATGAATTAGCATTTTCGAGGCTCTGTGCCTCACTACTACAAACAACTCAAAAGTGTTGGAGCAACGAAGTCCGAAGGACTTGGGGATTAACAACCACACTCCTTCTCCTTTATCCAACGACTGCGAGGGATTCTGACTTCTCCCAAATAAATATCGTCCACTTGAACCTAAAATTAAAGATATTTCTCCTGTTGGGTACTTACACTCGCTATCCCTCCTTGAAATTTGTCACTTGGATGACTCTAACTCTGGCGCACATTTTGCGCTTCTCTCCTGAGGTTGATTAGCACTTAACAAAGTGTTGTCTCTATGCAGTCCTTGCACTTTTTCTCCCCTCTGAGGTTTTACACTACTCTGAGTGTAGGCACACTCCTTGCACTTTTTATGTGTAAAATTACACTATCTCTCCTAAGCTTCTAATCCTGTAAGTGGTTCGACCTCTACACACCTTGCGTTGGAAATATGCACTCTTTGCACTAAATTTTCAGAAAAGAAACAATCAAAAATTATAATAACATTTAGAAATCATTCATCCAACCATTTAGATTCACACACACCAACACAGTGATAACAACATAGAATTTATCCAATTACTCAAGGATAAAAAAATTCACAGTCACAGAAACATGTGAGAAATTCTTTCTTTTTATAATTCTTCAACAATAATTACAAGGGCTTCAACAACCTTCAACAACAACTACTTCCAACAACAACTATAACCTTTTTTTCAGCAGCGTCTTTTGGGCATAGATTACATTTATTTATACATGAAGGGGCTTCTTGAGCCTTCCCTCTAGATTATTCTAGTTCTTTCACATCACAATTAAAAACATCCTACCACTAAGCTTATTATAGTAAATGAACATTTAAAATCTGATATATGAGTTGACGCTCAAAATCTATACAATCCTACATGTATTAAAGGAAATTACAAACTCTTAGAGCATATACAATGGCTCTAGCTTGAATATCTCATGGGATCTTTAATTACAAATGTCTCAAAATTAAAGTGGCGTGCACTCCTCGAGATCCAAACCAGTTACAATGTGCTGCATTGGATGTCGAGTCATCTTCCACTGCGCCTCATTAAATTATGACAGTGATGCTCCTACATCAATCACGCTATGCCAGAGAAGTCAACGGGTAAGGTAAGCACACTAACATAATTCATGAGAAATTGTGTAGAGTTAATAAAAGATGAGTCTAGGATGAGTACATTATACAACATGATTGAATACTGTACAAGAGGTAGGGAAACTGATGTTGTGCAAAGGATGGTAAATTAGGTACTGTGTAGGAAGCGAACCAATGAAGAATTCAGATTCAATGCGCAGATTAGAGAGTATGATGTGGATAATATTATCTTGGACTTAGGTTCTGACGTGAAAGTGTTACCTAAGAAGACATGGGAGTTGATGGGAAAACCCAAGTTGGTATGGTCTCCTGTTCATCTAAGGCTAGCAAATCAACACAAAATAGTCTCGATTGGTCGGTTGAGAGGAGTACCTGTGAACATAGATGGGGTGTGCAAAGTAGAATACTTTGAAGTTATTGAGATCGTGGATGACAGTTAACCATATCCAAGACTGATGGGACTGGAATGGGATTTTGATAACCAAACGATCATCAACTTGAAGAAGAGGGAGATGATATTTGAACTTGGAGATTTGAAAGTTACTACACCCTTGGACGCATCAGAAGGAGAGTGATACATAGAACCAACAAGAGGGAATGACATTGACAATTTATATAACATGACTACCCAAATGGAGGATTATGTCAACCTGAAAGCGTATGGTGCACTGATTTGGTGAAGTATTACTTCATGTGCGTCAGATTCTTAAGAAGGTCTAGAGCATTGGAAACAAAGAATGGATGAAGTGTCAACTAGATGATGTGCGAGAATCAGTCAATCCTTGTGATGGATTGGAACATAGCTATGTGATCCGCCCAAGTATGATGGATTAACTAATATATGTATGTTTGTAAAATCATTTGAGTTGCAGGTACCATAACAACAAAGCTTGTTAGCACTAGATGTTGTATTAAAAGTGACTCCAACCAGATGGTGAGCTGCACATAGAGAGGGAATGAAAGAATGGTCACAATACAACAAACTAATGCAAATAAGGTTTGGCACTGAGAAAGAAAAAATTGTGCAGAAGTATATAGGGGAGAGTGACCTAGTAGGTCATGCAGAATAGTGCAGGACTTTATGGGGTTCAGTACTAGAAACATAGTGAACACAGATATTTATACACACACTTGACACAATCCTGAAGAATTGGTATTTGGAGTTGGAAATGTGCAGGGAGACAAGAAGATGGGAATAACTGATCCAGAGGTTCAAAATCATGTTTACATTTGAGCATGAATCTCCATCCATAGATACAATGCTATAGGTGATTCAAACAAAGATATTCTCGGAAGAAGAGACGATGGAGGTGGTACTAGTATGCAGTGTTGACAAAACCAAGATGATTGTCTGTGAGCTACTGGAGTGATATAATGTAGCCAAGGAAGAGTATGATGAAGAGGATCCTAGGAATGTACAAATACCTGTTTATGGGCGATATCGACCACTCATCAACTGGAAGGGAGTAGTCTGGTCTGAGGTCCTTAGAGAAAGACCCAAGAGATTTAAAGTAACTACCCCTGGCGGGTTTAACGACTGCTTTGGACAGTGGAAGGATCTATCTTATAAATGATGGGAAAGGTTGTCTAAGATCTTAAATACTAATTGTCAAATTCGTGGTATTTACAATGATCTATTAGATTATATAACCTTACACTTAATTACAAAGTTTAGAAAATGTATAGAGATACAAGATTTGCTATAAAGTCTTGTAAAACAAATGTTTTACAAAAGGAACTAAATCCCAGGAAAAATTAAAATTTAAAAATATTTAAATTTAATCTACAAATATCAATATTCTAACTAGTATTCAAACCAAACTTAATCTAAAAGTAAAAAGTATGAATGTAAGTTATGACAGTTTTGGTTTAAATGAACAAAGCATTTTAACTTTATGGAAATTTACATTCATGTAAACAAAATAAAAAAAACTAATTTCTAAAAGTAAAAGGTATGAATGTAAGTTATGACAGTTTTGGTTTAAATGAACAAAGCATTTTAACTTTAAGGAAATTTAAATTCATGTAAACAAAATAAAAAAAACTAAGATTTACTCACCTATTCTTGGCCATAAGCGAAAAAGAGATCTATTAGTTGTATCCTTCTATATAAAAGCTCACCCAACAACCTATCTTTTAAGACAAATATATGGCAGACACCTGTGTAATTCAAAACTATAACAAGTCTATAGAAAAGAATTTCAACATGAAATGGAAGTCTTGATAAAAGTACAGAAAGAGAAACTATTAAATTTGATTGTTTATGAAGATGCATATGTCATTTCATCATAGAAAACAATTTCATTTACAAAATTGATCATCACACATGTAAATTGTATGAGGGAAAACTGATACATTACAACATATGAGTTAAATGATTCTTTCATAAACAATTTGACTCACTGGGAAAATGAATTATTGAATGCATATATATCTAAATTAGAGTAGACATATATAATAATAATAGCTTCAACAATGTACCGATAAAAAGGACAAAAGCTGAAATTTAACAACACATGGTTATGCTAAGGAGAAAGTGGACATATTATTTCACTAAATATAATAGATTAAGACACATCAAAATTACTCAGAGAAAACAAAGTCTGAAGTAATCCAGAGTTCCATATTCTCCTTTACAATATTCAATCATTCATAATCCCAAAAATCCTCCCACTGGTTGATAGTGCCTCCAGTCCTACTCCCAGAAAGAAAATTAAAACTAAATCCAAAGAAACAACCTCACACCAAATCTAACATTGAATTTTGTACATGGATTCAAGACATGAAAATATGTCGCTCTTATCTCAAAATAGGGATCAATCCATATCCAATCTGATTTGTTTCTTAAAATCCTGAAGAAAAGCAAATGGGTACATGCATTTTCTCAGCGAGAGTTTCATAATGTATTGGTCGATTTATTTTACAGTATTTGAACCATGATACAAGCAAGTGGGTGGCCTTTATAGTCAGGATCTATTAACCAAACCAACAAGAGAAATCTCGGCTTGAGCCTGTAATGTCCTCTGGCGAAAATGATGAACACAGAGAAAGATCGGGAGAAACTTTTGTGCTGACAAGCCTAGAAAGCCAAGACCGAGATCATCAAAAGGAGATAATAACGATCAAGTGCCATTTGAACCAAAGTGTATGATAGAAGGAATTTAGGATCATTCGCATCAAAGTTTAATAATAATATTGAATTTAAAACCAAAGTTGATAGAAAAATAAGACGCAACCTCTTACCTCATCGAAATGATTCCTTGTCACTATGCTATTGTAGTTGATAATTGGCCATAAAGGAGATTAATATGACAACTCAGAAATCCCTTTGCAATAAGATTGTAGAATCATAAGCGCATATGGTATACGAAATAGTGTTTGAATTTCATGTTAGAACTCATGAAATTCAAACGCAACTGGATAAAGCGCTAGGTCACTCTTAAATGCAAACCATAAAAACCAATTCAATCAAAGAAGACAAACAAAGCACCAAATCGATTTTAGGAGGGACTTTAGATTTTGATTAAAAATGTAGAAGGGGTTGTTGATGGCCAACAAATGGAGACTTATTGGGGGAACCAATTATCTCTGCCACTATAATTTGAAACATAAGATATTTAGGACACATAAGAGTTAGGATGCAAAATAAGCTAAAACTGTTAGGAAAGTTCCATCTCTCATTCTTTAAAAATAAAACATATTATATTTGAAAATTCAGATTGTCCCTATAGAAACTTAGAGATTGAATAGAGTAACTCCATCTTTTGCCAATGAGATCAATAAACTTTACCAACATTTAGTTCTGGAAAAGATAAAATTACCAGGAAGCAGTTGGTTATTAAAGATAAACTTAGATACTACAAGCATAGGCACTGCAGCAAGTGTCTATAGCCTCGACATTGTTTCCTTTTAACCCATCTAGTTGCTTTTATCCCACCCACTAGTTAAATATGTGTGACTTACGAACCCTTTGTTCAATTTTTGTTTTATTTTTTTTCATAAGGAATGAAATGGAAGCCACTGTCCTGACTTGGCGATTAGATAGTGACAATGTCATTCACAAATATCTATAGAGATGAAAATGTCGACTCATGATGAGACCTCCTTGCTCTCAATTTTGCAGTCGAGGGCCATTAGCCTGGCTTGGTGAACAGATAGTGGTAATGTCATACCGTAAAACATCCATGATCATAATAGGTTGTCTCGCAATGAGACCTCCTATCTTCCAACTAATCCCCTAGGATGTCATTTTGTTATAGAACAGGGTTGCACTGCCGTTAATGTTAATCCCATGGAGATCACTTAATGGATGGGAAAGAAAACATTACTCCTTAAGAGTGTGGGATGGCATAATAAGTATTGGAATTAACCAATGCTCGACCGGACTTATAAAGTCCTACAAAAACCAATTATCTTAAAAGTAAATTGACTGTTGGTTATTGCATGGGATAAAGATGAGTTTCTAAGGAAACGATAAGAATCTGAGGAGATTATCAGTATTGTGTTAAATTGTTTTAATGTCATAACACATACTATAATAGGGTTTTAACATCACGGTTTTAACCCTTATGAACTAAGAATGTATTATGTAATTATGACTTAGGTTGGTGAGCCGATAAAGTTGAAAAGGGGCCAGAGTGCCTAGGAAATGTAATACTTCATATACATTAATAAACTACACTGTTGGTTGCAAGACGGACGAGGACAAAAGAGATAGGGGGCTATGATTCCAAGAGAGAAGGAGGCTTGAGGGGATGAGTCTTTTTATTATTATTTTATTTACCGATAATTGATTTTATGGAGAAAATGGGTTACATGAGCTTCTTGGGAGAGAGTCCATGTGGCTCTTGTATTCATGTAATTATTTAAACATCCCTTAGGGGTTGTTTTGGGGTATTTCTTCCCCTGGTTTTTCTTCTTCCCCTTGTTCTCTTGTTCTTCTTTTATCTTCACTCTCTCTAGATATTTCCCGTGTTATTGGGATGAGCATGGAAATGAATGGAAGGAAGAGGAGAGACATTGTTGAATGGATGTAATAATTTATTGATCATTCTAGGAGGGAATGGATGCCTGTGTGCATGAGCTTGATGGAAGTTTGGATAGAACTATCCACAACTGAGAATCCTTGGAGTTTCTAGTAGGGAGATTTCCTAACCAATTGAACTAGAGCCCTGGAGTGAAATGGAACAACCTCAGGGACAACATGGCAGAGAAAGGTGTTCATTTCTTTGGGTTATGCAGGTTGAGGGGGAAAGAGAGCTAGAAATTCAGATTTGCTATGTGGTTGGGAAACCTGAGAGCTAGTTAGCCAACTGCCATGTGTTTAGACTTGGCCTAGGACCCATCCTTGTGGATTCATAGCCTTGGCTCGGGGGTGACCTACTGTTGAGAGTAAAAGAACAACAATGTCTATGGTTGGGAGGAACGTCCTTGGTCTACAACCAGTTGGTGAACATTTACTCGCAAAGATAAGTTCTCTCTCTGTTTTCTTTGTAATGTTTATTTCCCCGACCTATTTAATTATCTATGAGATATGTATTTATAATGTGTCTGTCTATTGGTTATTTGTTGTGCATGGCACATTGTTTATCTCTTTTATGTTGTAGCATAGATCTTGTTTAATGCATATGGTTCTTTCATGCTTGATTTCAGATTAAATGTTGCTAGAATTTGAGATCTATTCATAAGAGAGTTTTTTGCAGTAGAGTGGCTATCCTGTGGGTTGTTGGGTACATTACAGTTTGGTATTAGAGCTTCTGGTTGAAACACTAGGCCGGTATGGGCCAGGTCTGTTGGTCAGAGTCTCGTGGTTGAGATCGATTTATGACCTTGAAGTCGAAAATCTCAAGAGGAATGGTGTTGTAGAGTCCATGCAGAACCTAGAATGTCAGATATCCCTTGTAAGGGAACAAAGGACCATGATCATCCCTTTCGAATTCAGGAGCGATAACCACCATGGGATCAAGAGAGATCTGGATCATTGGATTAGAGGGAAGTTGAACAAGGGCCTTCTGATGAAGGCGAAACAAGAGGTTGGGTAAGATTAAGTCCCAACTATCAGATCTAGTTGGTCGATCGTCAACTATCGATCGAAGCTAAGCAGGAAGGGTAAGACTTCAGAACTTCACCGCTTTGGGGATCTTAGTAGGCAAGAAAATATTGAAATACCAAAGGCCGAAGTCACTAAGTCTCGTCATCCATCCGATCTGACGGAAGGCATAGATGAATCTCTGTCGTTTATCATGGTCACCCGACGTTCACCACTTTGGGAGTTTTAAAATTTGATGAACTACTATAACCCGAAGTCCCAGAGCGTTAGAGTCCTGAAGTCTCGTCGATCGTTAGATGGAGCGGTGGACATCAGGAATGTTTAGAACTGTCAGATCTAGCAAGGGTGGAAGGATAGAAAAGCTTCAGAACCTTGCCACTACGGAGTTCAGGAGTATGGGGGTCATCTAGAGTGAGAAGACCCGAAGCTCGAAGCCCAGATTTAATCACATCTGTTGGCTGTGGGAGGAGTGTGAGCCATGGATTTCTTTTAGTGTTCGACTATTCAGAAGATAGAATGCAATGGACTCGAAAAACTTATGAAGGTCGGAGTTCCGGAGTCCCGGATTTGATTGATGATGTGGCTCATTCCACATGGTAGTGGTGCCTTGTGGGGACACATGTCACTCGGTTTTAGTACCTTTTGGACCCTGATTTGTTTTTTTTTTAGTGACACATGGCACGCGTGCCATGGGTCCACATCAACCTAGGTGAATTCAACATGTCGTTTCCTCTCCGACAGTATGTGACTCCAGGGGTGTCCAAGTTTCTGTCAGTGAAAAGCGTTGAAGCCTGAAGTCATGAAGGCACACAACTCGTTGATCTAGGTTTCCTTCAGGACCTATATCAACTATTGGATCAAGTAGAGGGAGAAGAGGTAAGTACTTTGGAGGATTGTCACTCTAGGGAAGTAGAAGACTTGAGAATGGAAATATCTTGAAGCCTTGTAGCATCAAATTTTCGGAGTGTGTGAGAACCGTCCGTCTCAATGCTTGATTAAGTCTTGATTGTCTGTTTAATTTGTTGATGAACAGGGAAATCACTTCGGAGGATTGTCACTCCAGGGAAGTGGAAGACTCGGGAATGGAAATATCCCGGAGCCCCCGAGCATCGAATTTACAAATTGGTTGAGAGTTGTCCCTCTCAACGCGTGATTAAGTCGCAACCATCGATCTCGTTGAAGCCTCCAGATGGGTGTGAGACCATCCATTCGACGAGAGATTAAATCTCGATCGTCCATTTTTTCTAGTGGATTTATTGGTGTAAACCCCCCTGCCTCAGCAGGTTCTACACGATCTCCCAGTCTTAGTATCGTTCTATCCTTTGGATCCATAGAAAAAAAATGGTTCTTTCGGCCTTCCTTGAGGCCTCAGGAACCCGATCCACAAGTCCTTTCACAAACCCCACCAGCACCAACATGCACCAAGCATGAACTTCCACCTCCTTCTGGCCACCAAAATATGTGACCTTCAGCCCAAACATGATCAGGCCTTGAATGATTCGAAACTTTGGACTTCGCAACTTCCTGCACCTTGCTATCGAGGTCCTGACTCCTCGATTCCCCGATATCTGAAGTGCCAAAATGGCTCAATCAATGTTAATCCTCTGGCTAATCCTCGGTCCATGTGACCACTCTTCCCTGTGATCACAGCCTATTCTGAGGACGAGTCACTTTTCGGGACTTTGCATCTTCTGAGGCAAAGTGCCCCGCTCTTTGCCTCCAGGATTCGCGAAATACCGAGCCTCGTTATGCCGAAATCTAATCCTGTCTCGTGACCCGACAATACTCCTCCTATGCTTTCGGGAATTCACGTTTCGGAACTTCACGAATCTCGATGCAACAATTCCTTGTCCTCTCGTACTTCCAGTAATTGAAATACATAAGCACCCAAGTTGAAATGTTCATCTTTCGTTCCGTCTGGGATCAACGGTTGTGATACGATCTAAATCAATAGCCCTGATTCTTTCGAGGTTTTGGGGGTCAAGAGTTTCGAACTCTTTCCCTTCTCATCCCCGGTAACCAGAGTGCCGAAATGCTCTATTTCGGGGATTTCCTTGAAACCCTGAACCGCTACCACGTGTCCTCTAGCTTTTTTTCCTCGGACCCGCCTTTCGACATTTCTCTCTTCACGATTCCAGGAGTTGTGCTTACTAGATAACTCTACCCCTCGAGTCCCAGAATCTCGAAACCCAAAATCTCCTTTCCTTAGCATGATTTATGGCTGTGATATGCTGTGATCTGAAGGCTCCTGTTTCTTCGGGACCTTGCGAATCAAACCTCCCTGTCTCGCGAATCTATCTCCTCGAAGATCCAGTATCCGAAACCCTGATGGTTCTTGGACTACTGCTACATGTCCCTTGAGATAGACACTCCCGGTTCTTTCAGGACTTTGCGGATCGGGAGATTGTGATGCAATGATTCCACAACCCCTTGATGCTCTAATCCCTGAACTCTAAAATCCTGATGTATTCGCTGTTTCGGGACTTTGGTGAGCCTGTGCTAAGCTCATATGCGAGAGTAACTCACATGCACCTTCTCCCAGATCCAAAAATTGTTGGCGATCTGTTCTTGGATCCGACAGTAGCTGTAGCTCTCCCCTTGTGTGCTCTGTTTCTTCTCGAACTTTGGAAGAATTCAAATTATCAAAGGTCTCAACCTTTGTCCTTGCTACGAAGCCTCTACCCACAACTTTTGTCTGTGTTCTTGAAGACACTTTCCCTCCTGAGCTTCCTCGAACTCAAACCCTCCAAAAGGTCTCCTTTCAGCCTCTGCGATATTTGCAAGGCTCTGTGCATGAAGGCACTCTCCCTCCTGAGCTTTGTTCTCTTTGAATCCTCGAAGGATCCTTCAACCTTCACACTCCTTGCAGCTGTCACTCTTGTGCACAAAAGAACTCTTCCTCTTGAGCTTCTCTTCTCTGAAATATTGAAAGGTTTTCACGACCTCTGTGATTCCTACAGGGTCCCTGCACACAAAAAGGTCCTCTCTGTCCTGTGCTTCTTTGTTTCTCAGACCTCTAAGCGACTTAACCCTTTTCTCTCTCTCAGATGGATAGTATGTTTCCCTCTTGGCAGTCTCTTGCTCAAGCAACTCCTTGCTGAGTCTGCAAGGTATTCAACAACCCTGTGAAGGTCCTCTTGACACTTCCTTCTCCCTCAGAATTCTAAGAATTCTTCCCATGCAAACTGGCACTTACTCAACGCCCTCCTGGCGGAGCTCCTGCAGAATCCCTCAGTGATTATGTTCCCTTCAACGAACTCTAAGCAGAGTGCTCTTGCGTGCTCTGTGCACTTACTCAATGCCCTCCTGGGAGAGCTTTCCCAGAATTCCTCAGAATTTCTATCTTCTCTGAACTCAAGATAGAGTTCTTCTCCTCAATACGACCCGTGCATCTACTCAATGCCCTCCCGGTAGAGCTCTACAGAACTCCTCAAAGATTTTGTCTTCTTCTGTACTTTCCTCTGCACAATCCTACCTCCAAGGTATTCATCAACCTTGAGTATTCTCCTTGCGTCTAAGACTTCAGCTGGTGCACCCTCGTAGCATGTCCTTATCTGAATCCATAGAATTCAAAAGTGCATCTATGCACTCGTTCTCAAAACCCTCAGCGTTCTATCACACCCTCTTGGCATGAAGCCTCAAAGAACCCCAAACCTAAAATCAAAGAACCCAAAGATAACAGAACCTATCTGTCCCTGCAAATGCATACCTAACCATACATCTACAACATATAAATACACACACATGAAGACATTCCTCATACACAGAATAACATGTAGGCAAAATTGCTCTTTGTATTAATATGAATGCCTGTTTACAATGTGAGCTCAGACTGCAACATAGTATTGACTCTCCTCTCATCTCTATTCTTCTCTATCCAACTACTAACATAAGATCCAAGATCTATTACATGAGGGGCTCTTTGAGCTCTTCCCTCCAAGCTACCTACCCTATTCACTTACATTAACTTTACATTGAATGGGTTGTCTAGTCCAAATCAGAGCTAGATCCAGCATTACAACCATTAAAGGCCTTCTTTAACTACATCCTGCTCAAAGGCATGGATTTGGCTCTACCAGCCTTACAAACATTTAATACAAATTTTAAATTCAAAATTTGAAACAAGAGGGCTATGCCTCTCCTTCTTCATTGAATGCATGTTGTGTTGGCTGGCTGGCTGGAGCGATGCTCTTGCATCATACTCCTCTGCTGCGAAAAATTCATGAGCTCCTTCTCATGAGCTCCCCAACGCCACTGTTGAAATCCCCCTGGATCCCAAACATTCCTATAGAGCTATTCATCTGCTCCTTTGTTCTGTTGCTGCTGTTGCTTCCCTTGTAGTCCCTCTGCTGTTTAGCTTCCCTTCGCTAGCAGATTCTGTTGATCTGATCATCAACTCTATGATCTCATCGATAACCTTGCCCAACTTCTCCTATGGCTGGATCTATTATTGCAGTATCCTCTGTTGTAATTTTGTCTTATCATCAGTGGGTAGATCACCATGATCTCCCATGCTATCTTCTCCATCTGTTGTGGCCTTAGCTTGCCACTCTGCTACAGATTCCATCTATGCAGTCTTCTCACTAAACTGTTGTTCAAATTATTCTTCTGATAGCTCAACTTTTTCCATTTCCACTGCTAGCATAATTCCATATTCTCTTAGTTGCTCCTTAGCCTGGAATTTTCCCTCATCTTCCACTGCATACCTTGGTACTGCAATCTTCATCACCTGTTCAGCTCCCTAGCTGAAAGTTCTGAGCAATTCCTAGGAATGCTCCTCTTCAATTATCTGCATGACTGTCTGTTCATGGCAATCATTCACTGGCTCTGGATTGTTCATCCAATCCTCCAACATCTCCAACTCCATCTCCCATGGAGTGATCAAATTATCTCCATGCTCTTCTCCCGCTGTCAGCTTTAGTGTTGCAACTGTCTCCTTTTCAACTTCCTGGATAAAAACATTGAGCCATTCCTCAGAATGCTCATTTACTTTTTCTTGGGAAAACATCAGTGTCTGCTCCATCTCTTTGACAATCATAGCTAGATGTCTTTCTGCTGTTGCTTCTTCTTCAATGGACGTTCTAGTGTCAACTGGGCTATGTGGCAGGAATAATTGAATTCCCTCAATCATCAGAAGATTCCTCTGATCCTCCTTCTCTGTCAGTTGTCCTTGCTGATATGAACTCAACTCTAAGCTCATCTTCTCTCCCTTACCCTCCTGGCAGTATGGGAGTTCTTGGATACCCCCCTGGAAGTCTATGAGATCCCACATCAATCTCATCTCATTTCCCTCTTGGCAACATGAAATTCCCCTGCTGTCCTCCTGACAGTCTATGAGATCCCACAGTGATCTCATCTCATTTCCCACCTGGCAATTGGAAATTTCTGTTCTTCCCTCTTGGTAGTCTCTGAGATCTTCCAGTGATCTCAGTTCATCCTCATCACTGAGATTTCTCCTAGATTCTGGCTCACATACCTGAACCATCTCCTTCTATTCATCCCTGAGGCTTTCAACATGCCTCAACCATCTTCTTATCAGCCTCTGGTGTCTTTTTGCCAGCAATTCCCCAAATGGCCATTTTAACTTCATCCTCATGGGCCATTCATACACCCAATGTGGTCTTACATCCTGTTGTATCTGCAATGCAAGTTCCTCCATCCTTGCTCTGATCTCGGCAAGCTCTTTATCCATCTTAGCTTTGCTTGGCTACTAATGGATCTTATTTCCATCATGTCTATGGATTTCAGTAGCCATATTACTACCTTCTGTCTGCCTTCCTGGCAAACCTACTGTTGTCTCTCTGCAACTGAGAGTGCTTCCGCCTTTCTTTACAGTCAACCTAACTGCCTTTTGACTGCTGTGCACCTGCAACAATCTCCATAGAGTCTCAGTGCTCTGTCTCCTTCTGCTTGTCTCTGCAAGCTACCTCTGATACAAAATTGATGTGTACCAGAGTATTCTCTTTCTCCTGCTTCTTCTGTCTGCAATATACAAATAGAGTCAAGCTCTGATACCACTTGGTGCGTATAAGAGTACTCTTCTTCCTCCTGCTTCCTCCATCTGCAATATACAAACATAGTCAAGATATGATACCACTTGGTGCATATCAAAGTACTCTTCTTCCTCCATCTGCAATATACAAACATAGTCAAGATTTGATACCACTTGGTGCAAATCCCCCCGCCTCAACAGGTTCTGCATGACCTCCTAGTCTTAGGATCGTTCTATCCTTTGGATCTAAAGAACCGAAATAGTTCTTTCAGCCTTCCTTAAGGCCTCATGAACCCGATCCATAGGTTCTTTCACAAACCCCACCGACACCAGCATGCACCAGGCGCAAGCTTCCACCTCCTTCTGGCCACCAAAATATGTGACCTTCAACTCAAGCATGCTAGGGCCTTGCACATGAACTTCGCGCACCTTGCTATCGAGGTCCTGAATCCTCGATTCCCTGATCTCCGGAGTGACGAAATGGCTCAATCAAGGTTTAGCCCCTGGTGAATCCTTTTTCGAGGACGATTCACTTTTCAGGACTTCACGTCTTCTGAGGTGAAGTGCCCCTCTCTTTTCCTCCGGGATTCCCAAAATACCGAACCTTGGTATGCCAAAATCTGATCCTGTCTCATGACCTGACAATACCCCTCTTGTGCTTTCAAGAATTTGGATTTTAGAACTTCGCAAATCCTGACGCAACAATTCCTTGTCCTCTCATACTTTTGGTATCTGAAATACCAAAGCACCGAAGCCAAAATGTTCGTCTTCCACTCCTTCTGGGATCAACAGTTTTGATCCGATCTAAATCGATGGCCCTGATTCTTTCAGGGTTTTGAGGGTCAAGAGTTACAAACTCTTTCCCTTTGCATCCCCAGTAACCAGAGTGCCAATATGATCTCTTTCGGGGATTTCCCTGAAACCCTGAACCACTGCCATGTGTCCTCTGACCTATTTTCCTGAGACCCACCTTTCAGCGTTTTGCTCTTCGTGATTCTAGGAGTTGCGTTGACCAGGAAACTCTACCCCTCGAGTCTTAGAATCTCGAAACCTGAAATCTCCTTTCCTTAGCATGATCTACGGCTGTGATCTGCCATGATCTGATGGCTCTTGTTTCTTCGGGACCTCGTGAACTAGACCTCCCTATCTCACGACTCTTTCTCCTCGAAGCTCCGATATCTGAAACCTCGATGGTTCTCGGATTACTACCATGCATCCCTTGAGATGGACGCTCCCAATTCTTTAGAGACTTCATGGATCGGGAGATTGTGATGCAGCGATTCCATGACCCCTTGATGCTCTGATCCCTGAACTCCAAAATCCTGATGTGTTTGTTGTTTCGGAACTTTGGTGAGCCTCTGCTCAGCTCATATGCGAGAGTAACTTGCGCACACATTCTCCTAGATCCAACGACTGTCGACGATCTGTGCTTGGATTTGATGATAGTTGTAGCTCTCCCCTTGTGCAATTTGTTTCTTCCTGAACCTTGGAAGAATTCAAATTATCAAAGGCCTTGGCCTTTTTCCCTGCTACGAAGCCTCTACCCACAACCTCTGTCTATGTTCTTGAAGACACTTTCCCTCCTGAGCTTCCTCAAACTCAAACTCTCCAAAAGGTCTCCTTTCAGCCTCTATGATATTTGCAGGGCTCTATGTATGAGGGCACTCTCCCTCCTAAGATTTGTTCTCTTTGAATCCTCGAAGGATCCTTCGACCTCCGCACTCCTTGCAGTTGTCGCTCTTTTGCACAAAAGCACTCTTCCTCCTGATATTCTCTTCTCTGAAACCTTGAAAGGTTTTCATGACCTCTGTGATTCGTATAAGGTCCCTGCGCACATGGAGGTGTTTTCTATCTTGAGCTTCTCTATTGCTCAGACCTCTAAAGGACTTAACCCTTTTCTCTCCCTCAGATGGAGAATCTGATGCCCTCTTGGCAGTATCTTGCTCAAGAAACTCCTTTCTGATTCTACAGGGTATTCAACAACCCTGCGAAGGTCCTCTTGACACTTCCTTCTCCCTTAGAATTCTAAGAATTCTTCCTGTGAAAACTGACACTTACTCAATGCCCTCCTGGCAGAGCTCCTACAAAATCCCTTAGTGATTATGTTCCCTTCAACGAACTCTAAGAAGAGTTCTCCTACGCGCTCTGTGCACTTGCTCAATGCCCTCCTGGCAGAGCTTTCCCATAATTCCTCGGAATTTCTATCTTCTCTGAACTCAAGATAGAGTTCTTCTCCTCAATGCAACCCATGCATCTGCTCAATGCCCTCCTGGTAGATATCTACAGAACTCCTCAGATATTCTATCTTCTTCTGTGCTTTCCTCTGCACAATCCTACCTCCAAGGTATTCAACAACCTTGAGGATTCTCCTTGATTCTAAGACCTCAGTTGGTGCACCCTCCTTGCACGTCCTTGTCTGAATCCACAAAATTCAGAAGTGCATCTATGCACTGGTTCTTAGAACCTGTAGCGTTTTAGCAGACCCTCTTGGCATGAAGCCTCAAAGAACCCCAAACCTGAAATAAAAGAACCCACAGATAGCAGAACCTATCTATCCCTACAAATGCATACCTAACCATACATCTACAACATATAAATACACAAACATGAAGACATTCCTCATACACAGAATAACATGTAGGAAAAACTACTCTTTGTATTAATATGAATGCATGTTTACAATGTGAGCTCGGACTACAACAGATTCTCTCCTCTCCTCTCCTATCTATTCTTCTCTATCCAACTACTAACATAAGATCCAAGATCTCTTACATGAGGGGATCTTTGAGCTCTTCCCTCCAAGCTACCTACCCTATTCAATTACATTAACTTTACATTGAATGGGATTTCTAGTCCAGATCAGAGCTAGATCCATCATGTTAGTCACTAAAGTTGCACTTGACTGCTAAGGGCAAGCTAGGGCATCATTGATTTATTGCATTGGTTCTTATGGATAAATGTATATGGTTTTTTGCAAAGGTTGGAGGTGTCGGCATTAAATGAAGAAAGAGAATATCAATCTCTGATTGTAAACAAGGGTTGATTCCACTTACTTAGTCAATGGTAGCCAATTTAATAAAGCATATTAAACCATAAAATGAAAGAAATATGCAAATGTCCAATCTATTCACTCACATAGGAAGATTTCTGATCCTAAATGTCATTCAGAAATAGAGAACAAAGCACTTAAAAACAAGTCTGGAAATGTGAAAGAAAATAGTGAAATCTTCACTGCCTTATCAACATAACAAGATAACTTCAGTGCATTGCAGAGATAACATGTTTTACTAGTAAGAAAAAGAAGAAAAAGATTAGAGGATAAAATTTGCTCATCAAAAGGGCTGTAGCATTGAGTGCCAAATGAAATAGTCCTTGCTATACAATCATAAAGAGAATCCCAATCCAACATCCCTGGTGTCTTTTTTACCCTCTCGAGCCTTCATCCCCTTCTCTCCAGTCAAACAGTGTTTAAATAATAAAAAACAACAGTCCAACTGTTTTTGATTTGCTGGTAGTAAGATCCTACCAAATCATAAAAATATAATAAATCAACAAGGTGGCAATAAAATGAGGAAAAAATATCGAATCCTTCAATCCTGGAATACATGTTCTTTGTATGAATGAAGTATTCTTCTAAAGGTTGCCATCTGTTCACTTTTTTGCCTTAATATCTGCAGTAACCTGCCAATGAATCTTGAATTTGCTCATTAGTTTTCCTGAAGATAATCAAAAGATACTATGTTACCGAGTATTCTTTAGATTGAAGGTTATCATCTTAGAATGCTGAAGCGTTACTGTAATTTTTATGATGCCACTTGTATATGTTCCATCGAATGAGTAATTACTGGCTAGAGATGTGAATTTTCAATGTCCATTTGTTGCTGAAAATCTGGAAGTGATATCTCTGATTGCCATCTGCCTTGCCACCTATGCCTTGAAATCCTGAATACTCATCGAAATCTTCTTTGAATGTCGATTCTGTAATGGCATGGTTTACAACAATTTACCTCAATACTCTGAACTAAATCTCTGAGGACATGAAGATATGCCCCCTGAACACTTATATTTAAATGTGAATGACTGTCTTTCTGCACCTTTGAACTTGCCTCCAAGTCACAATCTAACTTGAATTTAGCCTTCTTTCAACATCTTTCAATCGACAACCAAGGGTCTCCCCTGTATTAGTGGAATTAACAAAATGTTCAACCCTTTCTATATAAAAAATTAAAGGCTTCTTCAGTCCTGTTTTGTCTTGACCGACAACAGAGCAAATAGAGAGATCTTCAGGCCTATGGCCATGGTCATGGTTGTATTCAGTATTGGCCCTGTTTTCCTGTGCATTTCTATGCTCAGCCTATTGTTGATGGCCCTTTAATTATGCTACCAAGTACCCACGTAGACCAAATTTATCACCATCCCAAATGCATTTTGTAATGAATTATACTACTGACATTGCAATTTATAAACAAATCATATGGCACTCACCAAAGTTGGCAATTTGCACAACATTCATTCTCTTAAAGCACCTTTTAGATGCATATTTTACTACCACTGATAAGTTCGATAACCAAGAAAGCCACCATAACCATACATCATTGGATCTTGAGTTGGAGGGGCATAACCATAAGCTTCATATCCTTGACCATAACTATAGTAAGTTCCACCACTATTCCATTGATTCAGATCTGGTTGAGGTTGCACTCCTTAGTTTGTAGTTTGTTGGAGATCGACCCCAGGAAAGCTGAATAAACTGTTGAACGAAAATAGTACCATGTAACTTTTGCAAAGATTTCTCGGTAGAGGACCTATTAGTGAACTATACAAAACCACATCTTTTTCCTACCGATTTTCACATACACAATTTCTCCAAATGGCCCAAAAACCCTGCCTCAGATCTTCATCCGTCGTATTTGGATATTTCATGTAATACGATTGTTTAAGTCCCAAAGACTTCTTTGGTGTAGCTTCATTAATACTCATAGGTCACGAGCATCAATAGACACCATTCATTTAGTCATAGCTTGGTTTTCTGTGTTTAGCCAAAGCATAAGCCAAAGTTTGAAACTGGTTATGGTTCACCAAAACTAAAGTTGGCGATCGAAAACATGGAGTGGAACTGCATGCAATCAAACATCCTACACCTGGCGCTGAGACTTCAAACAAGCATCTTGCCGATGACAACAGTTGTAAGGCAACAAATTCCATACACACCTGCAAACTCTGAAGAAACTAGATTCTCTAAATCGACATCTGCACCTTTTTCAAGCGTTGAAGAACTTCCAGACATGCATCTTCTCTCTGTACTGTTAGCTAGAAAACTCTCGACACCTATGTGTTATCTCTCTAACTCCTTGATATGTGTAAACTTTAAATTTCTGAGTTTATTTCTACGAATAATCTCACATGAATAAGTCGTTTGGAGAATATGGCCTTTATATACGCTGAGTTTGACATAGCTATATCATTTAGCCATGGAATGACAAGTTAGGGGCATGGTGCTTGGTCTTAGCTTCTGACTTGATTCGGGGCTTGACCTGTCGAATTAGCATGGGATTTGGGCCTTTGGGACCCCCAATTTTTTTTTAGTAAAAGTCATAGACCCAAGAGGTCAGGTTTGGCTTAGAAACTCTAAGTGTATTAGTCTGTGAACTTGGGCATAATGTTGGTTTAGTATAAAGACAGAATACATGTTGTGTGGCTTAGGCACTTTATATCACACACCACCTTTATTTTGGTAAAGATCAAATTACAAATCTAAAGAAGTATAAATCTAGGATTTAGGCAATACTAACAATGCTTTTGGAATGCAGGTCAGAAGACAATCTTGGGAAAAAACAACCAACAGGAGAACTGATGAAGAAATAGAAGTATGATACTGGCCAAAATACACTTTTCAGTGCTATAGGAACAACACTTCTTGGTGCTACGAGAATAACCCCATTCCCGCAACAAGGAGAAAATTGAAAACTTTGTATCTGGATACTAACATTGGCTCCTTGTGGGGGATGATGCTCTCCTTGTGAGGCATCAAGAACAAGAAGATCACTATGCATTTCCCTCTATGCAATCCTGTCCCTGTAAATCTTCCTCTCTGCAGACATCCACAACTTCTGTGTTGTGCCTAGTCCATTGGGTTATGGAGTTAGCCAACGTCATTCAAATCTGGCCCAAGCTTCTGTAACTTTTCTCTTCATCTGAAGCCAAAATCCCCTGCCAATAGTGTCTTATGTTCATTGGGAATGGTGTATTTATTTCAAAAACTGAAACCAAATACTAGATACAAACCTTACGTATTGTGCAAACTAGAAATTCTCAGCCATGAGCTTATTCATCTATGCTACCCTACTTCTAACCAGTAAAATTGGCTCATCATGTGACATCATGCTTCCAATGAAGCCATGATAACATCAAACCATTTATCAAATATCCTTCAACACAAATGGAAATCAGAGAAGAAATCATTACATGTAACATGAGTTTAATTTGTAACACATAACTACAACCATCCTCTGGTTTAATTTTGAAAATAGTAAGACTGAAATATTCTAAGAAATATGATTCCATATAAATGGCTATCGGATCATAGAGAAAAGAAATATATGAACAACCCAATAGGCTTACCTCTACTTGCAACGTTGTTTCCCCTTCTGATAGATGGCAGCCATAAACTGGTTTTGACTGTACATGACAAATGGGCAGAATGTTCTCATAAACCTGTTGATCAAATCTAATATTTCCATATGATGCCTCATATATCTATTCTTGATGAGCAACCTCTTGGGTTTCTTCCTTAATCACATGTAACAACATATCATAGGAATTCGTCTGAAGGAGTTGAGGAAAGACCTTTTCTTCAACTATCTTTTCATTCTTGTAATGAGAAGAAACATTTGATTTATGTTGAATATGCTTCTCAAATATATCACAACAATTTTCAAAAAGAATTTCAGTCGAAAATTTTACTTTACAAAATATATTGAAAGCATCATGAAAACTTGCCAATGAGTTAATACTTGAACCTAGAAAAGATCTGCACCAGTCAAGGGTTGCTCCCTTCAATGAGTATCTGAAAAACTTGATCTTGACATCCTCATGCACAATCTGACGTTCATGAATGAACTCATGAAAATCTAGCATATGCTCAGCTAGAACCTCCCAATCTTCGCCTTTAAATGTAGGAAGGGTACCTCCCCATTCAACTTTGCTAAGCATTGGGTTTGGAAAACCAATGATGTCTGAAAAATCACAAAAAGCAAACCTTTGAGCCAAAATGGCTTCCATGCTTGGATCTAGTGGAGTCGCCTATTAATCTTTAGACAATGTAGTCTCCATGGTGAAATATCTACAGTCATGTATATGTCCCCTTCCTGTTCACCATCAATAAGTAGATCTGATCGTTGTCGTTCTTCTAGCGATAAATACTTTGTGTCTCCGTCCCCGGCAACGACGCCAAAAATGTTAGTCCCTAAAGTTGCACTTGACTGCTAAGGGCAATCTAGGGCATCATTGATTTATTGCATTGGTTCTTATGGATAAATGTATATGGTTTTTTGCAAAGGTTGGAGGTGTCGGCAGTAAATGAAGAAAGAGAATATGAATCTCTGATTGTAAACAAGGGTTGATTCCACTTACTTAGTCAATGGTAGCCAATTTAATAAAGCATATTAAACCATAAAATGAAATAAATATGCAAATGTCCAATTTGTTCACTCACATAGGAAGATTTCTGATCCTAAATGTCATTCAGAAACAGAGAACAATGTACTTAAAAACAAGTCTGGAAATGTGAAAGAAAACAATGAAATCTTCACTGCCTTATCAACATAACAAGATAATTTTAGTGCATTGCAGAGATAACATGTTTTACCAGTAAGAAAAAGAAGAAAAAGATTAGAGGAGAAAATCTACTCATCAAAATTGTTGTAGCATTGAGTGCCAAATGAAATAGTCCCTGCTGTACAATCATAAACAGAATCCCAATCCAGCATCCTTGGTGTCCTTTTTACCCTCTCGGTCCTCCATCCCCTTCTCTCCGGTCAAACAGTGTTTAAATAATAAAAAACAACAGTCCAACTATTTTTGATTTGCTGGCAGTAAGATCTTACCAAATCATAAAAATAGAATAAATCAACAAGGTGGCAATAAAATGAGGAAAAAATATCGAATCCTTCAATCTTGGAATGCATGTTCTTTGTACGACTGAAGTCTTCTTCTGAAGGATGCCATCTGTTCACTTGTTTGCCTTAATATATGCACTAACCTGCCAACGAATCCTGAATTTGCTCATTAGTTATCCTGAAGATAATCAAAAGATACTCTGTTACTGAGTATTCTTTAGATTGAAGGTTATCATCTTAGAATTTTGAATCTTTACTGTAATTTTTATGATGCCACCTGTATATGTTCCATCGAATGAGTAATTGCTGGCTAGAGATGTGAATTTTCGATGTCCATTTGTTGCTGAAAATCTGGAAGTGATATCTCTGATTGCCATCTGCCCTGCCCCCTGTGCCTTGAAATCCTGAATACTCATCGAAATCTTCTTTGAATGTCGATTCTGTAATGGCATGGTTTGCAATAGTTTACCTCAATACTCTGAACTAAATCTCTGAGGACATGAAGATATGCCCCCTGAACACTTATATTTAAATGTGAATGACTGTCTTTCTGCACCTTTGAACTTTCCTCCAAGTCACAATCTAACTTGAATTTAGCCTGCTTTCAACATCTTTCAATCCACAGCCAAGGGTCTCCCCTGTATTAGTGGAATTAACAAAATGTTCAACCCTTTCTATATCAAAAATTAAAGGCTTCTTTAGTCCTATTTTGTCTTGACCGACAACAGAGAAAATAGAGAGATCTTCAATCCTATGGCCATGTTCATGGTTGTATTCACTATTGGCCATATGTTCCTGTGCATGTCTATGCTTAGCCTATTGTTGATGGCCCTTTAATTTTTCTACCAAGTACCCAAGTAGACCAAATTTATCACCATCCCAAATGCATTTTGTAATGAATTATACTGATGGCATTGCAATTTATAAATAGATCATATGGCACTCACCAAAGTTTTCAATTTGCAAAACATTCATTCTCTTAAAGCACCTTTTAGATGCATATTTTACTGCCACTGATAAGTCCGATAAACAAGAAAAACACCATAACCATACATCATTGGATCTTGGGTTGGAGGGGCATAACCATAAGATTCATATCCTTGACCATAACTATAGTAAGTTCCAACACCATTCCATTGATTCATATCTGGTTGAGGTTGCACTCCTTAGTTTGTAGTTTGTTGGAGATCGACCCCAAGAAAGCCAAATAAACTATTGACCGGAAATAGTACCATGTAACTTTTGCAAAGCTTTCTCGGTAGAGGACCTATTAGTGAACTATACAAAACCACATATTTTGCCTACTGATTTTCACATACACAATTTCTCCAAATGGCCCAAAAACCCTTCCTCAGATCTTCATCCATCGCATTTGGATCTTTCATGTAATATGATTGTTGAAGTCCCAAAGACTTCTTTGTTGTAGCTTCCTTAATACGCACAGGTCTCGAGCCACAATAGACACCATTCATTTAGTCATATCTTGGTTTTCTATGTTTAGCCAAAGCATAAGCCGAAGTTTGAAACTGGTTATAGTTCACCAAAACTGAAGCTGGCGACCGAAAACGTGGAGTGGAACTGCATGCCATCAAACATCCTGCACCTGGCGTTGAGACTTCAAACAAGCAACTTGCCGATGACAACAGTTGTAAGGCAATGGATTCCATAGACACCTGCAAACTCTGAAGAAACTAGATTCTCTAAATCGACATCTACACCTTTTTCGGGCATTGAAGGACTTCCAGACATGCATCTTCTCTCTATACTGTTAGCTATAAAACTCTCGACACCTATGTGTTATCTCTCTAACTCCTTGACATTTGTAAACTTTAAATTTCTGAGTTTATTTCTAGGAATAATCTCACATGAATAAGGCGTTTGGAGAATATGGCCTTTATATACGCCGAGTTTGACGTAGCTATATCAATTAGCCATGGAATGACAAGTTAAGGGAATGGTGCTTGGTCTTATCTTCTGACTTGATTCAGGGTTTGACCTGTCGACTTAGCATGGGATTTGGGCCTTTGGCCCCCCGCAATTTTTTTTAGTAAAAGTCATAGACCTGAGAGGCCTGGTTTGGATTAGAAACTCTAAGTGTATTAGTCTGTATAATTGGGCATAATGTTGGTTTAGTATAAATACATAATACATGTTGTGTGGCTTAGGCACTTTAGATCACACACCACCTTTATTTTGGTTAAGATCAAATTACAAATCTAAAGAAGTATAAAGCTAGGATTTAGGCAATACTAACAATGCTTTTGGAATGCAGGTCAGAAGACAATCTTGGGAAAAAATGACCAATGGGAGAACTGATGAATAAATAGAAGTATGAAACTGGCCAAAAGACACTTTTCGGTGCTATAGGAACAACACTTCTCGGTGCTATGGGAATAACCCCATTCCCGCAACAAGGAGAAAATTGAAAACTTTGTATCTGGATACTAACATTGGCTCCTTCTAAGGGATGATTCTCTCCCTGTGAGGCATCAAGAACAAGCAGATCACTGTTCCTTTCCCTCTGTGCAATCCCATCCCTGCAAATATTCTTCTCTGCAGACATCCGCAACTTCTGTGTTGTGCCTAGTCCATTGGGTTATGGAGTCAGCCAACGTCATTCAAATCTGGCCCAAGCTTTTGCAACTCTGCTCTGCATCTGAAGCCAAACTTCCCCTGCCAATAGTGTCTTATGTGCATTGGGCATGGTGTCTTTATTTTAAAAACTGAAACCAAATACTAGATACAAACCTTACATATTGTGCAAACTAGAAATGCTCAGCCATGAGCTTATTCATCTATGCTACCCTACTTCTAACAAGTAAAATTGGCTCATCATGTGACATCATGCTTCCAATGAATCCATGATAACATCAAACCATTTATCAAAGATATTTCAACACAGATGGAAATCAGAGAAGAAATCATTACGTGTAACAAGAGTTTAATTTGTAACACATGACTGCAACCATCCTCTGGTTTAATTTTGAAAATAGTAAGACTGAAATCTTCTGAGAAATATGATTCCATATAAATGGCTATCGGATCATAGAGAAAAGAAATAGATGAACAACCCAACAGGTTTACCTCTGCTTGCAGCATTGTTTCCCCTTCTAATAGATGGCAGCCATAATCTAGTTTTGACTGTACATGACAAATGGGAAGAATGTTCTCATAAACCTGTTGATCAAATCTAATATGTCCATATGCTGCCTCATATATCTATTCTTGATGAGAAGCCTCTTGAGTTTCTTCCTTAATCACATGTAACAACATATCATAGGAATCCGTCTGAAGGAGTTGAGGAAAGACCTTTTCTTCAACTATCTTTTCATTCTTTCAATGAGAAGAAACATTTGATTTATGTTGAATATGCTTCTCAAATATATCATAGCAATTTTCAAAAAGACTTTCAGCTGAAAATTTTACTTTACAAAATATATTGAAAGCACCATGAAAACTTGCCAATGAGTTAATACTTGAAGCTAGAAAAGATCTGCACCAGTCAAGGGCTACTCCCTTCAATGAGTATCCAGAAAACTTGATCCGGAAAACTTGCCAATGAGTTAATACTTGAAGCTGGAAAAGATCTGCACCAGTCAAGGGCTGCTCCCTTCAATGAGTATCTGAAAAAAGGAGATTGCATATCATAGTTCAAGATTATTCCGGAAAAATTCTCTTTCCCTCTTGTACATAGGATTCATAGAATGAACATTCATATCTTTCATTTCTATCTATGCATTGTTGGGTCAGAGTCTCACACAACATCGGTTTCATCTTCGTTTCCTTTGAGTAACAATAGCCCTTAATAATATTGCGCAATTTTAAAATTTAACTAGTAACTCTTTTCTAGGACTCTATTACACCAACAATTAGCTAGGCTAGAACTTTGGAATAGGCAAAGAGATACACTCTCCAAAGCACAAAACACACAATAGCATCTTGTGTTAAGGAGTGTCAAATTCCATTTACAACGTTTTATCCTGGGAAGTCCTTCTCAAACAAGGGTCAAACCCGAGGTCGCATTGATATTGACAGAGTTACTCACCCTACTTCATTGATATTGGTGTAGAGATTGCATGTATTACGAGGGTCACTTGGAGGTATACCCACAATGATGAGTGGAAGCCTCTCGAGTTGATTTCGGGCTAGATACCCTAACTTTGCGTGTAGATCGGACTGTCGACTGTCCCTCCAGGATTTATTGTTGTCGGTGGTAACCTTAGTGGCCTATATTCTTAGGTATTACACAAGGTGACTATGAAGGGGAAAGTCTTCATGGTACCTGGAATTGACGTTGGCCAAACTCACTCAAGCTCCTTGGAGGGTACACCCATGATTATGTGTGGGAGCTTGCACCAGGGTGTAAGTCCGTTAAGAAGGTCCTCAACGCAAATTTTCCACCCTTGCCCATCCCCTTCTCATCTCGTTGTTGCGACGTTGGATTTCATCACCAACTAGTAACTTTGGAATTAGAAGGTTTTGTTTGCTTGGGGTTGTTTCCTATATTTTTTACTAGCACATGCTGTTTGTTTACCCAAGTTTACCACAGGATTTTCTTCATAAGTTTGTAACTTGTCCTCCACGTCGTTCACAGAGAATGCAGGGCTTACCTCCAGAAAATATGGAAGGTTCTCAACCCCTTCCTACAAGCTCACCAGAGGGCTCTCCTCAATAGAGTGAAGTCCAATATGTCACCACTCCACAAGTGGAAAGAACTGACTCTCTAGAATAGTTCTGAATTACCAATTATCGAGAGGACTTTCAAATTCACCCCGGATTCTGAGAGACGTATTATGCGAGTGAATTCTTCCAGAGACTTAGTTGTTTTGTCTTCTGGATCATCGACTGGACTTTTTCCAGGACCTGAGGGCGAAGATCCTTTCTAGTCTATTGGCATTATTAGATGGGATCTCTTTGTTTTAGGAGCAAGAGTTGAAATCACCATCTCACCTGCATTCCCCGAAACCTTTGACCTAGACACAGTGCCTTTTACTACTGCTTATTATTTTCCTGGTACAGAATCGCTGTGAGCTGACCACATCTTGACGCTCCCTTTAGAAATGGTTCATTACATAGATACTATGAGTATTCACACCAGGATTACAATGGCTAGTCAAGCCCCCATTGGCACACCGCTCTCACCCAGTGTCACCCCGATGCTTCTATTAGCACACTATAAATTTCCTAGAGGTTGAAAAAGAAGAAATCTACAAAGGTAACCTTAACCAACCGCTTTTGAAGCTGGGATCTAGCCCTTCCATCTTCAGAGAGGGATCTCTCTTATATGATCTAGCTTTGTTTTGGTTTCAGATATTAGGCTAGGTAAAGGCACGAGTATGTTTTGTTGTAAAAGTGGTTTATAAATTGGTTGAGACAATATACACATCCATTGGGTTATGGGGTCTGTGTTTAATCAAATAACAGATACAACCAGAAATGCCGAAAAAGAACTTCACAGGGCGAGATAATACATTCATTGGATCCTTTAGTAATTAAAATGATGGAGAGAGGAAAAGATAAGAAAAATAACTTCAACTAACAAGCAGTTAAGAATTTATTAATTGAAGGTATTAGAAGATAAACACTAAAATCCTTAGAATCGGAAACAGGGTATCCAAGATAAATCCTGCAACTTTACGTTATTCATAAAGATTAGTCCCCGAAAACAAAATGATTACAGAGAAAGAAAAACATATAACTTAGAAAATCACATCACCAGTGAACATACGCAAGAATCCTGTAAAAATGCCTCTTCTTTATTAATGATGGATCTCTTCAAAAATGGTACAGTTTGATAGCAGTAGGGTGTGTGAATCAACAACCCCCAATACTTCGAGAGTTGAAGTATTTATAATTGAAATTACAAATGTTCCTATCATAACTAATCAGGACATGCTCATTCTATTTTTAGTCTAACTACTTTAACTAATAAAAAACTGTTTGATGACTCAGTACAACTGCATGCGGAAATATCTGGGGTAGGCTGTTGGCGAGGTGCCTTCACAACCTCTTCTGACTGGACAGGTGACTGGATCGTGGCAGCTCATCTACTAATCTAGTAGATCACACAGCTCCTCCCATCTGATATGACCTGGCACTGTGACTTTAAGCAATCTACGATACACTTCATCCATGTCTGTATATTTAGCAAATGTAGGCTTGATGATGAATATGTGTTTAATCTCATGTTGAATACCAATATCCAACTGCAGGGCATCCATGAATGCTTTGCCTGTGATGCTTCGCTGTATCCCTGCAAACTTGGAACTGTCCTTAGCCACTTCAATCAACCTCTTCTTGTAATCAGGGAGTGTCATTAATTTGTCATTAATGACCTTCATACTAGGTAGACCCTTCCTTTGGAGAGCATCTATCCTGTTGAAAAACTTCTGCACTCCTTGATCCATGAATTAAATCTTCTCTTCAAGCTAAAGCATGAGACCTCTTTTGGTTAGAACCCTTTTGACTTCAAGTATAGTTTCTGTCCTGTCCTCAATCTTTAATTCTTCTAGTTCCTCCTTGGTCTTGGAATTCAGGAACCTTATGATTTCATTCGCTTGGGCTGGCATGTCTCCTAGCTCCATTTTGATTTTCTCAACAACCTGCTTGCTCCTCTCGAACAACTCATTTTGTTCAAACATGATTTGAACCATTGGCCAGATTTCATTTATGGACTTGGAAATATCTGTCCATACAATCTCTTTGACCTCAGCCAAAGTCTTTCCTGCCATTGTCTGTTTCTGGAGCTGCTGTAACTCCTTCCTGATTTGTTCATTCATCTATTTCTCTTTGGATAGACTTATCTGGAAAGAAGTATTTATCTCTTGGAGATTCTCCACTTCTTTCTTAAGCCTACTGATTTCTGATTCTTGCAGGTTCATTCTCTCCATAGACTTGGCCAGGTTTGTTGTTCCCTCTGGTAGTGGCACTGATGTGGCAGATGGAATTGCTGTCACTGTTGTTGTGCTCAAACCTACAATTAGGATAGCACTCAATGGAACGCCTTCCATCGTCTTTTCCTGCTCTTTCTCTTTTAGTAGTCTTTCCATCTCAACCTCCATCTCCTTTAGCTCAACATTCTGCTCCATGATTAACTTCAGTATCTCATCCTTTTCCCCTTCCTTTTCTGCTATCTCTTTTGCCTGTGGGTCTTCTATTGGAGGAAGATTTAGCTGTTTTCTTAAGGATGCGATGTCAGCATTTTTATTTTTAATCATCTCTTCGGCATCCTTGACGTTAGTAGGGTCGTAACCGATCTTGAGGACCAGTTCCTCCAACGTCTTGATTCTGTTATCTTTCGCGAAGGATGAAATTTTCTCTAGCTTAAGTTGGGTCTGGGCATTGGTCAAAGCTACCCAAAATTTCGATGCAGAAGCTGAGGCGTGGGACAATGTGTGGAAGACCATCTCCCCAGTTTGCTTGTGCAGATCCATATGATCTGCTGGATGCACATCCTTTGCTTGGAACTCAAAGGTGGCCCTTTTGTAATCTGATATCACCTTGGGATCTGGCACTTGTGCTTGGAGGTAAGCCATATGCATCCTACCCTTTTCAGTGTCAAAGGCTGAAAGAAGCCTATGCTGAGCTGTGGATGACTGCTTCTGAAACTAGGCATAAGTGCTGCTGGTGCGGGTCTGGTTTTTCTTCTTGATCAAGTCATATTTTTAAAAAATGCCCAGCTTGGGCCTAGTCTTACTCGACAGAGTATCTAGGGGAGAACCTGTGGATTTTATTGCCGTTGTCATTTCCTTAAGCTGACTCGAGCTGAAAGGGAGAGTGACTGGCTTGAACTTTGTGGTAGTTACTGTGGTAGTCAAAATTTCCTGCTCTATTGTTGCACCGGGCGCTGAAACTGTTCTTGGCTTTTTGGAGTGCATTTGGAATTCCTCTGATGACACCTCCATTACTGGAGGAGGCGACTCCTATCGGGGCCTATTCTCCTTGGGGAACTGAGGTGTGGTAGTTGGTAACACACTAGTCGAGGGCGTCTGTTGTTCCACTTCAGTTTGTTGTTCCTCGTCCATCAAATTATCGGACTCCCATTCTGTCTGATTTGCAAATTTCTCGATTTCTGGCTTGGGCTCATGCGCATATGGAACATTCTTATTTTTCACTCTCATCTCGGAAATAATCCCACAAGGATCATAGTTCCAGGTGAAACTTGTAAATAATTTCATCTCCCTTAACATTATGTCTGCTTACTCCCCCGCGCCTCGACTATTGCAGATGAAAGAACCAATCTGCCCTTTGATCCGCAATTGTTGCTTCTTCTTAAGAAAAACAAAGTGAATATCATCAGAATTCATTATCTGCCTAATATATTCTAATGCAAAAATTATTATCGGTACATATCTCGACAGCTTGTAAGGTGCCAATTCGCACACGTAAACTCAGATCTCAGAGTGATTCTGATACAAGTACCAGTCTCCTGTCTTTGCGTCTTCAGAGAGGTGTAGAATTCTCTAGACCTCTTCATTTATTCGTGGCTCAGGCCGGCCACCCAACATACTTACCACAGGGTGGTAAAATTGATCAATGAACGCTTTGAAGTCGTATTCAACAGAGTTATGTTTCAGAAGAGAAGTCCACGCTGTGACTGGCTGGGGCTTCCCGTCGGCGTCCATCTTCTGCATGGAGAAAGTGAACCTGTCGGCTTGAAAGAACATGAACATGTAAGATAGAATGGAGGAATATTTGAACATGCCCTCTGTGGAAAAATTTACAAATTGTTCATGGATATTATTGGCCCAGAAGGTGTTGTAGTCGAACTGTGTGGTGGGTTGTTCATCGTTTGAGAAAATGGACAGAAAACCCAGGATGGGCTCATCTACCCATTGATCAGTATAGTACCCAAGCAGGGCACAAAGGGAAGAAATGATTTGATTTCCTTTGGTTGAGAACATAGAAGAAGGGTAAGGGGGACTGGTGGAAGGGAGTGGAGAGGAAGTGGGGAGAAAAAGCTCGAAGATTTGAGCTCTCTGAGGGAATGTCATTTTCTGATATAGCTTAGTGAGGATTTCTAGACTGAATGGGGATGCAGATTCAGCACGGGTAATTTGCATCATCTAGTCAATATCTTTGGGGGTGATGAAGAAGAGGATGTCTCCAGATGAAGAGATGATGGCTTTTTGGTCGGGGATGTAATGGGCTTGGCATTTGAGGGCGAATTCTGGGAAATGATGAATCTGGGGAAAGAGAGACAGGGGCAAATTTGACTCCCAGAGTCCAATTTCGTTACTCTGGTACATGAACACCTCCCAGAGCCATGGCTGTAAATCAGAAAATTTGAAACTGCAGATAGTATCTGCTATCAACCGATCTTTATCAACCAAGGGAATTTTATCCAGGTCAACGGGAGGAGGAAGAAAAGGATTCTCTTCCTCTTCCGCTTGTCTTGGTTTTGACACCATTTCAGCAACTGTACCTGCAATAAAACAATGTTAGTGGGGAAATACTGACTGTAAGTGAAGGTGATGCGGAAGCAGTGGAGGAATAAGAGGTTTTTGGTGCGATGGATGAATAACGAATGAAAAGGGAAAACGATAGTTTTATTCAAAATTGGGGTCGCTTTGGCGTGGGAGATACGGTCAGCATGACAATGGGCATATTTTCCAGTTATTAATGGACAACATGCCACTTGGGGTGATATGGTAGGTGACGGTGACCAAAGTATACGGACAACTGACGTGGAGGTTGGTGATTGGAGGTAAAAGTCACCAAAGGAGGCTGTTCATGAGTGAAGGGGGTTATGGTACTGGAAACATGGAATGACTGAAGTTATGGGAAGTGACACGACCCCGGGAGAAAGTGGAGCAAGTGGACTCAGTGGAGGATGACGTCCAGGGGCGACGGGATGTCAGGAAACATGTGAAGGATGGGACTTCTGGACCAATAGGACAATGCCACATGTAACAAGGGGCCCACAGCAAGGAATATTCATTCCGGACACCCCCCCCCTTGGTTAAAATCAAAATACCAGGGGGGGTCTGGAATTCATTATGAGCCATTGATCTGCACGCTGGTTTCCTAGCCGCAGATCTTAGCGCGTCCCTTAATACCGATTCCGGACCCCCCCCCCTCCATTAAAGGAAGAACGGAGGGGGGGGTCCGGAATTCACTGTGAACCGTATATTTGAGCGCTTTGTTCTGAGCCGTCTAGATGTGCACCCAAGTTATCACCAATTCTGGACCCCCCCCCCTCCATTAAAGGCAGAACGGGCGGGGGGGTCCGAAATCCAATGTGGGTCGTGGATTCACGCGCTCTCTTCAGGACTGTCCAAATCTGTGTGAATATTATCGCCGATTCTGGACCCCCCCCCTTCATTAAAGGAAGAACACAAGGGGGGGTCCGGAATGCTGTGTGAGCCGTTGATCTAGGCACCATGATCTGGACCATTGGAAAGTGAATGAAACATATGTCGGGAGCGGAAAAAGTCATGTGTAGGAAAAAATTAGGATTAGTGGCTTCTTTTGGGTTTTCCCAATTATGTTTTTGACACCACCGAGGGGACACCATTTCAACTATTCTTGGGCAACGAAGACTTGATGTATCCTTTTCTTCAAGTGGGTTTTATTTGGGGCAAGGAAATCTAAGCAATTAATCTACATTCTAACCTACTTTCACAAGACAAATAACCCAGATTAAACTGTTGGGTTAAGATATTATTTTTCCTAAGGGATATCTGACCAGGATTAGACAGTCTGGTCAGATTTATTCACTAATTCTATCCTAGGGGTTATCTAACCAGGATTAGACAGACTGGTCAGATTTATTCTCTAGTTCTAACCTAGGGGCTATCTGTCCAGGATTAGACAGTCTGGTCAGATTTATTCTCTAACCTATCAACATTGAAAATTTAAAAGAACTTGATCATGCTTGAAAGGTATGACCAAGTCACTATAATTGCATGGGGCTTTTTGTTTAACTTATTTTATGCCCTCTTTTCTTTTCTTTTCTTTTTGTAAAATGAAAAATAAATTGCCAATAAGAACACTAGATACAGATAATATCCATAATATCTGAGTCATAAGTTGAGTCCCATAATTTATGGGGTGATAATAGAGGCTCCACCTGGGGATGGTACTTTCCCTGTTAAGTGCCAAGAATCAAGTTTCCATCTGTCTAGTAGCCTTCGTTGGTCTTATTCTCAGGAAATCTTCGAAAAACAATGATCAGCAGCTTAGGGCCTTCTCTTCGGGCTTCAACAACTAACCAAAGTTCTTCACTCAGAAAATGCAAGCAAAAACTGACTGAAAATTAAAACTGGTATGTACAATGGAGAGTGAGTTCTTGAAATCTTTTACTGGGGTGGGACATAATGTTTCAACATTCTGCCATTCACTGGTGCTCCTGGTAGATCTGATCCATTGGCATTGTTTAGCAAAAAGGCATTGTTTCCTCTGAAAGCTTGGATCCTGTATGGTCCTGTCCACAGATGATCAAATTTCCTGTGCTTTCCCTTGTCCTCGTTCCTGGCATCCCATCTCAACACCAGGTCTCCTAGTTAAAAATCATCCTCCTTGGTTTGTTTGTCAAAGATCTTCTTGATGTTCTCTTGGATGACCTATGTTTTGTTGAAAACATCTTCTCTAGTTTGTTGCAAATGAATCATCTGATTTATGCATCTCTGAGAGTCATTTGGCTCAGCTTGTATCTCCTGAAGTAGCTTCATGACAGAGACTCCCAAATAAGTTGGGAAAACAGCCTCTGTACCATAGACCAGCTGGTATGGTGACATACCAATTGACCTTTTGGTGGTCAGTCTGTCTTCCCATAAAGCAAATACCATCTTATCATGCCATGATTTTTTATTTTCCTGCAATGTTTTCTTGATGATATTTACCAAAGTCTTCTTTGAGGATTCCGCCAACCCATTCCCCTGAGGGTAGTAGGTTGTGGAATGCCCCAAGACAATGTGGTAACGACTGCATAAATAAATGAGTTTCTTCGACCGAAAAGCAACTGCATTGTCAGTAATGATCTTTCTAGGACAACCAAAACGAGATAAAATATTATTTTCAAGAAATTTTATAATAACAGAGTCAGTGGCTTGCCTGCTTGGTACAACCTCGGTCCATTTGGTAAAATAATTAGTGGTAGTAAGAATCCACTTATGTTGGCCTAAAGACGGAGGGTGTATTTCTCCAATGAAATCGAGTCCCCATTGCTGGAAAGGAGCCTCTACTGAAATTGGTTTAAGGGGTAGAGGAAGGAGTTTCCTTTTACCCTCAAACAATTGACACTGGTGACATGACGTTACCTTCTGATGTACATCTGCAAACAAGGTGGGCCAGTAAAATCCAGCTCTGAGTATTTTGTTGGTTGTAGCCTTCCAGTTTAAATGGCCACCACATTCTCCTGCATGAAACTCCTGTAACACTTTATCAGCTTCATCTTTCAGTAAACAATTTAAAAGAATTCATGTAGGGTCCTTCTAATACAAATTTCCTTCTAGAATACAGAATTTCAATGCCTTCAACTTTAAAAATCTAGCTTTAGTTTTAGTTAAACCAGGGGGAGCTTGTAAATTTTGTAGAACAAAAATAAGGTCTGCATACCATGGAGAGTTTAAAAATACCTCTCTAACGTTTGGAGTCGCCATCTCGCCATGTTCATCTACCACATATAGAAAATTAATGTCAAGAGCTTGGAAGTTAGATTCAACCATCAACTTAGCAAGGCCTTGGCCTTTGATCAGTTTTGTGGGCTTAATCTCTATGTCATATTCTAGAATGACTGCAATCCATTTTCCCCTTCTCCCATCAGGGTTGTCTTGTGTCAAGATATCTTTCACTACCGCATTTGGAACATAAGCTATGATGTGGGAATGGAAAATATAGACCCTGAAGTCTTTGATAGCCTTTACTAATGCAAAAGCCTGCTTCTCCATAATATTGTAGTTCAAGGCAGCATCTCTTAAAGCTTTGCTGAAGAAAGATATGGGTTGTTCATACCCTTCACTGTTCTTCTGCAGTAACACAGCTGCTATCGTATTTTCAGAGGTGAAAGAAAAGAGATAGAAATCTTTAGTGAAATCGGGGCTAATCAAAACTGGGGCTTATGTTAGTGCTCGTTTGACCTATTCGAACGATTGTTTGGATTCAGAGTCCCATTTTATTTTTGTGTCCTTTTTAAGCATGTTTGTAATGTTTCGGAGGAACTCGACCAGATTAGGAATGAATCTTCGAAGAAAGTTAATTTGTCCTATAAAAGACTGTAGTTCTTTGAGGTTTCTTGGGTGTTCCAACTTTAGTATATCCTCGATTCTGCTGGGGTCAATTCTGATTCCTTCTTTAGAGATGATGTGTCCCAGCATTTTGCCTTCTTCTAACCCAAAAAGACACTTCTTGGGATTTAAAGAAATCCCGAACCTTCTGTACTTTTCGAAAACTCGTCTAAAATGTCGCAGGTGTTCATCATCAGATTGGGAAAACACAGTCACATCATCTAGATAAACGACAAAAAACTTACCTGACTCTTCTACGAAGACGATGTCCATTGCCCTCTGGAAGGTGGCTCCTGCGTTCATCAGACCAAAAGGAATCTTCACATACATGAAAGTGCCCCATGGTGTGGTGAAAGCGGTTTTTTCCTGATCGTCTGGGTGCACTAGGACTTGGTTGTAACCTAAGAAACCATCTAACAGAGAAATTCGACTGGACCCGACCACTCTTTGCAGGAGGTGATTCATTTTAGGCAAGGGGTAATTATCCTTCAGGGATGCTTTGTTCAAATTTTGAAAATCTATGCAGAGTCTGATTTCCCCAGTTTTCTTACGTGTAGGAACTAAATTAGAAACCCACTTAGAGAAACGTAATGGGACTATTATCTTAGCATCGTACATTTTCTTAATCTCTTTTTCTATCAGGGGAAGAAACTTGGGATTTATCCTCCTAAGTTTCTTCCTAAACGGTTTCTGGTCTTCCTTGATGGGAATCCTGTGTTGTATGATGCTGGTATCATAGGCTTTCAAATCTTCATAGCCATAGGCAAAAACGTCTGAATATTCTTTGAATAGCTTAATGTACTTAAGCTTTTGTTCTGGGGGTAAAGATTTGGACAGTTTGACCATCCTAGGTTTCTCTTCAGTTCCTATATTTCAGTATTCTACCTCTTTCCCATGGGCTTCTATTTTTGGTTTCTTAGCTACATCGTCATTGTCAAACAGATCTTCTAAAGGGACAAGCCCTCTAGGTAACATATTGCTTTTCAATTGCAAAACATCGGCATCCATTTTTCATCCCCTAGATCTCCTGAATCTACTGTATCTTCTGTATCTACTGTATTTACAGCATTAACGCTATCTATTTCAAACTCAGAATTATTAACATTTTCATTTTCATCTTCTAAATCTATGTTTGTACATTCAAAATCGTTCTTGCATTGCAGAAAGTCATCTATCTGATCATCATTTCCGAACACCTGCCAATACCTGATATTATCGGGAACTGTCAGTCTGCATTTCACTTCAACGGTGTATGGGAGAGTTTGGCAGAAAGGAATCTTGCAGGAAGATGTGGACGTAGCCAATCCATCAGCCAGGATGTTCTGTCCCCTTGGCATTGCCTACAATTCAAACTCATTAAAACACTTCAAAGCATCAAGAACAACATTCTTGTAGGCTCTGAGGCGCGGGTGTTTAGCAGCGTACTCACCTTTAATTTGCTTGATTATTAATTTAGAATCACCCCTTATCATTATTTTCTTAGCACCAACTTTTCTCAACAGCTTCAGACCGAGCATTAAAGCTTCATACTCGACAATGTTGTTATTGCAGTGGAAATTTAACTTATAGGAATGATTTTCTGAATACCTTTTTCGATGATTATGCAACCAGACTCCAACTCCTGCTCCTTCTTTACTCATAGCTCCATCGAAATCCATACTCCAGAAATCAGCGGGGAAATCTTCAGTGATTACATTTTCCATCTTTGCTACCTCACCGCTTTCTAGACCTTCATCTTGACTAGCTACATCTTCTATTAGTTGAATATTTGGCTCTTCAATATCTCCATCATTGTACAAGATGAACGAATCTAAATCGGAATGAGCAGAGTAAAGGGGGTAATTGTGTGGTTTCTCTTGACTACTGACCATATACTTCATCAGTGTTTCTCTGTATAACCTCCTCTATTGTCCGAACACTGGTATAGTGGCATAAGACATATCCAGCTACAGAGTTCCTTTCAACTTAGCTCCCCAAGACCGGGATAGCAACATGCCATACTTTGGCGGGATGTATGCAACCACCACGTCCATTACCATGCTTTTCGAAGGGATCTGAACCAGGGTGATGCAGAGGTCCTTAATCAGACCAATACATTTGACTTTGCTGGAGTCAAACGAGTGTAGATCTTTGTAAGGCCTAGTAACCTCCAATCCTAGTTTTTCCATTACTGCTTTAGGCATCAGATTATGAGAGGCACCAGAATCCAACATGGGGTTATGCAATATTAAATCCTGTATGTTCAAACTGATGTAAAAGAGGGCTACATCACCGGTATCATCTCGACCATTTACTTCAGGTCCAAAAAGGAGTTCGGGATGATCGTCAGTAAGGTTCACAGTGTCTGAATGTGTCACTGATCCAATAGTCAAGGCCTTGGTGCCTATGTCAGGTTCAATGGCTAACGCTTTTAGTACCTGTGAACGATAACTGCCTCTGTTCATCAATTCTGTAAGTGGGATAGGGATTTTTATTTTGGCCAATTCTGCCTCCAGGCTAAAAGGTGGAGGATTTTGGGTTTGACTCGTTTATTCTGGTTGGTCCACTATATTCTTCCTCTCAGGAGTACTGGGTCGATTACCAGGTGAAACTTCGGGCTGTGTTGGTCTTTTTAGTAAGTTGATGTTTTTCTTCATTGGAACGTCGGCTTTACCCTTCTCAGGAGTTTTTCCAGCAGTAGTCAGTTCAAGGGTTTTCTTAGTCTCATCTACCTTCCGTGTTTCAGTTATCTTTTTTGAGGAATTTCCATCTGTTTTCTTACTTCGCAGATTGTATTGACGGTGCCCCTCCAAAATAGCGTTTTCAAAAGCATGTTGTCCTGCATCACCGGGTTCCTCACTTACCTTAGTTTGGTTTAGCAGAAAGAGTTCCTGCTCCTCTTGGGTGAGGAAGATGGCCTCATTATCATGAATGCCCATGAGGTTGATATGAGTGTCCTCCAATTCCTCAATTACTTCCCCCCCTTCATCAGCATAGTTTTCTTGCAGGGGAGGCCTGATCGGCTGGTCAGGACCTCTCTGGTCTCTTTGATCTCTTTGCCTGATTTGAGGAGGGTTTCTTCTAAAATTGGGGTTCTGAATCTGGGGAGCAGGTGCATTGTCCCGTGGAGGGTTTCTGTTGGATAAATTCATTCTTTCCATCATAAATTCCACTATTCGGGTCAAAGAATCCAGCTTGGAATCTATGGTCAATGTGGAAGGTTCTTCTTTGATCACGAATCTCCTTTCTGTTCTTTGACGTGCCCTTTTCGCCAACAGATTAGCCTCCATGCTAATAGCACTTTTCTGCATGTCTTCAAGGGTGGCAACATTTCTTTCTCTTAATTGGTAAGACATGTCTGCATCGAATCCATCAGGGAATTTAATCAATGCC
>JZKD02S0231459.1:192783-207445 GCA_000966675.3 Picea glauca
GAATGCTGTGTGAGCCGTTGATCTAGGCGCCGTGATCTGAACCATTGGAAAGTGAATGAAACATATGTCGGGAGCGGAAAAAGTCATGTGTAGGAAAAACTTAGGATTAGTGCCTTCTTTTGGGTTTTCCCAATTTTGTTTTTGACACCACCAAGGGGACACCATTTCAACTATGCTTGGGCAACGAAGACTTGATGTAGCCTTTTCTTCAAGTGGGTTTTATTTGGGGCAAGGCAAGCTAAGCAATTAATCTACATTCTAACCTACTTTCACAAGACAAATAACCTAGATTAAACTGTTGGGTTAAGATATTATTTTTCCTAATGGGTATCTGACCAGGATTAGACAGTCTGGTCAGATTTATTCACTAATTCTATCCTAGGGGTTATCTGACCAGGATTAGATAGTCTGGTCAGATTTATTCTCTAGTTCTGACCTAGGGGCTATCTGGCCAGGATTAGACAGTCTGGTCAGATTTATTCTCTAACCTATCAACATTGAAAATTTAAAAGAACTTGATCATGCTTGAAAGGTATGACCAAGTCACTGTAATTGCATGGGGATTTTTGTTTAACTTCTTTTATGTGGTCTTTTCTTTTCTTTTCTTTTTGTAAAATGAAAAATAAATTGCCAATAAGAACACTAGATACAGATAATATCCATAATATCCGAGTCATAAGTTGATTCCCATAATTTATGGGGTGATAACAGCTTCCACTCGGACACCGTGTGTTGAATTCTTCTATTCCCACTCCTACACAAACCCCATATGGAACTCCTGGTGGTCCCTCTTCTTCTGGGCACTCTCCTCTTAGTTTCATTCTGACACTTCCTCAGCCCCCTTTCAGAGGATGTTTTCCATCCTCTATCGGCGACACTAATCCTAGTGGCACCATTCCGTCGTTCACACCAAATTACCAGATTCCTGTTGGTGGACAATTTCACCAAGGAGGTTTGAATCAACCCCCCCTTGTAGGGAAAATTCCTATTGGAACACAAATCCCAATTGGAATACAATCTTCGATTGGAGCACAACCCCCACCAACCCCACCCTATGGAAAAAAAATACCCCCATCGTTGGCCCAGTATTGGAACCATATGATACAACATAATACTCAATCAATTGGGGGGCAACAGCTTCCAGCTACATCCGTTATACCCCCTAGTATAGGCCAACCATATCTAGGTACATCCAATCCTATTTGGGGCTCGAATTCTCAAAACCACGTCCTTGTTCAAGGATACAATCCCATGAACTACTTTCCTCCACAACAACCACCGAATCTGCTTGGGTCTTCGCATTATATGCAGACTACTTATGGTCCCACTGGTTTACCGATAGGACTCCCTCCCCAAAGCCACAAGTTCTCGCATGTGAATAGACAGTTACCCTTCTTAGCCTCTTTGGATCTTCCATATCTGTTGAGGATTTTAAACGATCCGATCCATCACTCTCCCCAATGGCCCACTATACCAGCAAAGCTACCATTTGACATCCCTAAATTTGATGGCAAAGAGGGAGAGGATCCGAACAATCACGTCATGAATTTTCACCTCTAGTGTTCATCCAACTCCTTGATGGATGACTCTATACATTTACGTCTTTTTCAACAAACTCTCATAGGTTCTGCCGTGAAGTGGTATATAGAATTACCACGAGGTTTCTTCACCGACTTCAACACCCTAGCTATGGATTTCCTCACCCACTACCAGTTATCGATGCGTTATGAAACAGGGACCGATATTTTGAGTTCTTTCAAACAAAACAAAGGCACTCATATCTTCGATCACATTCATGAGTGGCGACGGAGACGACGTCTCATCAAACTCGAACTTCCCAATGAGTTTCTAGTAGAGTGGTTCAAAAAATCATTTGTGAATGACATCGGTCGTGACATCGCCATGGATGGAGTTGTCACGGAAGAATAGGCCATAAGTCGTGCTCAATACCTTGACCTTGTTTACTCACAAACAGGCACTCTTTACGACTTACTCCCTGATGCACCTCATCCTTCCACTTCCGCCACTTCAACTATTCCAGCTGCTTCTCATGTAGCCGACGGTGTGATTGGCACTTTCCATGCCCAACCAAATTTTGCCTCAAGAAACAACCCCAAACCCACTTCTTCTAATGTTCAAAATGCTCCGTCTTCTAACCCTCCCACTGGCAAGACTTCTAAGGTAAATTCGGTTCAATCTACTCCAGCCGGTAAAAACAAATCCAAAAAAGGAAAGGGTAAGAATAAGGAGGACAAAAATACTTCACAAGTAGAGAGAACAAAAACTCTACCTGTTGATGATAGGGCTAAGCACACACCTTGATACCCTTGTCTTATCTGTGGTGATGATCACTACATGAAGGATTGTCCACGACACACCGAGGTTACTAAGTTCCTTCAAGGGGCCCCGAAACCACCCACTTCGGTCGTTTTGTCCCAACCCTTCCCCTCTCAACAAAAAGCCCAATTGGTCATTCATGACTGACCTTCCCCTTCCACTACATCCTATGTATTAATGTGTATTGGCGATTCAAAGAAGAATGACATCACACTTACCACTCGAGCCAAAGATTATTCTCCATCTAAGGAGAAGGTTGATGTTATACCTCCTTCAGTGGTCCAACCATCTCCCACGACTCCACCTACCAATGGTCCTCTTCATCTCGAATGACCGAGCCTCGACACAGTTCTTTTTCCTCCTCCAAAGGGCGTCATTCAGAAATCGGCTTTCAATCCTCATGCTCGTGCTACCCAAAACTACAACATTGTTGAATATCTGGCCCAAGCACCTTCCGCGATGTCAGCCCTTGAAGTCCTTCAAAGTTGTCCCACACAACGGAAGGCACTGTTGAAATCTATCGGTGGAATCGACTCGACAAACATGAATTTAATAATTTTTGACTTGGAAGATCACATTCCAAGGTTACCCCCTGAACTCGCATTCCAAATCCAAGTGATTGTCTCCAAAAAAAAAAATTGTAGAACCATTATCGATGAGGGTGCCTCGACGTGTGTCATGTCTGTTACCTGCTGCAAAGCCATCGACTCTCCCTCTTTGGCTGAATCCCATAACACACTCAAAGCCTTCAATGGATCTAGTTTTAAGCCTTACGGTGTCCTACCTTCGTTGCCAATCACGCTAGAAGGAAAAATAGTCCAATTTGAAGTGGAAGTCTTTGACGCTCCTCTCAATTACAATCTTCTTCTTGGCCGTAGCTGGATCGATTCCATGCACACAGTTGTGTCGACTCTTTTTTGTGTTGTATGTTTCCCACATCAATGAAAGGTAATTATCGTCGACCAATTAGCCTTCTTTAACTCAGATATGCGTACTGGCAACATACCGTTCATCGCCAAAACCTCACTGGGTTATGAGCATGTTAGTGTAGGTCTTCTCAAAGACTCTTCGTTAATGGGTACCTTTCCCATTCCACCACCCAATGTTCCACACTCATATGTCTCTTGAATTAACATGATCTCCACCTCAATTCACGGAACCCTTGCATCTCACGACCCATGGATGGTACCCCACCCCGACGATCATCTTCATTACAATGATGAAATGCCTTTAAGTCCGGTCGAATCCGCCTATCAAGACATTCAATCGAAAACCCATTCTACCCCCTCTCTAGGTGATTTATCTCTAGATCCTTTTTGTGCCATTTTTCCCACGAACGATATGATTATGTTTTCCATGGAAGACACCCCCTGGAACGATGGCCATCACCGTTCCATCCTCTTTCTAGAACAACACCCCATCAAGAGCTACCAACAGATCTCGACCCTGTCGACCATTATCATCATTTCAACCATTCTCGAGTCCACACATAATGTGTTTTCCGAAGGGAACTTAGGCAATATCTCACCCACTATTGCCCTCGACATATCCATCAAACCTAGAATTGTCAAAAATGTGCATATCAGAGCTTCGTGTTCCCCTGATGAAATCATCACCTACAAGTCACTTTTCAAAGAATTTCATGACGTCTTCGCCTGGAGCTATGTAGAAATGTTGGGCATCGACCTTGACATTGTGATACATGATATTAAGACATACCCAAATGCTAAACCCATCCAACAATACCTTCATCCAGTTCACCCACATAAAGCAACTGCTATCAAGCTCGAAGTCGAGAATCTTCTCAAAGTCGGCTTTATATACCCGGTGGCCCTCACTGACTGGGTTTCCAATCTTGTCCCAATAGACAAGAAACACGGAACAATCCGCGTATGCGTTGATTATAGGGATATCAACAAAGCTTGTCCTAAAGACAACTTTCCTACCCCCTTCATTGATCAGATTGTCGACAATTGCACTGGAAGTGAAATATTGTCTCTGATGGATGGTTTCTCCGGATATAATCAAATCAATATTGTTCCCGAGGATCAACACAAAACCACTTTCATTTGTCCTTGGGGCACTTTCTCCTATCGGAAACTTCCTTTTGGTCTAAAGAACGTTGGCGCAACTTTTCAACACGCTATGTCTTATGCCTTCCATGATATTAAGCACATTGTGAAACCATATCTTGATGACTTACCCACTCATTCCATGCGCCGATTCAATCATCCAATCAACCTCTGAGCCATTTTCATCCGCTGTTGGTTTTACCATATACGCTTGAATCCTTACAAATGCGTTTTCTGCGTGGAATCCGACCGACTCCTAGGCTTTATTGTTTCACATCAAGGGATCAGGTTAGATCCTTTAAAGGTTGAGGTGATTCTTAATATCCCTCCTCCTTATACACTTCGCCAGTTACAAAGTTTGTAAGGGAAAGCAAACTTTCTTCGTCGTTTCATCCCAAACTACACTGAGATAACTCTTGGATTTACGCGACTACTCAAAAAGGGGTCTGATTTCGTATGGGATACCATCGAAAACAAAGCCTTCGAAGCTTTGAAACTGTCCCTGACATGTGCTCCGCTTCTCTTCCCCCCCGATTACAGTCGTGATTATTTCCTCTACCTCGCAGCCTCAGATTACACCATCGCTATGGTTCTTGTCCAAGAGGATGATTCTCATGATTCTCATGTTATCTATTACTTGATTCTAATTCTAACGCCTACTGAACCCAAGTATTTACATGTCGAAAAACTGGCCTTGGCAACCGTCCAAGCCGTTCAACGTTTTCGGCACTATATCCTCTCTCGCAAGACTACGGTAATTTCTAACTGCAACCCTATGAAACACATTCTCACACATCAATTTCTAGGGGGAAAGTACTCCAAATGGATTGTGATACTCCAAGAGTTTGACTTGGAATTCGAATGAGCTAAGTCCAAGAAGTCTTGAGTGTTTTTCGAGTTGATATGCGACTTTCCCTACTCTCAAACGAAAAATGTAGCAGTTGATTCATTACCTGATGAATCCCTTTTCCTAATTAGTTCCGATGATATTTGGTACGGCGATATCATCATATATCTCCAAACCAGAATTTTTGGCCCAATTTGTCCAGTACTGACTGGCGTCGAATACGGTACCAAGCTTGTCAATATATTATCCTGAGGGATACTCTTTATCATTGTGGGATTGACTCAGTTTTTTGATGTTGTCTCACATTCGATGATGTCGAGAAGGAATTAAATGACTACCATTCTGGATCTTGTGGTGGTCATATGTTCGGGTATGCTACTGCCCATAAGATCTTACGAGCAGGGTATTTTTTCCCTTCTTTATTTAACGATTTCATAATTTCCATCCAAAAATGCCACTCTTTCCAGACCTATAATCATAAGATACGATCACATCCTGCTCCTCTTTACCCTATGGTCTCCGTTGGTCCCTTTGTGAAATGGGGTATCGATTTCATGACATGTCACCCCCACTCGACCGGGGGGCATGGATACATTATTGTAGCCATAGATTATTTTACGAAATGGGCTGAGGCGATGCCGACATTTGACAACACTGGAAAGACTGCAACATTATTTATTTTCAATCACATCATAGCTCATTTTGGTGTTCCTCAGGCTATTGTAACTGATAACAGTAGCCACTTTAGAAACTTCATGATGTCCAAACTCACTAAAATGTTGGGTCTTCGCCATGAAAACTCAACGCCCTATTACCCACAAGCCAACAACCAAGTCGAAATGATTAATAAAGTTCTGATAACCATGCTTATATGAATGATAGGGATTCACAAAACAAGTTGGCACACAATGTTTTTTTTAGCATTGTGGGCTTATAGGACATCCATTAAGTCCTCTACTGGGTTTACACCTTTTCGATTAGTCTATGGTCTAGAAGCCATCCTCCCGATTGAATGTGAGATACCCTCTTTAAAACTAGCCGTCGAACTCCTACCAAACACTTATGCAGAGGAAGAATGTTTGTTGTATCTCATGCGATTAGAAAAAACTCGATGCGACACTACCCTAGTCATAGAAGCCCAGAAGAAACGTGTCAAGGTCTAATACGACAAACATGTCAAGCCTCATGTTTTCTTCGAAGGAGATCTAGTTCTCCTCCACGAACAAGATCGAGATATGCTATGAGCTGGAAAATTCACGGCCATGTGGTGAGGTCCTTATATCGTTAGACGAGTTTTGGAGAAAGGAGCTGACAAGTTAGTAGATTACGACGGTATCCCTTTGAGTGAACCCAAAAATAGGTTGTACTTAAAGAAGTACTATGTATAAGATCACCTATGTACGAGTACTTGTATTTTATTGTATCATACTTCTTATGTGTTACTGTAATATTCTTTTTTCGTTATCTAGTCTCTGCCCTTATGTTACATTGTGTTTGGTTTCCAGATGTCGGAGTCTTCGCTACCCCACATTGGCTTTGCTGATGGCACTAGTCGTAGTACTCAGAACCTTGCTTCTGCTGCATGGGTAATTTATGCCCCTACAAACGAACTTATCACTCTACGAGGTGTGTACCTCGGCTGTGCGACCAACAATATTGCAGAGTATAACATCGTTATCGATTTTTTGATTGATTCTATCTCGCTTGGTATCCATCACTTGGTTGTGTGAATCGATTCGCAACTCGTAGTACTACAGTTAAGTAATGCCTATGCTATTCGAAGTCCTACTTTGTTACGGGTATATTTGCAAATTCGCCTCTTGGAACGTTATTTTGATTATATTGAGTATCATCATATTCCTAGATGTCTAAATACATTAATTGATGCATTAGCTAACTATGTATTAGATAGAAATTTGGGTCATTTATAAATCAATCACATCACAAGTATCACAAAATACAAGATAATTTGGTAGAAGCCGTATGTATATATAACGATCAAAACATTTTTTACAAAAACGTTTTGTTCGAGGACCAAAATTTCAAAATATAAAGCTCATAGCTTCTGCAAAGTAACGTCATGGATGACGTTCATGGTAACACACGACTACCTGGGCAACCTACAAAGCAGTCGGCCAACAGACTCTGACACGCCCACCGTATGATGTTGATAACGTCGTGGGACCTCTCCAAGAGGCATGTCCAGAATGTCTAAAGTCAAACCCTCTAAGTTTTGTTCCACTGCCTCATAATCTTCGGCATCCCATCGTGGCACTGGAGCCACCTCTCCTTGTCGCTGAATAGGAGAAGTACCTGGAGGTCGATAAGGCCCCATGTCTGTGTCATCAAAAAATAATTTTTGTATTTCGACCTTGGACAAACATAAAAACATTTGCATATGATAAAATTCACAAAAACATTTAAAAAGTAAAAAATGTGTTCTTCTTACCTAGATCTCCCCATTGAACGCCTTCGGGTAGGGCCAAGTTCGGATCCCCTCGGAAGTCCAACCTGATATAGGCATAATCATCGACTATCAACATCTGTGGTCACAACCAATCAAAGAAGGAATCATTGTATTTGATGATTGGTCCAGCTACATGTCAGGCCATGAGGTTACATGACCTCAACATCCTCAGATCCTCTAGAGATGGTAGACCCCACTCAAGATGCAATCTCAGCAAGGGAACACTCTCAAGAAATAAGGACACCAAAAATGACCCGTACCCGAATTGCTTTAGGTCGCCTCTCTTGCATTTAGTCAACTGCCTCTTTGCGCTACGAAGGATTGCATCTGACTAGTGGAAGACCCAAGGCTCAGTACACTCTATGGTGTACTGAAAGTAGCTCTACAGAGCCATGTGTGGAGAAGTGCTCCCATCCATATGAGAAATGGTGAACAAAATAGTGCGAAGGGTCAAATCCTGGACCCCCCAAATGGCCACTTTCCCTTTTCTTCTTTCCGCCTCTGGAACACAGTACTGACGACAATATTCACTCATAGGTAGCCCACCACCTCGACTACCAGTCAAGATAGCATGGTACCCACCCCATGATAGTCCTATCAGAAAATAAATGTCCTCGATATCCAAGGACAATGTGTGGACCCCTACGTGGAATACTTGTTGGTCCACATCCCACATATGAACGAGGTACTCCAACAGCCTGACTTGGGCCCTCATGCCCGGGATCCGAAATAATTTCAGGAGACCACAGTCTTGAAAAGATGAAACAGTACTTAGGTTATTCCCAAAAATAGCATCATCTTCTTCATGCTCTCTTTCACGCCATTCTAGAACCATGGTGATATCCAAATGCCTACACAAGAACCATAAGAAGAAGGTCAACAACTCTCTTCAAGCCTTGGTACATTTTTCATTGGGCAAACATCAAACAAAATTTTCACTTTAAGGTTCTTGCAGGTGCCCCTTTGGCACAGTGCAAGGTTCTCGCAGGTGCCTTTGGGGCCACCTGCAAGAATGATGCATTCTCGCAGGTCTCGTGTGGCTAGCTTGCGAGAATTCCTGAGCGCAAATTTGAGCCCTAAAACAAGCTCAAAAACTTGAAATTTACCAATGAAAATAAAAAATTGAACCATGAAAATATAGAAGACAAGGAGCTTACCTCACTGCCGGAGATGGTTCGCCAAATGGTTGTTCATACCTTCCGCAATCGAGCACCGAAATTCAAGGGAAAAAGAGGGGTTTTGGGTTAAAATCTTGGGAAAGTTACAATGACTATGGTAAAAAGAACTTTTACCCACTTATATTTACTTTCACCATTTTGGTTGGTTTTTATAATTGTTTTATTTATTAAACCTAATGCCTAATACCCCTATGAGTGCGACCTTTTGTAGACATGATGACTTCGATGTCGATACACAGGGATATAGATATTTTTTCTCTTTTTCATCGCATGTTTGAATTGTTTTTTATGGGTTTTTGCACAGAACCTCGAGCTTGGTCTTTATCTGTTCTCACACTTGAAAATACATGAGAACATAATCGAGCACACTTTTATCACTTTTTCAGGCTCAACAAGGTTATACGAAAAAGGAACCCCCTGGATTCCTCTTTAAGCTCTTTTCAGACTCTCTAAACATGAAAAGATTGCTGAGCGACCTTGCTATTTTCAAGCTCATTAAAGTATTCGAAGAAAGCATCTGTTGGGCGGTAATTTATCTCTTTTTTTCTCTCATCAGACTAATTTATGAAAAAGGAAATGAGAGAGTTCTCTTTTGAGTGTTTTTGTAGACTCTATAATGATGAAGAACCTTCGAGTTTTCTATCTTTGGACTCATTAAACAAACATCGAAAGACCTGTAATGGGACCGAACCACTCCTTCCTAGGGTTCATTAAACATACTCCGAAGGACTCATCCAAAGGATGAGATTACATCAAAAAGCATATGTTATCCTCCTCAAGATTGCATAAAAATAAAGAGGTACTCGCCAGAAATGGTGGGGGAAAATTTGGGAAAGGGATGTGTTTTCGTTTTCATATTATTGGTAGTAAGTGTCGCTCTTGAACATGACACCCCCCTATTCATTATCTAAAGTCGTTTTGGGAAATCCATTTGTCTCTCATTTGATTTTCTACAAGGTCATATCCTGATTTGTCTCTGAGTCAGTGCAGCCAAATCACTGATCGTTTCATTCATATGTTCAAGAGAAGTTCATCTGAAACCTCTATTGAGTCAGCCATCTGCAGTTGTCCATTCTCTTCGTTTCGGCCTTCCCTGTGTGCATTTCAACTTACATCCTACTCTGTTTCACCTTAAAAATATGTTACTCATTTCGTGTCATTGATTGGGGATACATCAAGGCCCTCCTGTGATGAGTTTTGTTTCGTCGACTCCAACTCATTATCCCAAAACAAGACTTAGAAATTATTTGGTATGTTGGAACTTGCATGCCTCAATGGAAGGTTTCCTCGCTTTCGACAGTGGGTTTTCATCATTGACCTCTGATTGGGAGATTTCGTCAAATGTTCGACCTCAAATCATTTATTCACATTCGGTGGATTGTACTAGTGTACCTTGGGAGTCATTGACATTAATGGTGATTTTCCTCGCACTTGTTAACGGTTTCATCAATGACCAGTAATCAAGTGGTTTCTACCATGTTCGACTTCAGCACATGTAATCACATGGTTAGATTTGTACTTTTAGGTGACGGGATTGAAGACCCTGGATCTCATCTCTTTGATCCATGTTGCGATGGAATATGTATAATTTGATGACACATAGATCCACTTTGTATGTCTCGTGGCTATGTCATCTTAATTTGAATTTTCTTGCATGGATCCACTGTGTATTCTTGGTGGCTATGCGATATTTTGATGGTATGGATCCATGGTGTATGATTGGTGGCCATGACTTATGTTTATGATATCATCTGTCTATGATATGAGTATGGGAATGCCTACCTCAGAACTAGTATGATATTCTGCAGATGCTTGGTTGTTTGCAGGTTTCTAATCAGGTGCACTCCTGGTTTTCGACACACACACGTAGTTTACAAAGTATTTCGGCTGTCACAAATTCCGGCCTCATACTTTGGGGGGCAGTTTTTTACACATGATTTTGGTCATCTTGGTGATGTATTAACAATGGTGTACTCAGGTTCCCAACAAGAACTTTCTCCTGAGAAAAGTGGCATTTATCTCCTTCCAGAAAATATATTTTCAATGTGAGTTCATAGGCTGCTTATGGATTAGGGTGTGAGAATGACCCATTATCGCAGGCCACCTTCATCTAGGGTGTGAACTTCTCGCAGGTTTCTCTATACATAGGGTGCGAACTTGTTTTTAAGATTGGAAAAGAGAAGAAGTCTCGAGAGTTCTAGAAGGGAATCTTCTAGAAAATGAATTGGCATTCGTATGGTTGTCATTTTACTCACTTCTCTGATTTGGTGGGATCATTCTAATCCATGTAACCATCTCACCCTCTCCTATATATTGAAAGGATTCTCATGGAAAATATTAAGAAAGATTAATTGAAGAATTGGCGAAGGAATTGTGTGAAGAACCCTGCTTGAATAGAAGCTTGGAGACTCTAGTAGGTCTATCAAGAGGAATTGGATCTTCTTCATGCAAGGACAGAGCAAGTGTGTGTGCTGGAACCAAGATTCACTGAAAGGAAGCTTGCGACATCAAGGCAATCAGGTTGTATCTTATACTTTCAATTAATATGATACAATGACATGTCCTTTCCCCATAAAGTCATTCTTACTTTATTGTGTAATTCCTTGATCATATGTATAACTTGATGATTGAATACATTTTGATATCTTTACTTTGGTTGGTTTGTGTTGTCTTGGTCTTGACCTCACAAGAGAACTGGAGCGAAGAGGGAGCAATAGAGACTTAAGGAAGCGATACAAAGGTATGTCACTTGTTCCTCCTTACTAGCTAATGCAATGGTCGTAACTTAGGAAAAGAGTCATGTCCTGTCCTGTTTTGTTCTAGATCCAGGTGGATCTAGGGAGATCTGTTAGTGTCAACACCTACCAATTAGTCCAATAACACCAAGGGAAAAACAAAAGTTGATAGGGAAAAACAACCGAAGGCCAAATTTTGGAGGACTTTGTCTGAGCGTTGGTCCCATGCTAAGGTTAAAAGGGACTAGAAGTAACCAACCCTCAGACTTGGTGTCTGCGCAAGATCTTGTGTAGAAAAGAACAAAGCAGGGTGCTAAAGGGTGATTAAGCCCGCGGTTTTGAGCCATGGTCTATTGGATCATGGTTTGAAGGAAGGACCTTTGTAGATCTCGATTTTCTATATCAGCTAAGGGGGATGAAAACGGTTTTTTTTTTTCAGGGAGCCCTAACTTTCAGCTCTGATATTGAATTGGGGTGAGATTTTAGTCGTTGGAAAGATGATTCAGAGGATAATGACCTGGAATCAATCTATTTTGGATAAATGTTATAAGTGATATAATTTTCTTCATGAATTAAATAGAAAAGGTACCTGTAAATTTAATTGACAATTTTGTATAATATGTATAATTATAACCAGATGATTTCTTGCAGGTTTTTTAGGATTGGAGGTATAATCAGATCAATTCCAAAATAATATTAGATGTTAGAGTCATGGAAGCATGAAAAAGATTACAGAATTTGGATGAGCTAATGAAGAGCTACATAGAAACTAATTGAAAGGTGGACAAATAACTCAAGAATAGTGGAACAAAAGTATTAGTCAACAACCATAGAATCTGAATAAATTGTAGGTACTACAAAATCAAGAACCCTCACATAGGATATGAAGCTAGCAGGTTAAATATGTCATTGATGGGAAGAAAAGGAAATGTATGACTTCCTAGCCTTAAAGGAGGAGAGGTGTAGAGAGTTGCAAAGATTAAGTGTGAAAGATATCCACTCTCGATATCAGAGTTTACAACGGAAAACAAGTTGCCAATGCAGAGAATTGGGAATGATCTCTCACTTGAAAATTGTCACTGAATGAAAATGCACTTCCATTGAGAATGTTATTAAGTGTGAAAGGTATGGTTTCATAGGGAAAGGTTAATGAAGTGACCTAATGGAAAACTAAGGAGTAATAGTGTTTGATTCAAGAACATTATAGTAGAGTGATGGAATGTTTGGGATACTTCATTCCAGGGTGCTGGAATGTTTCATAAAGGTGAAGTTGGATATCACTGCCTAGGAGAGGATGTTGAAAATAGAACACATTGGTTGAATTGCAGAATGGCCAAGTGGAACTTAGATGGAAAGTGTTCATACCAGGGAACCATAGTGAAGATGAGTAGAATGGGAGCACACAAGGAAGCAAGGATCTGAATGAGTTCAAGGACAACCAACTACAACATAAATAGATAAATAAATAAGTGAATTAAACAGAAATCCACTAGAGTGAATGAGGCATACAATGAAGTTAAAATGCATATGCATTAGTAGGCATGCTTACAATGAGTGATTGGTGCATATGGATGTGTAATTGGGCATATGCACATGATTGGATATGCATATAACATGCTTTTGAACTTAGAATAGGTTATTATTATGAAATAATGATATTCTGAAAATTGAGTATGACTAATGATGGATTATGCATTAAGGAAAAATGATATAGCATGGTTAAATATGTATATGTTGTTGTTGTTGCTGCTTATGATTTCCATCTATGTAAAGACCCATGAGAGTGGCATGAATGGTGATAAAAATGATGAAGGAAGAAGCATGTGAGCTTCTACAAATATCAATTGATTAGATTGAAACAAGTAGGTTGATAACAACCATGCAAGTATGCATTTAGTTTCTTTTGATGCATACATGTTGAAGGGTATTGAGGTAAGAATTCCCTCAGTTAATTTTCAATATTTAAATTGATATGTAATGGCCAAAGACCTAGAGTATGTAAATGTTGTTGATACTAGAATGTATTTAGATAAAATTTTAGTTTCATATTATGTTATGATTGGTTATGGGATCATAACTGGGTTAATTCAGGAGACATACTCCTTCTATACAAATGAAAATCCATAGAGCTAGTCGTGTGCGAGACCATAATATGGTTGGATATGGAGGGGCTATAGTGCTATGTTAGTGCTCAATGGTATATACTATGTATTTGATGTTTGGATTGCAACCTTTTTGCCGACACTGAAGAGCACTTAAGAATTATATTCTTAGTGTTGTGTTTGGGTTGAAAAAGAAGGTATCCAAATAGTCAGGTAAGCAGTAGGAAGTCCGTGGCTGATGTGTTGAAGCATTGGCTAGACCTTCCAACTCAACTTGGTGAATGCATGACATAGTTGTCTGGTATTGTGTAGTTAACGCAAGGATGCATTGTGTAAATGTGGCCATTAGTATTGGTACATCAATTGTTGTTTTATTTAATAATTAATTGTTGCATTATGAAAATCCCGTGGTGCTAATAATACATAATGATGGATAAATGCATTATATTTAATATAAATACTAGTTGAAGGTGATTGGATTGATGTTGTTAGAATTCCAAGATCAGTTTTGGAGCTATTAAAAATGTTACAAGTGATAATACAGGAATCATTGAAGTTGAAAACCCTTTAGGTACTGTTAGATATCACAACAAGGAAGTTGGAGGTTAAAAAAAAGCTACATAATGATAAATTACAAGAAATCTCTGCCGAGGGGACAAAGTGATAAAAATATTTCTGGATAGAAGAAAGAAAATATTGGTTGATCATACACGCATATGTAATGATGAGTTTGTTCCAATTGATAGTTGGATTAATAGAAGTGACTGAATTATAGTTGTAAACAATTTTCAGATCACTTTGTGATTTTGTTTTGAATCGTTACCATGAATATATATATATATATATATATATATATATATATATATATATATATATATATATATATATATATATATATATATATATATATATATATATATATAT
>JZKD02S0231459.1:223976-258154 GCA_000966675.3 Picea glauca
AAAAACCTAACCCTAGGAGATGAAGCGCCAAAAGTCATGTGGGCCCCGTTTGGGTAAGTTGGTGCATCAACTTCCCGGGGTTGTAACTTTTTCATACGATCTCCGTTTTAGGCGTATGATAGCTCGTTGGAAAGATCTATCCGATAAATACAACTTTTTTCCGGAGAAGCATCGATCTACGATCCATGTTGCTCCCCCATTTTCCCAAAAAACATCGTTTAGGGCCTCAAAATGGCCCCGGAAGTTAAAACTGCTAAAAATAGTAAATTACCAAAATTGCCAGAAACATGTTTTGGGCCAGTTGAAGAAGGTGGGTGGCCACCGATACCCACCTGGATAAAAAATGCAACTTCTTTTCTCAGGAAAAGTTCTTCTCCCTTCTCTCTTTAGGAACTCAGGCCACTGACCCCTCTGAAGGCAACATATAGGTTTACATCATTAACAATCATAGGGATGACAAAAATAATGTGTAACAATGTCCCTGAGGTCATCAAAACCGAGTGTTTTGACTCTGAACTCCTGCAACAACAACCATTTCCTACTCAAAGCATCAACAACTTTGTTGGCGGTTCCAGAAATATGTTTAATTACAAAAGTAAAGTTTTGCATGTATTCAACCCATTTTGCATGTCTCTGATTCAACTTTTCCTATTGATTCACAAACTGCAGTGCATGATTTCCATTGTATAAGACAAACTCTTTGGGAATCAAGTAATGCCTCCATTTCTTCAATGCCTGGATGATAGCATAGAACTCCTTGTTGTATGTGGAGTACTTCACCTTTGCTTCATTCAGCTTCTCGCTGAAGTATGCTATCGTCCTATCCTCTTGAATCAGGACTGCCCCTATTGAAAATCCACTTGCATCGCATTTCACCTGAAATGTCTTTTTGAAATCTGGTAACACCAGAATTGGTTGCTCTGTGATCTTCCTCTTCAATAGATTAAAACTCTTCTCAGCCTCTTCTATCCAGTGAAAAGACTTGTGTCTTTTCTTCAATGTATCCATCATCGATGCACTAATTCCACTGAAATTCTTGATGAACTTTCGGTAGAAACTAGCTAATCCGTGAAAGCTCCTCACCTCGAATATACTCTTCGGTGATGGCCAATTATTGATTACTTCCACCTTATCTGGATCCATCTTCAACTCATCTGCAGAAATAACAAATCCCAAGTAAATGAGCTCTGTATTCATGAATGAGGATTTCCTCATGTTTATCAGTAAATTCTCTTGCTGTAATCTCTTCATCACAGTAGCCAAGTGTTTCAGATGCTCTGCCTTTGTTTTATTGAAAATCAGTATGTCATCTAGATACACAATGACAAATTTCTCGATGAATTCCTTCAGGACTTCGTTCATCAACCTCATAAAGGTACTTGGTGCATTTTTTAAGCCAAACAACATAACAAGCCATTCATACAACCCTTCGTTAGTCTTGAAGGCTATTTTCCATTCATCACCTTCCCTCATACAAATCTGGTGATATCCACTTTTCAAATCAACCTTCAAAAAATATTTTGCTCCACTTAAGCAATCCATCAAATCATCCATCCTTGGCAATGGAAATCTATACCTTATGGTTATCTTGTTAATTTCTCTTGAATCAGTACACATCCTCCAGCCTCCGTCTTTCTTTGGACTGATTACTGTTTGAATAGCACATGGGCTCAAGCTTTCTATAACCAACCCTTTGTCCAACAAATATTGGACTTGTCTTTTGACTTCTTCATTCTCCTGCGGCGTCAATCTATACGCTGCTTTGTTTGGTAAACTGGCTCTAGGTATGATATCAATATGATGACTCACACTTCTGATTGGTGGAAACTAATGAGGTAGTTCGTCCACTACTATGTCATCGAACTCTTCCAATAGTTCCTGAACCTCTTCTGGTAAATCGTCCACTCTTGTGCTGGTCAAAACAATTTTCGGTTTCCTGACTACAATGAATTGTGGTTCCTCCTTCTTCTTGACCTCGTTAAGGAGTTCTTTCCCACTCATGAGAAGTACAGTGTTACTTACTTCAGGTTTCACTTCCTTATTATTGATTGGAAGCAACATATGAGTTCTCCCATTCTTTTCTAGGGTGTATGTGTTCATCCTCCCATCATGAATCACATTTCTATCATATTTCCACAGTCTACCCAACAATAAATGACAAACATCCATAGGAATAACATCGCAGAGTATCTTATCATTATATCCTCCTATCTTAAATTCAACTAAACATTGTTTAGTGACATTTACCTGATGTCCCTTTTGTAGCCATGAAACTCTATATGGACTTGGATGTTCAATCGTTTCCAGCTCCAACTTTTCTACCATCTTTGTTGAAACAAGATTGTTTGTGCTACCACTGTCCACAATGACCTTTCACACCCTGTCCTTGGTTTTGCAAGCAGTCCGAAAAAGTCTGTTTCTCTGTACTGGACTCTCCACCTCCTTCTCTGGTGTTAAAAGAACTTTTCGCATCATCAAAGATCTTCTGCCTTCAGCATCCTCTACCTCAACATTACGCCTTTGTGCTTCGGCGATGTGAGTCTCTCCAATCTCTTTTTTTTTATCTAGACATTCATAAGATTTGTGTCCATTCTTTCCACACGTGAAGCATTTTATTACTCCACCTCTTCCTCTTCCTCTACCTCTAGTACAAGGAAAAATATTATTATCAACATAATCTCCTCTTTGTTCGATATGCTACCCTCTCTGTTCAGCATATTGTCCTCACTGTGAGGTTCCACCTCTTTCAGTTCAAGCCTGAGGTTTCTTCCAGTCCTCCTTGGGCTTCTGATTTTTATCTTGGACAACTGATTTTCCCCTGGCTTGACTTCTGCCTCGGCCTCTTTGACCCTGTTTTCGGCTCATCTTCTCTTCAACCTTTAGAGCCATCTGATAAGCATATTCCACCATTCAGATGGTTACCATGCTCATCTCTTCCTGAATGTCATATCTCAGGCCATTCAGGTATCTGACAACTTTTTCATCATCGCTTTCCCGATGACCTGCCCTAATGTTCAGCCTGTAGAATTCTTTAGTGTATTCTTTCACTGTCATCAGCTTCTGTCTCAGGTTTTGCATCCTCCTAAACAGTGTGATATGGTAATCTTTGGGGATGAATTTCACCTTCATCTTCACGATCATTCTATCCCAACTCTTGATTTTCTTCTTGTCTATGCAACGTCTGTCAGTTTGTATTTCATCCCACCACAATGTTGCATGTCCTTTTAGTCTCGTGACAACATGTCTGACCTTCTTGTCTTCCTTGACATGTTTGTAGTTGAAGTAAGTGTCCAGAGCTCTAATCCAGTCTAGAATCTCTTCAGCATCCAAGTTTCCTTCATAAACTGGAATGTCCATTTTTTCCCTGGCACCCATTCTTGAAATAGCCCTAATCAAATGTTTGTTTGTTGCATCTTTGGCTGCAAGTTCTTCTTCTTCATGTTCAACTTCCACTTCACTTTTGGAATCACTAAGATCCCCAATATCGACTGTGCATCTCTGTTCTGTCTCCATGTCCTCAAGTCTGGCGTGTAAATCCCACATTTCCCTTGCCATGGTTGGGTCAAGAATCTGCCTACCTCTTCTTCTTGGTATTTCTCTTTCCTCTGGCAGATCGGGTGTTTGCATGTCCCTTCTTCTTGGTGGCATGGTGAATTTTTCTTTTCTCTACTACAGAAGGAAAAGAAACCTTTCTGGGCTCTGATACCACAACTGACGCAGGCGCTCTCACCCTCTGCCTCGGTAAAGGCCTTTGCGTTGACCTCCCAGTCTTAAGGATCGTTCAAATTTCACCCTTGAGCCGGAGTGTCTCCTTCGATTCTCCACTGGAATCTCTATTAAAATTGACCCACAGGTCTTTTCTGTTCCTCGTAGCCTCTAGTTCTGATCGTTGTTCCCTTCACGTTAGAAAAATGGAATTTTGGGCTTCAAGGTTTCAAAATCCCAATGTCACAACTTTGTCTTTCTGGTTTCCCGATCTTCACTATTCTGATATGCTTTAACTTCAGTTAGCCATCCGGGCTAGACTCGTGGTCCACTCGACCTTTCCTTATATGACCGTGGTCCTACCTCTTTTTGGGATTTTGGCCTTCCATATGTCGAGAGTTATTCGACCCCTTGTCCTTAGGATCCCCGATCCTCCGAATTCCGATATGATGTCAACTAGGAACCCCTTTTCACCGTAAACACGATCAACGGCCGTGATCGTCTACTAAACCAACAACTCTGGATCTCCCTCGGGACTTTGGGGTTTCAAATGCGAAAATGCATCTGTCCTCGATTCTTCTGATCTCTCGAATTCTGATTTCCCAGTATGACGACAATTGGCCCCCCTTCCGATGGAGCTTTCCAACTTCTCGGGATTTCGGATTTCGCAATTCCAAAATGTGGATGTTTCTTGTCTTCAGGATCCACAAAACACCGAAACCCAACTTCTCAGATTTTCGCCACACATCCCAAATGGATGGATGGTTTAGATCAAACCTCGAACTTCACCAAATGCAAAGTCAAATCGCTCACTTATGTGAGTCCCGGTGCCCGAATCTCCGATTTGGATGATCATGCGACACGCGTCCTTCCTTAGATCCACGACTGTGATCCTTTCACTGTTTCGGTATTCAAAAGGTCTCTGACTCTTGGTCTCTAGACTTTTGAGATGTCAATGAATCTCGATCCCTGCCACGTGTCCCAACAGATGGACGGTTCTTATTTATTTCGGGGTTTTCACTGTGGATTTACCCGATCTCTTGTCCACAAGACTTCTGATATTCCGAACTCCAACACCTCGATATCCCGATACCTTTCGAAACTTTCACTCGGCTTGAGAGGGTTTAAATCCCATGAAACTCCTGTCAGGTCAAACGGTTGACAGGTATCTAAGTGAAGATCTGAAGGTTCACAATCTTCTAAGCTTGCACCTTGGCAACCCAGTCGTAACCTCGTTGCTTCTTTATCAGATCGGACAACTGACGGGATTTCGCTAATTCTGTACAGAGAATTTCAACCATTTGTTTCTTCCCTTTGACGATTTCTGCGAAGTGAACCAAGGATTCTTCCCTGGACTTATCCACATGTGGCACAAACTTCCGATGCCTTCTAATCACTCAAATTCACCAACTTCTTGTACTACCTTCAATAGTTTCAAAGGCTTTATCCTACCTGAGTTTTCTCACAATTTTGAGTCTTAAGAAGACCCTTTCATGCACTCCTTGCGGCAACCTCCAAACAATTGAAGTGTTGAATGCTCTTCGACCTTGCGCACACTCGACAACAACGATCTCTCAATACTTTTCTCAGGTTCGAAACTCTGATATTTTCCTCGGCCTGCACACTCCTTGCACGGCCCCTGTGCTTGACTACACCTATGTGTGAATGAGAACAAAAGATATATAGTCTGAGATTTCAGAGACAAACCTCTGAACCCTTTGTCAATGCACTCCTTGCGGACAATTCAACTGCACTCCTTGCAAGAACTCTTACGCAGATAGAGAAACAATTGAAACTCATTCCTCTTACTCTCTCTCTCTCTCAGATTTCAAGCACCTAACAAGAAATCATTCATACATAGCACAAAAGAAATTGTATGACATAAAAAGTAAAACCATGAGCATAACATTCAATATACATACACAAAGAACAAACCCGGTACCATGAATTTGAGTCAAAGCTTTTCTCTATTAATTCAAATCTCTGTACATGGGTGTCTTCACACAACTCTCTTCTCTCTTTCTTTCTATGCTCTTCACTCTCTCTCTCATAATGTTATAATACAAAAAAATGAGGGTGTCTATATTCTGTTTTCCCTCTCTCATTCTAAGTTGTCTAATCTATGCATTAAAGCTACCTACTAACATAAATGCCTTCTTAGTCCTTCAGACGAGAGTGGGTCGCTCAAGGTCTAATTACAATCTATTAATACGCCTCTCCTTAACTATCACATTTAAGTTTGGCACATCCAATCTTCAAAAGTTTTTAAACAATTTATCATGTGCTCAAAATGTGTTGCAGTTGCCCCACACTCTCTTGATGTTGGCAATGCTCCTGCATCATTTAAACATCCCCTGGGGGCTGTTTGGGGTCATTCTTCCCCTGGTTCATCTTTCTCCCCTTGTTCTCTTGTCCTTCTTTCCTCTTTACTCTCTTTGGCTATTTTGTGTGTTCTTGGGCTGAGCATGGAAATAAAAGGTAGGAAGAGGAGAGCCATTGTTGAATGGCTGTAATAATTTATTGATCATTCAAGGAGAGAATGGATGCCCGCGTGCATGAGCTTGATGGTAGTTCGGATAGAACTGTCCACAACTGAGAATCCTTGGCGTTTCCAGTAGGGAGATTTCCTGACCAGTAGCACTGGAGCCCTGGACAGAAATGGAATAGCATCAAGGACTGCATGGAAGAGAAAGGTGTTCATTTCTTTGGGTTGTAAACGTTGAGGGGAAAGAGAGCTGGAAATTCAGATTTTTTGTGTGGTTGGGAAACTTGAGAGCTAGTTAGCTAACTTTCATGTGTTTAGACTTGGCCTAGGACCTGTCCTTGTGGATTCATAGTCCTGGATCAGGGGTGACTTATTGTTGAGAGTAAAAGAACAACAATGTCTATGGTTTCGAGGAACGTCCTTGGCCTGGAGCCAGTTGGTGAAAATTTACTTGCAAAGATAAGCAATCTTTGTGTTTTCTGTGTAATGTTTATTTCCATTGCGTATTTAATTATCTCTGAGATATGTATTTATAATGAGAATGTCCACTAGTTATTTATTGTGCGTGGCACATTGTTTATCTCTTTTATGATGTAGAATGGATCTTGTTTAATGCATGTGGTTATTTCATGCTTGATTTCAGATTAAATGTTGCTAGAATTTGTTGGGTATGTGTTATATTGTTTGCATGTGTGTGTGTGGACACGTTAGGTTCGACAACTGCATCTAGTTTCTTTTTCTATTATAGTGGATTTTGTTATTTTTAGTGGTTTTCTAAATTAATCTCGTATTAAGGGATTAGGGTTTTGGTAGCTACGAAATACCTAAAACATTGTATATATTGTATGGTGAATGGTGAAATTAATATGATGAAGAGTTGAAGGGTGCGACACCAAGGAAGGTTGTTTTTTTCTCAGTTAAGGGTTTCCAACTTAAATCTCTTTGTATTGTGTGTATGAGCCATTGATTAATTTATGTTTTTCTTAAGAATCTGTATGCATTGCTTTACTTTACAGATTTAAAACTTACATGTGGTATTAGAGATCATTTTTGGCTTCAGGGGGATGCCTTTGTTGCTGACGGTTTGGATCGATCTTGATAGATCAAGTTTATCTTGGGTCTGTGATAAACCTGGGTTCATTGGGAGATTTTACAGTGGTGATTCGAGTGTAGGAAGAGGAATGGAAAGCTCTTCTAGAATCAATATAGAGAAGTTCAACGGCAAAATATTTGAGCTATGGAAGCTCAAGATAGAGGACCTTCTTGTAGATAAAGAACAATGGATCATTGTGGATCCTCGTACATAGCCTATTGATATGCAGTCTACTGGCACATAGTCTACTAGTACATGACCTACTAGTACACAAACTACTAGTACACAACCTATTGGAATGTCGAAGGAAGATTGGGAGAAGTTGGATAGAAGAGCAAGGAGTACTATTCAACTCTACGTGGAAGATTCGGTGTTGTTGAATGTCTTAGGAGAATCTTCAGGGAAGGAACTATCAGATAAGTTAGAGAATTTGTATCAATCAAAGTCCCTCAAAAACAAGTTGTTTCTTTGAAACAAGTTGTATCATATTAGGATGGAAGATGGATATTTTGTGACAGAACATCTAAATGCCTTTAATACTCTGGTATGTCAACTAGTATCTGTTAATATTATGATTGCAGAAGAATATAAGTGGATTACCTTTTTATGTTCTTTGCTAGACTCTTGGGATAATATGGTTGTAGCAATTGGTAGTACCACTCAATATACATTGAATTATGAGGATGTAGTTGAATCCTTGTTATCTGAAGAGATGAGGCAGAAAAGCATGGATATTCAGAGAATATATGCTTTATTTGTAAGAGGTATTACCCAAGACAAGAATCCTGGTAAGTTTTCAAGGGGGGGCTGGGGGGGAGATCTAAATCTACAGGTAGATCTAAGTCTCAAATAAAATATTTGAGGAAATGATGGAAGTGTGGTAAAATAGGGAATTATAAGAAAGATTACAAGTCTAATAAGGTTGATAAACCAAAGGGATTTGATAATATCTCTTCAACAGAGGCGAAAAGCTTCACTGAAGAAGGAGGTGATGTTTACCTGGAATCTACAAGTACACATGAAAATTGTGGTGTATGGTTGATCGATTTAGGTGTGTCATAGAATATGAATCCTCATAGGGAGTGGTTATGTGAATATGAAAAATATGATGGTGGTGATGTATTCCTAAGAGATGGCTTTATAGCCAAAATCATGGGACGTGGAAGGGTTAAGTGGTTGCTAAAATATGGAAGGATTAGAACTTTCCCTAGGGTTCTGCACATTCCAAATCTAGACAGGAGCCTAATATATGTAAGCAAGTTGGATTATGCAGGAGTGTATACTGTATTGGGAAAGGGAACTTGCAAGATGGTACGAGGAGAAATGGTGTTGATTAGGGGAGTTCGGTGTGGAACTCTATACAAGTTGTTGGGAAGCACTTATACTAATGGGTCGAACAGTTCTTTTTTCCCTAAGCAGAGAAATAGAGAAGACAAGACCGTTGTTGTACTTGGAAATAAGACCATGTTGTGGCATCAAATACTGGGGAATATTGGAGAAAAGGGCCTTTGAACACTACACGATAAAGCTATGATTGAAGGTATGTCTAATTACACTTTGGATTTTGATTTCTGTGAACATTGCATACATGGTAAACATTACAAAGGGGATCTTAGAGTTGATACGCACTGATGTGTTTGGACCTATGCCTGTTCCATCACTAGGTAAATTTGTGAATTATGTTTCATTCATAGATGATTTCTCAAGGAACACATGGATTTATTTTCTTAGAAAGAAATCTGAGGTATTTGATAAATTTAAAGAGTTTAAGGCTCTGGTAGAAAACAAGAAAGAGAAGAAAATAAAGGTATTGAGGATAGATAATGGTGGATAATTCTACGGAAATGAATTCGAATAATTCTTTAAGAAGTGTGGTATAGAAAGGAAGAAGAATACTCCATACACACCTCAATAAAATGGAGTTGCAGAAAGGATGAACATGACACTGATGGAAAAAGCAAGGAGCATGCTTAGTGGTGTTGAGTTAAGACATGAATTATGGGAAGAGGTAGTGGGTACAACATGCTACCTGGTCAATCGATCACCCTCATCAGCGTTGGATGATAAAACTCCACACGAGGTATGGATGGGTAAGAAACCCTCTCTTGAACATCTCAGAGTGTTTGATTGTCATTATTATGTACATTTTCCAAAGGAAAATAGGAGTAAGATGGATAATAAAGATGAAAAGTGTATCTTTATGGGTTATAAAGATGGTGTGAAAGGTTATAAGCTTTGGAACCTATAAACTAAGAATATTTTTTATAGTTAGAATGTTGTTTTTAGAGAGGTGAAAGATGTTCCCAAACATGAATTCCTACCAAGGCAAGAAGAACCTGAGAAAATAGAGTTTAAGCTGGATGATGCAAAATATGAATCAACTAAAGAAGATGAAGCAGAAGAAGAAGAACCTCATACCCCAATATTGAGGAGATCAGTGAGGGAAAGAAGGTTATCATAAAGGTATATCCCACCTGATTTTTTCTCTAATTTTGATTTTTCTATCATTGATGATAATCCAAAAACTATCAAGGAAGTAGTGAATTCAGAGGATAGTAAACTCTAGAAGAAGGCCATGGTTGAAGAAATGGATGCCTTGGATAAGAATGAGGCATGGGATCTAGTTGAGTTGCCAGCTGGAAGAAAATATGTTGGTAGAAAATGGTTGTTTAAGAAGAAGTTTAATGCATAAGGAAAAGTGGAGAAATAGAAACCTCGGTTAGTAGAAAAAGGTTATTCCCAGGTGGAGGGAATTGAATTTGGTGAGATTTTTTCTCCTATTGCCAAGTTAACTTCTATTAGATTTCTTTTATCTATTGTTGTTGCTTTTGATCTTGAAGTGGAATAGATGGATGTGAAGAAAACATTCCTACATGGGGATCTGGAAGAAGAAATCTACATGAAGTAGCCATAAGGCTTTATAGTGAAGGGAAAGAAAGAGCTAGTCTGTAAGCTAAAGAAGTCACTATATGGTATGAAGCAATCACCTAGGATGTACCAAAAATTTGACACATACATCCTTGGATTTGGATTTTTGAGAAGAAAGGATGATCACTATGTATATCCAAAGAAGGTTGGTAATCACTTCATTTATATAGTGTTGTATGTTGATGACATGTTGTTGGTAGGAAATAACATGGATGTTATCAAGGAGGTGAAAATGCAACTATCCTCCAAATTTGACATGAAGGATCTCAGTGCTCCTAACTTCATTCTGGGAATGGAGATTAAAAGAGACTATGCAAACAAGAAACTCTGGTTGAATCAAAGAAAATATGTTGAGATGATATTGTAGAGGTTTAATATGCATGTAAGTAAACTGGTCAAGGTTCCTATTACTATAGGTGTAAATTTATTTGTGAATCAGTGTCCCAAGACACAGGAAGAACAAGAGGACATGCCCCATGTTTCGTATGTTAGTGAAGTTGGTAGTTTGATGTATGAAATGATCTATATGAGACCATACATTGCACATGCAGTGGGATTTTTGAGCAGGTATATGTCAAAACCAGGGAAGGAGCATTGGACAACAGTAAAGAGGGTCTTAAGGTATGTGTGTGGCACTACCAGTTATGGATTGTGCTACCAAGGAAGACTAGGATTAGACAGAGTGGTGCACATACATGGGTTTGTTGATGCAGACTGGGTTGGAGATCTGGAATGCAAAAGATCTACAAGTGGGTATGTGTTTAACTTATTTGAAGGAGAAACTAGTTGGATGAGAAAAATATAAGGTGTAGTGGCGCCCTCAACTACAAAAGCTGAATACAAGGCAACGACTCATGCAAGCAAGGGAGCAGTGTGGTTACAAAGATTTTGTTAAGGTATTGGGCTGGTACAACAAACATTGAGATTAGATTGTGACAGTCAGAGTGCAATATTCCTGGAAAAGAACCCTACTTATCATTCAAATACAAAGCATATTGATGTCTAGTATCACTTTGTGAGAGACATGGTTGAAGAAAAGAAGGTGTTGCTAGAAAAGTTTGACACTTTGAAGAACATTGCAGATTCATTGACAAAGTCTGTGAGCATAGAGAAGTTCTCCTGGTGTAGATTAAAAATGGGCATTGCTTCCCCGTATTGTTGACTATGTAATCCTTTGAACCCCTGTATGCAAAGAAAACAAGTGGGAGAATGTTGGGTATGTGTTATATTCTTTTCATGTGTGTGTGTGTGCACGCGTCAGATTCGAGAACTGCATCTGACGATCCAAACTTTCTTTATTTCTTGTGTCATGTGCGTTGAGCGATTTCCTGGGGGGTCCCAAGGGGGGCTAGGTATGGACCCCCTGGTTATGTGCAATGTTTGGGGTAGTGCCCCGAATTCTTTTTTGGGCGGTTTTTCCTATTTTTAGCAGTTTTCTAAATTAATCCTAGATTAATGGATTAGGGTTTTGGTAGCTACGAAATACCTAAATTATTGTATATATTGTCTGGTGAATGGTGAAATTAATATGATGAAGAGTTGAAATGTGTGGCACCAAGGAACCCTAGTTTTCTCACGGTTAAGGGTTTCCAGCGTAAATCTTTGTGTACTGTGTATATGAGCCATTGATTAATTTCTTTTTTGCTTAAGAATATGTATGCATTGCTTTACTTCACAGGTTTAAAACTTACAAAATTCAAGATATTTTTAGAAGTGAGTTTTTTGGAGTAGCGTGGCCAACCTATGGGTGGTTGGGTACGTTACACTTACGAACCCTTTGTTTAATTTTTGTTAATTTTTTTTTCATAAGGAATGAACTAGAAGCCACTGTCCAAACTTGGTGATTAGATAGTGACAACGTCATTCACAAATATCTACAAAGATGAAAATATCGACTCGTGATGAGACCTCCTTCCCCTCAATTTTGTAATCGAGGGCCATTACCCTGGCTTGGTGACTAGATATTGGTAATGTCATACTGTAAAACATCCATGATCATGATAGGTCGGTTCGCAATGAGACCTCCTATCTTTCACCTGATCCCCTAGGATGTCATTTTGTTATAGAATAGGGTTGCACTTCCGTTAATGTTAATCCCATGAGAGATTACTTAATGGATAGGGAAGAAAACAATACTCTTTAAGAGTGTGGGATCACATAAGAATTATTGGAATTAACCAATGCTCGACCAGGTTTATAAAATCCTACCAAAAAAAATTATCTTAAAAGTAAATTGATTGTTGGATATTGCATAGGATAAAGATGTGTTTCTAAGGAAACAATAAGAATCTGAGGAGATTATCAGTATTGTGTTAAACTATTTTAAAACCAGAGAAGAAAATTTCCCTTTCATCATGCATTACAAAACCATCTTGTTCATGGGTTTTTCTTTTGAAACTCAGATTTCATATGCAAATGACTAGAGAGTTTTGTTGCATCTATCGTGAAATCAACACATAAAAAACCAAAAATTAGACTTCATGGTCAGAGAAAATAAAATCATAAGTGCACTCAAATCAAAACAAAACAAATTCCAAGGAGGTAACCTTCAATAAAGTAAAACAAAAAAAATCCAAAACCCAAGCTTCGATCAAGTCAACATCTCATCAAGACTCGGAAGGAAGAACTAAATTGTTTAAGGTCTTATATATTTATAGTTTGATTCCTTAAGATGGTTAAATATGAGCTGTTAATCCAACCAAGCTTATTATTAAAAGTCAAGAAACTAAAAGAAAACAAAAAGGTCCTTAAATCAAGATGATTGCAATTATGTGCAGTGATAGGTCACCCTCATGGAGTATCATGTCAAGATAGAATTATTATGATTTTGAAGGTCAAATTACTTCACCTCTAAACTTCCCCATTTAGAATGTTCATGTTTCATAATAGCTGAAAACATTCTGTAATGACAACAAATTTGAGAACATTCAAGCCAATTATGAAAAGTAAAGAGAAAAGGAATTTGAAGTAAACTTCCCTAACAATATTTAGATGATGGTTCTCCTGGTGTACCCACTTGTGTTCAAAACTGCATTATTTCAAAAATAAAATGTGTGAAAAGAAAACCAAAATAAATTTGCTCCTAAACCTACGCTAAAACTACTGCACTCATCCAAACGTTAAGTAAAATCGTATTTCCAATGCAACCACAAAAGCATCTTCAGTACTGCAAGAAAAAGAAAATAAAAGATCAAAATAAAGAGTAAAATTACTTGCATATACAAAAGAAACTTGTCATTCTTACCATCTAGATACTCATTTAGAAACAAAGTAAGCATAACCTTGCCAAACTTTCAAGAATTTTTGATATATGAATCCTCTAGCCAGTCCACAACTCTATCGTGATAGGAATAAAAAAACATGAAAGAATGTAACTGAGTTCAAAAAACTTTCCAAAATTATGGGGACTTGACATAACCATCGGCCCAAACCAAAGAGCCCCATCCTCTTGATAGTCTTCTGCCTGTTCATGAATTTATTTGTACGGAGGATACAAATGGAATATGTAACAATTACATACTTAATCTTTATTCACAAATAAGGTGAATATAGTCTTACCATTGTTCGAAAACTTTTCAAGATATGAATACTTCAGCCAATCTGCAGCCCTATCATAATATTTGTAGTTACCAACATAGGATTGTTCAAGAGAATTCATAGAATTTTTTTTTTTGAAGAGAATAATGTACTGGATTGACATGGAAAGAACCTCGTAAAATAATCTTGATGTTATAACGAGAATTTATCATGGTTCTTGATTGAAAAAGAAGTGTCTCATGTGTATTATCTCATATACTTCATAATTAACCATTTGAGATGAACCAACCAGATCAACCAATATTTTTGAACAATCATCACCTATTATACGAATATGGTAATTAATACCATGATGATATCTGGTAGTAGTATTTGATTGATTATAATTTTTGATGTCAAATAATTGATTATGGTAAAAATCATATTCTTCTTTAAACACAAATTGAGATAAATCAATAGAAGACACAATTTGAGACCCTTTTAAATGATTTCTTAATTTCCCCATGGACAGTTGATTAGAATAATAAGTAATTTGTTCATGGTTTTGAAATATAGTAACTTCGAAGAATATTCTAATTATATTTGAGTTATTATCTTATAGATCAAATCCCCTTTTATGGATTGATCATGTTGGGTATGGTATAAGACCAAATCCCCTTTTGTGATTGGTCAAACCATATTTATATGGTGGTATTTGTAAAGTTGGCCCCTAGTGTTTATAAAGTGGTTTTACCCACTACTAGAAGAAGTCGACCCTAGTAAGTGAAGAGACATAAACCTAGCGCCTCCTCAAATAGTATTTATATGTGAGGATGATGCCTCCCTCTTGCACACTCTCGCACTCACTCATGTAGGGTGCATATCTTGAAGGCAGTTGTAGTTGCAGGAGGAAGAAGAAGAGAGGTGCATGCTCAATCTTGGATTATCTTTGGTGTTTTGGTCTTTGTCTTGGCATTGTATTGGCAATCTATTATTGAGGAAGTTTTTGTTGGGTTTTCTGCCCCATGAGGGTTTCCCAGGATAAAATATTGCATACCTTGTGATTTTGTTTCTTTCAGTGATCCTCTTTATGTTGTTGTTTTGGAAATGCATTAAATGCTATAGTAAATTGGAAATAACCTAATAACAACAGTAAAAACTTAACATGGTATCAAAGCTTGACTGAATAGAGCACCTTTCACTGGGTATATAAAAACGTCAGTTTTGTCATACAAGGAAATTAGGGATTTTTACTTAAGAGGAATTTTTGACCAAAACGTATCTTGGGAAGTGTGTCTTTCCCTAGCACATCGTTTGGCATCTTGAGTGAAATTTTTCAGTGGCCATATTCTATGGAAAATCAAACCCTAGTTTTCGCTGGTACAAAAAAACCAAAAACCAAAAAACCAAAACCAGTACCAGAAGTACCAGTCCATATTTGTGCAGGTCAAATTTCAAGGGGAAAAAATTGGATTTTTCTGAAACAGACAGCTCTAGCCAACTCTCCTCAGACCAACACATCTCCTAGTAAGTTCAGATTGATTTTTTGAGCATTTTCATTTTCTGGTCATTTTCCTAGCTCCAGGTCAAGATGTCTGCAAGCACCAAGCTTGTTGACAAATTAGAAGGTTTTGAAAATTTCCATGCATGGAAGTACATAATTGGACTCATTCTTGAAGAGAATTGCGTTGCAAAATTCATAAAATAAAATGTATCGGAACCTGAAGATGATGAAGCCAAAGAGAAGTACAAGAAGGATATGATTAGGGATAAAAGAATAATTTCATATTCCATTAAAGACCACTTGATCCAAGAAACCTAAGCCATTCTCCATTTATATGGCCTTGATGTGTGATCTCATAGAAAAGGAACCTACTTGCTTTGAAGAAGCCATTCAGAAGAAAGAATGGATGGATGCCATGATAGAAGAATTCCAATCCATTATAAAGAATGATGTATGGGAAGTAGTTCCCAGACCAAAGAACAAATATGTGGTATCTTCTAACTGGATATACAAAATAAAACATGTAGAATAAGGAAGTATTGAAAAACATAAGGAAATATTTGTGGCTAGTGGGTTTTCTCAAAAGGAAGGTATTGATTATGAAGAAACATTTGCTCCTGTAGCCAGATACACTTCTATCAGAACCATCATATCTTTTGTAGCCAAAATGAAGTGGAATTTACACCAGATGGATGTGAAAACAACCTTCTGAAATGGTGTTATTGAATAAGAAGTGTATGTAGAACAACCACAAGGTTTTGAAGTTGAAGATAGAAAGACTCATGTTTGCAAGTTGAAGAAAGCTATTTATGGGATGAAGCAAGCTCCTAGAGATTGGTATAGCAGAATTGATAGTTTCCTAACGATATTGGGCTTTACCAAAAGTAAAGTTGATTCTAGCCTTTACTTCAAGGTTATGAATGGTGAGCCACTTATATTTCCACTATATGTGGATGACCTATTCTTAACAGGAGAATAAAATCTCATCACAGATTGCAAGAAGAATCTCATTGCAAAGTTTGAAATGAAATACCTAGGCATGATGCATTATTTTTTAGGTCTTGAAGTTTGGCATAGCAGAAAGATTATCTTCCTTAACCAAGGGAAGTATCCAGTTGAAATATTGAAGAGGTTTGACACGTTGGAATGTGAAGCCATGAACACACCCATGGAAACGAATTTGAGGCTCCTGGTTGATACTTTGTCAGAGTTGGTTGATGCTACTCTATACAGACAAATTATTGGTTCATTGATGTATCTGACGAATACCCGACCATATATATGCTTTTTGGTGAACACCTTGAGTTAGTATTTGGTAGATCCTAGACATGTTAAACTTGTAGCTACAAAGCATGTGATGAGATACCTTAAGGGTATGTTGGATTATGGTCTCTTCTATACTAGAGATCATGACTTCAGACTGTATGGTTATACTGATTCAGATTGGGCTAGAAGAGCTTCTGATAGAAAGAGCACTTCAAGATGTTGTTTCAGTTTTGGGTCAGCCATGATTTCATGGAAAAACAGGTAGCAATCTCGTATTTCTCTCAACACGGAAGAAGTAGAATACATTGCAACATGTTCTGCTAGTTGTGAATCCATATGGATTCATAAGTTGTTGAAAGGTTTGTTCAGTCTGGAGATGGAATCCATCATGACTCTATGTGATAACCAGAGTTGTATAAAGATGACGGAGAGCCCAGGGTTCCATGATAATTCAAAGAACATAGAGATATGGTATCACTACATTCGTGATATGGTGCAGAGAGGAGCTGTAAATCTCCAATATGTTGGCACAAATGAGCAGGTTGCAAATGTGTTGACCAAGCCTCTGTCTCGTGTGAATTTTGAGTACTTACAAGACAATCTTGGTGTTGTTCAAAAGGACCTCCCTTTAAATGGGGAGTGATGTTGATGATACTATGGTATCCTGACTAACAATGGGTAGCTCTGTTAGGATTTTATATCATATGGGATTGATCATCCCTGGGACTATCTCGAAGGTCTGGTAAGGACAGTCTATCAGAGTACCTGTGCATGTATATGCCAGTTGTGGTTAGTAGTGGTAGCTCTATTAGGATTTTATATTCTAGGAAATATTATGGTTCCTGGGCAGATCCTGAATGTACGGTAAGGATGGTATGTCAGAGTACCATGTGGTAGTTTGTTAGGATTTTATATCCGAGGGAATATTATGATTCCTGGGTAGATCCCGAAGGTTCACTAAGGACAATCTATCATAGTACCACAAAATGTTGTTGTTGCACCTGCCTCATTCTGTTGCCATATGGTGATGTTGTTGTTTCAGCCTCGCATTGCTGATAATGTTGATTCAGCCCCATTTTGTTGATGATGTTGTACCAACGTCATGTTGTTGTACTAGCCTTGTGTTGGTAATATTGTTGTTCTAGCTTCATGTTATTGATGTTGATGTTTCAGATTCATGTTGATGATGATGATGATGTTGCTACTCCAACTCCATGCTATGAACAATGATGATATTGATGATGAGAAAAAACTTTCGATGATTTATAGATGTACCATTCAGTGTTCTAGATGTTGATTATGATGCTTCCCTCTCCTTCTCTTGATGATGTTGTATTGGGTCATGTCAGTATAATACCCTTCTCGTTAAGGGGGAGTGTTGAAATATTGTAACTTCGAAGAATATTCTAATTTTATTTTAGTTATTATCTTATAAATCTAATCTTGTTTTGTGGATTGATCATGTCGAGTCTTGTATAAGACCAAATCCCCTTTTGTGGATTGGTCAAATCATATTTATATGGTGGTATTTGTAAAGTCATACCCTAGTGTTTATAAAATGGTTTTAACCACTCCTGGAAGAAGTCATCCCTACTAAGTGAAGAGCCATAACCCTAGCACCTCCTCAACTAGTATTTATATGTGAGGATGATGCCTCACTATTACGCACTCTCACACTCATTGATCTAGTTCACATATCTTGAAGGCAGTTGCAGTTGCAGGAGGAAGGATAAGAGAGGTGCATGCTCAGTCTTGGATTATCTTTGGTGTTTTGGTCTTTGTCTTAGCATTGTATTGACAATCTATTATTGAGGAAGTTTTTGCTGGATTTTCTCCCCCATGCGGGTTTTCCAAGATAAATGTTACATACCTTGTGATTGTGTTTCTTTCAGTGATCATATTTATGTTGTTGTTTTGGAAATGCATTAAATGCTCTAGTAAATTGGAAATAACCTAATAAAAACAGTAAAAAATTAACACATGGGTGGAAATACTCTTCTCTTTATCTTCTGTATGAAAATCACCATTAATTTGTACCTAATTATATAATGCAGAATTCACTCCCCAATGATCTGAAACACATGATTGCATAACATAATGGTTGCAAGTATCAGGATACAAAGAATAATATGTAGAAGAATTGAGAATACAAAATGCATCTCTTGAAATGACAGGCATATATGTTTCACGTTGTATATTTTTTTCTTCTCGTTGAATAAACTGATCAACCCCCATTGTATGCTCTTTTAAAGAACATGAGATATTTTCAAAGACAAAATCATGGGAGAGCATATTACCAGAATTAGATAATTTGCTACTAGTTTGACTAATGATGTCATCTCCCACTAATTGATCTTGAACTTGTTTGAACAAGTCAGGGGAAGTGTTACTGACCTCATGATCACCAACTTCATACTTACCTCTTTTACTTCAAAAACATCATGATCACCAAATTCACACTCGATCTCTTTTACTTCAGAAACAATATCTTGGAGGGTTTGACAACTGTCTCTTAAATTCAAGGTTCCTTCCTTAATAGAAGAAGTCATTGTTGGAAAAGAATAATCAGAAGTGACAATTTCATTTTTTAAAATATGATGATTCTCCTAATCAGACAAAATGAAGGAAGTTCAGAAAACATGTGGTGCTTTAATGACCTCAATATCATCATGAAAATTCAAACCATTTTGAGAATTCAAACTAACATAAGACTGAGTATTAGTGCTCAATTCAGATTGGTCAACAATTAATTGATCTTACTTGTCTCATAGAGAAATGAGATATTGAAACCATTCATCTATAAGAGGCGTTTATTTAAAATTGAATCTAGTACAAACATGTATAAGCTTCATCACAAAATATTCTAATGATTCATCATTTTCTTTTGTTAAGAAACTTAATTCTTCACCTAATTCATCATAATCAAAATTGTTAAAATATGATAAAAACTCAATTACAAACTCAAACCAAGGATGAATAGAATTAGACCGAAAAGTTTCAAACCAATATTTAACCCATTCTCAAAAAGTSAGGACAAACAATCAACATACAACATTGAGATCAATGATATTATGCTTTAAACACTTAGAACAAAAAYTATAAAGATAATCTTGTTTAGATGTATTCCYTTCACCATYAAAGGTGAGCCTTGAMAAGAGAGMAATTCTCTTGTTGGGGATAACTGATAATAGGAAATGAAAATCATGTGCCAAGACAGTGATGTGGGTAGTAGCCATAAGTAATGTGTCAAATATAAATTGGACTYCCAATAGATTTATCTGGTCATCTAATCATCCCTTCAGCACATGGATGACATCAAGAAGGGTAATAATAATTAATGATAATCACATGCAAAGGAATGAATGATTAAATAAAATAATTTTACCTTTCCCTCTTTCTAGTGCCTTTTGTTGACGAGCAATATTGACCGATCATCAAATGGAAGGGAGTATTCTGGTCCAAGGTCCTTAGATGAAGACCCAAGCCATTTAAAGTAACTTGCCCTTACATTTTTAACGGCTCCATTGGCTAGTGGAAGGATCTATCCAATAAATTATGGGAAATGTTGTCTAAGATCCTAACTAGTAATTGTCAGATTCCTAGTATTTACAATGATCTATTAGATTATATAACCTTACACTTAATTACAAAGTTTACAAAATGTACATAGATACAAGATTTGCTAGTGATTCTTGTGAAACAATTTTTTTACAAAGGGAACTAAATCCCAGGAGAAATTAAAATTTAAAATGATCTAAATTTAATATACAAATATCAATATTCTAACTAGTATTCAAACCAAACTTAATCTAAAAGAAAAAGGTATGAATGCAAGTTATGACACTTATGCTTTTAATGAACAAAGCATTTAAATTTTAAGGAAATTTACATTCATGTAAACAAAATAAAAGAAACTAATATTCACTAACCTATTCCTAGACAAAAGTGAAAAGAGATCTATTAGTTGTATCCTTCGGTATAAAATATCATCCAGTAGCCTGTCTTTCAAGATAAATCAATGGCATAGAGTTGTGTAATGGAAAACTATAACAAGTATGTAGAAAATAATTTCAAGAGGAAATGGATGTCTTGATAGAAGTACATAAAGATAAACTATTAAATTTATTCTTTATGAAGATGCATATGTCATTTCATCAGAGAAACAATTTCATTGAAAAAATTGATCACACATGTAAAGTGTATGAGGGAAACCTGATACATTACAACATATGAGTTAAATGATTCTGTCATAAATAATTTGACTCATTGGAAAAACGAATTATTGAATGCATATATATCTAAATCAGAGTAAAAACAAATATTGTAAAAACTACAACAATGTACTGATAAAAAGGACAAAAGTTGAAATTTAACAACACATGGTTATGCTAAGGAGAAAGTGGACATATTATTTCACGAAATATAATAGATTAAGACACATCAAAATTAATCACAGAAAACAAATTATGAAGTAATCTAGAATTCCATATTCTTCTTTACAATATTCAATCATTCATAATCCCAAAAATCCCCCCATTGGTTGACAGTGCTTCCAGTCCTACTCCGAGAAAGAAACAAAGACATGAAATGGAAAACAAGAAGAAAAAGGAAGCACAGTTCCTTTCTCCTTAATGGAGACACCTCCCCCTTTTCCTCCAATTCCCATACTCTATTTATATGTTATAGAGTTATGAAGAACAAAAATTTATTATAACTGATGTTCAAAAGGGGAAAGTAGTTCCCAAAAATTAGGAAATCCCATCTAAATACTTTGATCTCATAGATCATATCAATACTAACTGAATTTAAACAAATTGGACTATAGATCATATAAAAAACTGACTTCACGAGAAGACTTAGAGCATGCTGAGAACAATGATTGAGCCATCCAATTCCTTTACTTTCTAAAATGCTCACGAATGACCCACCATGAACAAGGACAACAAGATCTCTTGAAAATTGTCGAATCTTCATGGAGGATAGTATCGATTACCTATGAACAAAAACACAATAACCAACAGTTGATTCATGAAATGGCTGTCTTAGCGCCATTTGCAATATTTTACGGTTTTATGCACTGATTACCTGAAAATCAAGACAAACTTCATCGATAATAAAACACTTAAATATTTTAAAAGTGGCTATAAAATAATAGATTATGTAAAAATTCTAAAGAAAATTAAAAATAAATCCAAATAAACAACCTCACACCAAATAAAACGTTGAATGTCATACATAGATGCAAGAAAAGAAACCGATGGTTCGCCAGATATGTGTTGGATTACTAAGAGGGGGCGTTGAATCAGTAATAGAGAAGTTTAATCCTTTTTAGCCGAATAATGCAAGTTTTATATCAATGTAGCATTATCATCCAATAAGTTCAGAGTAAATAAACAATGAACAAATGATCAATCATACACATACATAGTACACTAGTGTTTTTATGTGGAAACCTAAAGCAGGAGAAACCACATAATGTTTTTTCTTATATGTATTGAAGAATTACATTCATTGGAAGCACCAAATTCCTTTTTTTTTCTAGCTACAACTAGAAGGAGGCTCCAACCCCCTATTTTCTTAGAATACAACCTGAGGGAAGCTCCAACTCCCTAATTCTTTGGCTACAACCAGAAAGAGGATCCAACCCCCTAGCTTCTCACGTTAAAACTTGAAGGAAGTTCCAACTCCCCAATTCTCTGTCTACAACTAGAAGGAGGCTACAACCCCCTATGTTCTCAGAATACAACCAGAAGGTGTTTACAACCACCTGTTCTTGCCTCGTCCAACCACCCCGACGTAGAAGTAGAATGATGGCATCATTGTCACACTATCACTGTGATATATACTATTGTAAACTTGTACCAATCAACTTGTACCATAAACAAGTGTATAAACCATGAACCAACCTGTACCTCAACCTGTACCATCAACCATGCACCACATATGTACCAATCACACATCAAATACACATAAACTATGACTCATCAAGATGTACCAACATCATCAACTATACACCTCATGTATGTGCCAACTCATCAACTATGTCTCAACCATGTACCCAAAATGTACCTCAACCATATACAAAATACATATACCAATATAACCATCAAACGTTATCTAGCAATACATCACAATATCCATAACCAAATACCATAAACCATTACATCAAACCATGTGCCACAACCTCACTGCTATACAACCTCTAGATGTAACATAACTCAACCAAAATCCCTCATCAATTTCATCATCCAAATCTGATTTGTAACTCTGTAACAGACCTGGTGTAAATGATCACATACCTGCAAACCTTCCTCAACAAGAGACTAGCATTTTCATCAAATTTCACTTTAGTCTCACATGGCTAGTTTTGGATTAGTCAACAACCCTAAATTGAAATAATCATAACTATGTACCTGTAATGAATAAAGATCTGAAAATGGTACACAATGTTCTTCAATGTCGTTTATGCAATTCCTCCAAATTTCACTACTTGGAACCTCTCGGAAAAGAAGTTATAGAAAAAATGGCATACCTTGTTGAATTCTGGATTATTCTAGAGATCGAACTTGTAGAGAATTCTCCGCACAATTTTTTTTCTGTATAGATTTGAAAATCGTACACAAAATAACATAGACTGTAATATAACCAATACATTTGATCTTACTAAATTTGGATCTGTTATGAAGAAGTTATGGCGTTTTTACCCGAAACACTTGTTTTAGACTAGTTTCAGGACTAGCCATAAACCCTATTTTCCACGGAGTGTAACTCAAAAAACAAAATGACCCACAAGATGAAATGTTTATCACAACTACTTGGATGTGTTTCCTCAATGACCTCCCAATTTCACGATTTGAATCATTCTATAAAAATGGTTATTGCAAAAATGGTGAGATGACCTATAAATAACATACCTTAAAAAGCATCATCAAAAGAAATTATCCTCCCTTGAATTTCAGCCTTTTTTACTTCACCTTCCCTCTAAAATTTGCCTTAGATATCCTTTAGTTACCTCAGTCACTTGTAGATATTCAATATGTTGAAGTGTGATTTAAAATGAGAGACCCTTGCCTCTTATTTATACTTTTATGTAGCTTCCTCAAGGGGTTACCTTCTAACCATCTTAAACCACTTTCCTTATTTTAGGGATAACCCACTTATAACTACTTGTCCAATTAGTAATTTCTGAATTAACTTTATTATTTAAATAATTTATTTTGTATCTACTTTGACTTATAGTACACTCATCACTTCACTTTATTAGTTACCTTCTAAAATCTCTTAAACCATTTTCCTTATTTTAGGGCTAACCCACTTCAAACCACTTGTCCACTTAGTAATTTCTCCATTAACTTTATTATTTAAATAATTTATTTTGTATCCACTTTGACTTATATTACACTCATCACTTCACTTTATTATTTAAATAATTTCTTCTTTGCAACCACTTTGACTACTTTGACCTTTTGGGGTTTCTAGATGACTCATGAGGGTTCTCGAACTTCACATGGCCATAACTCTCTAACTGTGAGGAGTTATGCGACGTTCCACATACCAATGGAAATGATATGACATGTACTATCCATTTAGAATAGTATTTCCTTCAAATATATTAAAACTCATACTATTATACATCAAACAAACTTGGGTCCATTACCCAAACCTTTGTGCTACCGAACTTTCTTCAAGGGTTGACATCAATGAAAACCAACCCAAATAATCAACAATACGTCACTATTATCTCAAAATAGGGATCAATCCATATTCAACTTGATTTTTTTTTTACAAATCCCGAAGACAAGCAAATGGGTACATGCATTTTCTCAATGAGGGTTCCATAATGTATTGGTCGATTTCTTTTACAGTATTTGAACCATGATAAAGAAAGTGGTTGGATTCTATAGACAATATCTATTAACCAAATCAACAGGATAAATCTTAGCTTGAGCATGCAATCTCCTCTAGAGAAAATGATGAACAAGGAGAAAGGTCGAGAGAAACTTTCGTGCTGACAAGCCTAGAAAGGTTCAGTCCCACAATTCAAAGGGATATGTGTCATAAGCAAGCGGACTTGAATTTTGGTTCATGAATTCTCATGATCCTGGAAGTATGTCGGGACAAGCATTCCACTACCAAGTCAAGCCAACACCTTTATTAATTTATACTAGTTGATTATACAAGTGGAAATACAACATCTACCTTATTTAAAAGCGAATCATCTAGATCATTCATGGATTTGATCATTATGATATTATATATTATACCACAAACCGAGGATTTTGTGTTACATCAAGTGCCAAAGTTTTGATTATAATTCTCCCATACTATCTCAATATAGGGATTAAACTCAACGGTTCATGAATTATGCCATCTATAAATCCAGGCGTAAATGAATACAATCATGCTCCAATAATTATTGTCAACGATAAGACTTAACATAGGGATATGGACTATATTCAAACCCCCCAACCTTATATGAAACTAGCCTTCGAGTAAGCATAAATGCACTCATATCTTCAATTTAGTACTGATTGCAAATTATCAAATATTGAAAACTCTCCTTATGGATTCCAAGTTTGTCTAGGTGAGAATATATGTCGTAAATCATAAAAATTCGGTGATCATAATAAGTCCAGATAACATGTGTTTGTGATTCATACAATTGTTGATGTAACAAGAGTGTAAGGAAGAATAGTTTCCATATTATCATTTCATTAAATCACATAACATGAGGCTTCAACTCTTGATATTCTATCAACATAAAGGTTACAACTAGTGATGATTAAACACCATCATGTATTCATAGGGATCGTAATTAGCCTATGTAGACCAAAGTTTGAAAGACAAGACCGACATCATCAAAAGGAGGTAATAAGGATCAAGTGCCATTTGAGACAAAATGTATGATAGAATGAATTTAGGATCATTGGCATCAAAGCTTAATAATAATATTGAATTTAAAACCAAATTTGGTAGAAAAAGAAGACTCAACCTTTTACCTCATCGAAATGATTCCTTGTCACTATGCTATCATTGTTGATAATTGGCCATAAAGGAGATTAATCCAACAACTTGAAAATCCCTTTGCAATAATATTGTAGAATCATAAGCGCATATGGTATACACAATAGTGTTTGAATTTCATGTTAGAACTCATGAAATTCAAATGCAATTGGAAAAAGAAGTAGGGAACTCTTAAATGAAAACCATAAAATCCAATTCAATCAAAGAAGAGAAACAAAGCACCAAATTAATTTTAGGAGGGACTCTAGATTTTTATTAAAAATGTAGAAGGGGTTGTTGCTAGGCAATAGTACTTGAGACAGAAGGAGAAAAAAACATAGAGGGGTCAAAGCTCAAATCCACCGCATATACCCAGCCTATAAATATGCGAAAGGTAAACATTGGGATGATAGAGAATCCCAAGTTTCCGCAGATAGGAGATTATTGGAGTGAGAAGATAGTTTAAAAGGTTTCATACTTACTGTGAGAATATCATGACCTATTTCCAGTGACATTTTAATAGATGAAAGAAATATTAGGAGACTTAGGTGAGATGAATATCCCACTAAAACTAGGAGCTAAGCCATTGCACTAGAGACCTTACAGACTAAATCTGAGGTACAAGGAGAAGGTAAAAACTTAAATAGATAGGATGTTGGACATAGGAATCATCGAATCAGTAGAAGAATCTGAGTGGAACAGTTCGATGGTGGTGAAGTACAAGAAGATAGGAGGAATTAGAATCTGTGTAGATATAAATAAGTTGAATGACACATGCTTACATGGCCCATTTCCAACACCATTCATGGATGAGGTACTAGAGAACGTATGAGTCTAGGAAACTTACTCTTTCATAGATGGATTCTATTAGTACCATCAGATAAGAATCCTGCAGGAGGATCGAAACAAGACCACTTTTGTGATGGAATGGGGAAGTTATTAGTATACAATTATGCCCTTTGGATTGAAAAATTCTCCTGTGGTGTTTTCCTCGCACTTAGGTAGGGAGAGAAATTGCATAGAAAATTTTGTGTAGGGATTTTTTGGCCTACACTTCATGAGAATGAAAAGGAATATTGTCAGTCAGGCGATGTATGCCAAAGAGTGGGAAAGTAATATAGGAGGGACACAATGCATTTGAATCCACAAGTTATGTTGCAAGCATTTTATAAATGGGCCATAGAATTTATGGGGCCAATCAACCCACAAGAAAGAAGATCAAGGGGAAGGTACATCATCACTACGACATAGTATTTGATAAGGTGGGAAGAAGAAGCCCTAGTCACAGACTGTACTGCGGAGACTGCTACACAATTTCTATTTCAAAATGCAGTCACAAGGTTTGGATATCTGTTCATATTACTCAGTGATAAAGGTACACACTTTCAAAACAAAAAGAATGTAGCATTTATTGAGGAATTATAGATTCATCATCAAAAGAGTACCCCATATCACCCTTAGGCCAATGGAACTGTGGAAATTTTTAATAAGATCTTGGAGAATGCCTTGACAAAGATTTTCAATGTAGGGAGAGATGATTGGGACTTAAGAGTTCCTGCAATATTATGGGCTTAGAGGACTACAAGTAAGAATTTGACAGGATAAACACCTTTCAGGTTGGTCTTGTTGATTAATTGGGTTGGTTGTCATTGATGTCAACCCTTGAAGAAAGTTCGGTAGTGAATTCCGGTAGCACAAAGGTTTGAGTAATGGACCCAATTATTTTTTATGGATAATGGTATGAATTTTGATATATTTGCAAGTAAGACTATTATAGATGGATAATACATGTCATGCCATTTTTGGTGGTATGTGGAACTTCACATAACTCCTCACAGTTAGAGAGTTATGGCCATGTGAATTTGGAGAATTCTCATGAGTCATCTAGAAGCCCCAAAAGGTCAAAGTAGTCAAAGTGTTTGCAAAATAAATTATTTAAATAATAAAGTTAATGGAGAACTCCCTAAAATAAGGAAATTGGGATGCTACATGAAATTATAAATAAGAGGCAAGGATCTCTCATTTAATCACACTTGAGCCTATTAAATAGCATTGAATATCTATTTTGTGAAAGGTTATTTGGACATGTAATATTGATAGAGAAAAGTGCGGCAAGAAAAGTGCGGTAGGAAAACTGTAGAAGAAAAAATGTGATAGAAAAAGTCCAACAGGAAAAGTGTGGCGGAAAAAGTGCGTAGAAAAATTGCGGAATAAAAAGTGTGGCAGAAAAAGTGCAACAAAAAAATCGTGGTAGAAAAAACATGGCAGAAAAAGTGCGACAGAAAAATCACGACAGAAAAAGTGTTGTAGAAAAATCGCGGCAGAAAATGTGCTGCAGAAAAATCACGACAGAAAAAGTGCGGCAGAAAATTTGCGATAGTAACATGGTTGGGGTTTATTTATGAGAGATATGACACACCTTGTTTAAGGTATGTTTTGTGAGCTAGGGTTTATCTCTTGAGATGGTATTCGATGTTCAGTATTGCTGCATATATCAGATTTGTTGAGGGATATGTTTGGTATTTTTTTGTTGGTATTTGGCATATGGGTATTGGTCTTTTGGTTGTGATGTGTTGCTGAAGTTGTTGGTTTAGCTTGAGGCTACATAAAAGTGAGGTTGTGGCACATAGTTTGATGTAAGGGTTTATGGTATTTTGTTTATGGATAGAGTGATGAACTGTTAGATGACGTTTGATAGTTATATTGGTGTATGTATTTTCTATATGGTTGAGGTACATGTTGGGTACATGGTTGAGATAAGTAGTTGATGAGTTGGCACATACATGAGGTGTATAGTTGATGAGTTGTCACATACATAAGGTATATTGTTGATGATGTTGCTACATATTGATGAGTCAAGGTTGATGCATGGTACATGTTGGTTCAAGTTATTGGTACAGGTTGTTTGGTGCAGGTTGATTGGTACAAGTTGTTACAGGTTATTGGTACAGGTTGACAATGACAGGTTGACAGTGACAGTGGTTGATTCCATGACAGTGATAGGTTGTCTACATTTGGCATTTATATTTCAGGGTTGTTGGACGAGCAAGGATAGGTGGTTGTAGACACCTTCTGGTTGTATTTGAAGAACTTAGGGGGTTGTAGCCTCCTTCTGGTTGTAGCTAGAGAATTGGGGATTTGGAGCTTCCCTCAGGTTGTAGCCTGAGAAACTAGGGGGTTGGAGCCTCCATCCAGTTGCAGCTGGAAAACCAAGGAAGTTGGTGCTTCCAATGAATGTAATTCTTCAAGACATATAAGAAAAAGAATTCTATGGTTTTCTCCCGCTTTAGGTTTCCACATAAAAACACCGATGTATTGTGTATGTGTATGATTGCTCATTTGTTCATTGTTTATTTACTCTGCAATTATTGGGTGATGATGCTACACTGATATAACACTTTCACTATATGGTTAAAAAGGATTAAATTGATCTATTATTGATTCAACCCTACTCTCAGTACTCCAACAATTGGTTTCAGAGAAGATTCCTTTAGGGAATCGATTTAACCACTAAAAGGTAGATCATGGAGAGCAAAAACATGTATAAAAATGGAATACCACAGTTTGATGGACAAAAGTATTCATTTTGGAGAAGAAGGATGAAAACATAAATTCAGGCATAGGGATTTGAAACTTGGCAATCAGTTGTAGATGGATACAAAGAACCAACATTTCCACTGACAAATGAAAGAGAAATAAAACTTAGGCAAAATAATTCCAAAGACACAAATTCACTTCTGATTGGTCTTTTTGAATCAATTTACACCAAATTTATACATTCTAAATCCACTAAAGAGATTTGGGACAAGCTTCAAAATATTTATGAAGGAGATTCAAAAGTCAAAGCAACAAAGCTTCAAACTTACAGAGGCCAGTTCAAACAACTAAAGATGAAGGAGGATGAGGATATTGCAGCTTACTTCTTGCGAGTTGATGAAACAATAAATGAAATCATAACATTGGGAGAAGAAATTAAAGAATCTGTAATTGTTCAAAAGGTACTAAGATCTCTCCCTATGAAATTTGATCCTAAGATATCGACACTAGAAGAAAGAGCAGATCTAGACTCAATAATCATGGACGAGCTACATGGAATATTCACAGCATATGAAATGAGAACTAAACAAGAAAATCCAAATATAAAATAAGCAACTTTCAAATCATCCAAAAGGTCAAAGAAAAAGGGAAAGCAAAATGAAAAAGAACATAGCAACAACAGTGACATCTCGAAAGATGATGAAGAAATGACCAACTTTGTCAGAAGATTGAACAAGGGAACCAACGACATATATAAAGGTAAGTTTCCTTTGATTTGTTTTAATTGTGATGGTATTGGTCATTTTTATAACAAATGTACTCATAAGAAAAAGAAGAGGAATGATGAAGATTACACAAATAGAAAACAAACATATAAAGGAAAAAGAACCACAAAGAAAGTTTTCAAGAAAAGTTTATGCACCAAAGAAGACATCTCATCATCATATGAAGATGAAGTCAGTGACAACAAGACATAAAAATTTCTATTCATGGTAGTAGAAGAATATGACAAATAAGACATCGAAGAAGAATATGAAGAGGCAAAAGTTGACTACCGAGAAGAATTGTTGTGTGCCATAGAAGTTATAAGAAGAGAAAAGAATAAAAGAAGAAGCTACAAGTGGAACTAGATAAGAAAGAAGACAGTCATGAACTAGAACAAATGATCACACATTTGAAGGTTCAAATAGAAGAATATAAAAGAGTTGAAGAAGAACTAAAACAAAAACTAGAAGAAAGAGACATGATCATTGGAAATTTGGAAGAATCTCTTGTCACATTAAGAAAGGATCTTCAAAAGAAAAATATGCAGAACAACTCAAAAGTTTTGGATGACATTATCAGTAGTTAGGAAACTCATTATGACAAGTTTGGACTTGGATACAATCAGACAGAAAAGGGATCAAGCTCCAAAACAACAGAGCAAGAAACATATCCAAAAAGATATTCAAAAACAATCAAAGGGGATAGGAAGATCTATAAGGAAGATTATAGGGACACTCCTCCACCGAGAAGATTCATATTTCAGAATCAACAACCGACATATAGGCCTCAGGAAGAAGAATGATTCAAAAGAGAAAATTCTTTCAGAAGATCTTAAACTCCCAGGTATCAAACTATCTTTTTTGGTTTATGTTATGCATGTAATAATTTTTGACATAAAACTATGAATTGCAGAGCTAAGAGTGGGAACATAAACAACTTTGAAATTCATACACAAAAGGGTTATCCAAGAAGGCCTAGTGAAACACAGAGAAGAAGTTACAATAGGTTTGAATCATTGAGCACTGAAGTGGAATGCTACAAGTGTAACAACTTTGGACACATGGCCAAAGATTGTAGAATGACAGTTCCTCCTAGAGAACCATAATAGAAAAACAACAATCATAGACAAGAAGCTCAGAAGAGAACATGGATAAGAAAGAAGAATCAGTATAGCAATGAAGAATGCACACTCACTCTATAAGCTAAGCAAAAGAAACATGGTTTGTATGTTTACAGTGGTTGTTCAAAACACATGACATGTGATAAAGACAAGTTTCTTACATTAAGAAAGGAAAGAGATGGATCAGTCTCCTTCGGAAATGATGATTCAACTAAAATCGTTGGAAAAGAAACAATCACAATTGCAAACAAGATTACCAAGGTAGAAAATGTTCTACTAGTAGAAGATATGAAACATAATCTTCTAAGTGTGAGTCAAATGTGTGACCAAGGTCATAAAGTTACTTTTGATTCAGAAAAGTGCAAGATAAAAAAAGAAGGTCCAGGAAAATTGATTGCAACAGCTGCAAGAACTTCAAACAACATATATGTACTATGTGAAATTGGAAATGAAAAGTGTTGTCTAGGAAAATAAGATAAAAGTTGGCTATGGAACAAAAGAATGGGTCACATACACTTTGATATCCTTTTCAAAGTCATCAAAAAGGAAGAAATTAGATAAATTCCCTAGATTACGAAACCAACCAACACTTTATGTAAGCATTGTCAACAAGGAAAGAAAACAAAGACCAAGTTTAAATCAAAAGAATATTCAACGACAAGACCACTGGAAATTGTGCATACTGATATAGTTGGACCAAATACAACAAAGGTTTTAAAAGGTGACAAATATTTTATGTTATTAGTTGATGATTATACAAGAATGACTTCAATTTTCTCTCAGGAATAAGTCATAAGCTTTTGAAAACTTCAAGGTCTACAAGGAAATGGTTGAAAATGAAATGGATTAAAAAATCAAATGTTTGAGATCTAATAATGGAGGAGAGTTCACTTCAAAGGAATTTATGGGCTACTGCAGTAACCATGGAATAAAAATACAATTCTCCATTGCTAGGACACCTCAACATAATGGAGTTGTTGAAAAAAGAACATGACAGTACAAGAAATGGCTCGAACAATGTTAATGGATTCCAAATTGACATATATATTTTGGACACATGCAATGCATACAACGGTTCACATTCAAAATAAATTGATGCTCAGAAACAACACTGACAAAACTCCCTACGAGCTATGGAAAGGAAGACCAACAAATGTGAAGCACTTTAGAGTATTTGGAAGAAAATGCTATATCAAAAGAGAAGATGGAAGAATGAGAAATTTTGACTCTTGTGTGGACAAAAGAGTACTTGCTGGTTACTCAAGTACAAGGAAATCATACAAGTGTTACAATTTGAGGTTGAAAAAAGTTGTGGAAAGCATCAATGTAACAATTGATGAAATAGGTGGACGTGAATTAAAGGAAGAAGAAAATGAATCAATGGAACAACTTTACGAAGAAGAAGAAAAATATGAAGAAGAAGTAGAAGGGGAAGATGAAGAGGATCAGACAGAAGTAGAAAAGAAAGTTCAACAAGTTCCTCCAAGTTCCTCCAAGTTCCTTTAGATCAGATTATCGGAAACAAATATGTAGGAGTTGACACTAGAAGAATAATCCGTTCACAAGAACAAACACACCTAGCACTCTCATCTATGATTGAACCAAAAAGTTTTGAAGAGGCCAGTAAGGATGAATTTTGGAATAAGGCCATGGATGAAGAATTGGATCAAATAGATAAGAATGACACTTCGAAATTGGTTCAAAGACCAAAGAATAAGAATATGATTGGCACAAAGTGGGAATTTATAAATAAATTGAATGAAGATGGACAGGTTACAAGGAACAAAGATAGATTGGTATGTAAAGGATACACACAGGTTGAAGGAATTGAATTTGAAGAGACATTTTCTCTAGTTGTCAGAATGGAAGCAATCCTATTTCTCCTAGCTTATGCATGCTCCAAGAATATTAAAGTGTATTAGATGGATCTGAAATCAGATTTTCCGAACAGGGAACTTGAAGAATAAATCTACATTGAACAACTAGAAGGATTTCAGTTGTCAGAGAATGCAGATTATGTGTGTAAATTGAAGAAGGCCTTGTATGGTCTAAAATAGGCTCCTAAAGCATGGTACTCTAGACTGGATAAATATCTACAATAGGTAGGGTTCAGAAAAGGAAGTGAAGACAACAACCTCTACATCAATGTAACTCAAGATAGTATTTTATTAATTGAAGTTTATGTTGATGATATTATTTTTGGAAGTAATGATGATAGGTTAAGATAGAATTTTTCAAAGGATATGCATAATGAATTTGAAATGTCATTACTTGGAGAACTATCCTTCTTTCTGGGTCTTCAGATACGTCAAAGAAACCAAGGAATTTTTATTTCTCAAATTAAGTATATCAGAGAAATGCTAAAGACGTTTGGAATGGAAGATCGAAAATCAATTACCACTCCTATGCAAACCAGTTGCAAGTTGAGAAAATATGATGATTCAAATTCTATAGACCAAAGAAAATACACGTCAATGATTGGTAGCTTACTATATGTGACAAGATCCAAACCAGATGTAATGCAGGAAGTTGGACATGTGGCATGATTTCAAGCAGCACCAGAGGAATCACATGTATTAGCAGTGAAGAGGATTTTCAGATATCTCAAAGTAACAAAAGTGTTTGGGTTATGGTATCCAAAAAGGAAGGATCTATCACTTATTTCTTACACAGATGCAGATTGGGCAGGTTTCTTAGATGACTGATGAAGCACCAATGGAGAAACATTCTACTTGGGTGATTATTTAGTATAATGGTTAAAACATAAGCAATCATTAGTATCCTTATCTATAGTTGAGGTAGAGTTGTTAATTAAGGTTGGTTGTCATTGATGTCAACCCTTGAAGAAAGTTCGGTAGCGAATTTCGGTAGCAGAAAGGTTTGGGTAATGGACCCAAGGTTGTTCCATGTATAATGGTATGAGTTTTAATATATTTGAAGGTAATAATACTCTATATGGATAGTACATGTCATTCCATTTCCGGTGGTATGTGGAACTTCACATAACTCCTCACGGTTAGAGAGTTATGGCCATGAGAAGTTGGAGAACCGAGGTTTGGGTAATGGAACCAAGTTTGTTTGATGGATATTGGTATGAGTTTTGATATATTTGCAGGTAATACTATTATATATGGATATTAAATGTCATTCCATTTCTGGTGGTATGTGTAATGTCACATAACTCCTCACAGTTTGAGAGTTATGGCCTTACGAAGTTGGAGGACCCTCATATGTCATCTAGAAGCCCCAAAAGGTC
>JZKD02S0231459.1:292572-306415 GCA_000966675.3 Picea glauca
GAATGTTAGATCTTATATATATATATATATATGTATATATATATAAATGCTTAGTGCTTGATCTGTCAAATCTAATCTATCTTTTTGTGGCTAAGTGTTGAACCATCTTAGATCTAAGTTCATACTGCGATGCTCTATGCCATTTGTGAAGTATCATAAGGGTTGAATATTGATGGATAATATATACTAGGTATTTTCTAAGCAATATAATCATAGATTTGTGTCCCAGCTAAGGTTGTAGACATCTGAGTCCTGCAACCACCCATACCTCTACCTCGGGTGAGACTTCATCTACTTCATAGGTGTTGCTGAAAGGGCCAATAGTTAGGGTTTTGTTGGTGCACTCTTGAGCATTGAACCCTGGGCCTGCCCTTGTGCCAACAAATGGTTCTTTTGTCGGGACCTGAAACTGTGATTGATGGGAACTAAAGACAACAAAGCTTTGTGAAAAATAAGCTCTGTGTGTAGATCTATTGCCCTAGTGCACATATTTTTACTCAACCATGAAATCTTTGTACCAGGAATAAGGTCATATCTAAAGAAAGGAAGATCATATCTGAAGAAAATAAGTGAGATCTATAAGCTCTGTGCTCTAAGAAAAGTAAAAGTGGAAATATATGAAAGAAAGAGGTCAGATCTACAGAAAAGAGGTAAGATCTGTAATCTTTGTTCTCTAATAAAGGTAAGAATTGTTCAATTCTTAGATCTAAAAGCTTTGTGCTCTGTGGAAGAAAATAAGTGAAAATCTTTATTTCTAAAGTATGGATTTAGGTATGCTTGATATATTTTGTCCTAGCTTGAAAACTAGGGCATTATTAGATAAAATAAATTTTGATATGAATAGATCTAATAAGAATAGTGAAAGATATGTTATACCTATGCATAGAAAGAATTTTTGGACTGACAAATGGATGTAGGATCCTACAAAGAAATTTTTGCAGGCTAGCCATTATAATCCTAGTGCATAGTACAAGAAGAGTTGGGGACCATTGAAGAGAAAGAGAGGATTAACTCTTTGTTACAGTTGCAGAAGACCAGGACATCTTTCTAAGGAATGCCCTAGGAGAAACCCTAGTTGCCTCTGTTGTAAGGCTATGGACCATTAAGTACTGGATTTCCCTATAATGATTGCTAGACTTAAAAATCTGAATATGGAACAAGCGAACTCTGAAGGAGATCAAGAGACTAAGATTATATAAGAACCCCAGAAAAAATCAGAGATTATGTTACTAAAAATGAAAGAAACCTTGGATGAACATAAGGATGCTAGTTTGTCAGAGATCTTCAAAGGAAAGGAGAAAATCAAAGTAAGAATATGAGACTTTGACATTGACTGTGCTCTAGATGAGGGAACACCAATGAAAATTATGACAGAAAGTACTTGGGAAACCCTAGGAAGGCTTTCTATGGTTCCTTCAATAGAAACCATCGGATTATTTAAAGGAAAAATTGTAACCCTATGTGGCAAGATTACCCAGATAGATATGAACACCCATGGAACTTCGACAGAGGAAGAATTCAAAGTTATTAAATTTATTGAGAACCATGCCCCATTTTCAGCTTTGTTAGGAAAGATTTGGATTGAAAAAGAATAGATTCAGAGAAAAGAAGAAAAGGAAACTCTAGAACAGATGAAGCAAGAAGTCATGGAATTTATGACTAGAAGGATCTCCTACTTAATGGAAGAACAAGAGGATAGACGTGATCCATTGAACACCAGGGACTTGGATATCAAAGTTATAAGAGCATTAAAGGAACCATAGAAGACCGAGATACCTAATCCATATGATGAAGGAGTATTACCCTTGGATCTGAAAAAAGAATCTCAGCATTGCGAAGTGTCTATGACAAGAGAAGATGAGAATAAAAATGGAAAAAGGATGACCGAGACGCAACTCCCTGGGAAAAAGGATAGGAATCTAAGAAAGAAGAAATCCAAGATCAAAAAATTATAGAAGGTTCTAGAGGAAACTTCGCAGAAGGAAAAATCACAGGAATCGAGCTTTGTCGAGATATAAGAACAATGACCTATGACACTTCATCATGGTGAAGCGATATAGCTATTGGAAGCCAATATAACCATTCGAATGCCGCTCCAAATGGGTCAGAACGCTTTTGTGGCTCACCACTAGACCGTTAGACCGCACCATACAGACATAACATCAGTTAATGCGGCCTCATAATCATTGTAAGCAGAGCGTTGCTAAGTTTCCCTACTTATTCCGTCGCACCACGCACTGAAAATACTTTTTTCTAAGTGAGAATTTGAACCTGAAACTTGAGATTGATCATTGCCTTGCTTCCATACTGTTCACTGTAGTCTCTGAATTCATTTTCACACTCGAGCTAGTTGACCCAAGCTTGTATGTCAGATGAGCTCAACGTTGCTAATAAGGTAGTTGAAGAAGTTTTGATTGACTTAATGGATGAGAGAGTCATGTTAGAAATAAGAATGTCCACCAACATCCAAGCATCATCCACGACAGGAGTACAGGCCTCCCCATCAACTGATCGAGCAGGGACATCTCGAGATGATGCAGAAAGAAGAACTAAGCACAAGGATGACATAAAAAATTCGAAGATTATCCCATGCATTCTCTAGACTTACTTACCACCTCTAAGTGGTGCTATCAATCGTCACAGTGTACCTCAAGGATGATTTTAAGGATGGAAATTTATTTTAAAATGTAGAAACCTTGGCGAATCTTACTAATCCTTCATATGCCAACTATAAATGATTGACGATATTTTTGTAAAAATATTCAAATTTCTAAGAATTTTATATAGTTTTTATAAAATTTTGGCAATTTTTAAGGTAAATAATTTTATCCTATAGAATTTGGGCGAATAATTTTTAAAATAGCGAATCTCGTTTTTGGAAAAACCATGGAAAATTAGCCCATGGGCGAAATTTGCCCCTAAAATCATCCCTGGTGTACCTTAAGAATTTGATTATGCCTTGATCACCGCATACCTTCCGAAAGGGGTGAGTTTAGTCCGTGCTGACTAGGACAAGCTCACAGCACTAAAATTTAGTGATTTTAACCTTGGAGATTGTAAAGCTTACAAGATTTTAGACCCGCATAAGTACTTAACCAAGACCAAAGGAAAGAATTCTAAGATTGTCCCGCATTCATGGACCCAGAACCATGCACAGTCCACACTGATTAATGTAATGAAGATCCCACACTTATACAGACACGAGGAAGTCAACGCATGCGTCAATTTGTTGTTTTCCTACTACAATAGAGGATATTTATGGCTGGACCACCACATCACTGTAGATCCGACCATGATCAATCAGATCACAGGACTTAGTATGCAAGGCCCTGACCCACAGGAATTTTACCCATGAAAGAATTCAGGCTAATAACTCGCACAATGGATAAAAGAAACTTATGGCGATGTTGAGAAGGGAATGTGAGGCTACAAGGTAGCCTCTATCTAGAGTGGTGTAGTACGCCTTGCCTATCAGTTGATTGTGGGTAAGCTAGTTCGCAAGAATAGACCAACACAGGTGATTGGATTCATAGTTGACCTCGCAGGGAAGTGCACCGAGGGACTACAGATGAACTGGGCACAGTATCTTGTAGACCAATTAGAGCTTGATTGTAGAGAAGCACAAGACCAAGGGTACGAGTTCAACTTTAGTTCGTTTCTCATACTAATCGCTTTCATCACCTCAGAGCTACCAGAAGGTGCCACTTTTCTAGATATCGAACCCTTCGAACCACTGGCCGTGAATTTCTACATGCTATGTTACTCCAATGACATGAACAAGCAGTGGAAGTCCAATGTGATCTTCCACACCTATTACAACCAATTGAATAACACAATCCAGTCTACACAGCGCATCACTCCAAACACACTTCATAGATTTAGACCTTTGATAAAATTTAGTGTGAACCGCCATTTCACCTATATCACAGCGTGTGCGTTGATGAACACAAACATCAACTCCAATCATACTACAAGTTGACTGAAGAAGACTTGGAGAAGATTACCAAGGAATGGTCGGTGGACCTCCTTGTTCCAGCAGACCCCGCAGAAATGTCTGACATGGAAAGTTCGGAAGCTATGATGGATGCACCTGGACCAAGTAAGACTAAGAAGGATATTGAAGATCAAGATGTCTGTAGCACAGCTATGAAGACCCCTTCGATCCTACCTGCGCAAGGAGGTAATGGTGAAGAACTAAGTGGGACAAAAGTCAAGAAAAACAAAGATGAGGTTACTCCGCCTAGAGAGGAGGAGGATCCCTCCAAGAAAAGGAAGACTACCCCAACTTAAGTCCTCATCTTGAAAAAAAGCTAAGGCCACCCAGACTATGTTCAAGACCACCCTCACACCAGATGACTTCGACTTCCTAACCGTTACACTGAATGATGCTTCACAAGAGATCGTAGAAAGACAAGAAGCAAAGCAGGAAGATCTCTTTAGCCGAATCAAGGGAAAACTCCAAGAAATGCAGTAGGTACTCTAGTCCAATTGAACAACTTCTACTGCACCTTTGAGAGTTGAAACAAAAGGAATAGGTGATGATCCCACCCAATTACACCAGATCGCCGATAAATTCGAAGTCCACCTTCGATGAGCTCAAGAAGACACAACGCAAGCCACCCAGGATTTAACACAAGTACATAGTGCCCTTATAGAACAACAGAGCAAGGAAGAACAACAAAATATTTCCCTGAAATCAAAGTGGGATGAGGAAAAAGCGCAGTTGCTAGCAGAGAAACTTGAAGTACAGGAAAGGGTTCACAGAGAACTTCTCTCTATGACGGTCATAGAAGTAAAGATTGAAGAACGTGTTCCACATTAGGTGACACAACTCTAAGAAGTAATCCAACAACTTCAATAGTGCATTGTAGATCTGGAACTTCGTACCATGCGAGAGACTCCTCAAGAAATAAGAGATCTAAGGGAGGCAACTGCCCATAGTGCAGTCGACCGATTAAAAACCTTTTCCTTGGAATACAAGAAGTTGTGCACTAGAAGTGCCCAAACTCTTGAGAACCTCATAGAGAATCTAGAGTTGCAGGCATTGGAGGTACATATCCAAGAAGCAACGCAACATAAAGACACACTACAGGTATAGATGAAGGCCTTGAACCCATTCGAAAGAATGAATAGGTTTACAGAACAACGCACAACCCAACAATAGGTACACACGCTGCAGAGTAAAGTGACTGAAGTCTCCCAATGACTTCAACCAATCTAAGAAAAGGCATGCCAACTATTCACCGAAGTTTAAAGCTAGGGATCCAAGCTTGAACAAGTTGTCATCACCACAAAAAAATGCATGGAAGGGCCAATAAGCGACACACTGATCCAGGAATTCACTGAGAAATAGGTTGTTTCACTGCAGCAGATCAAAGAAGCTCGAGCCAAACTCGAGGCATTTGAGGAGAAGTTGATCAGACCAAAGTGAATTGGGACGATTCATCGGTGAGTGGTAGGGGCCTGTTAGCCCTTGACCAAGTTTTGAAGAACACTTGGTCATATTTGACCATTTTTGGGGACTTTGACAACTTGTCAAAGATGGAGCGCAACACAAAGAGAAAATTAAGGGAGCTAGACCTATTTTTGGGTCCCTTTAGGGTTTTGGGTTAATGTAATGGGAAAGGGATGTTAGCCCATGGGTTTACCCACGCTTAGGCCCATTTTTGTAATATATAAAAAGATACTTAGGCAATGTAATAGAAGGATGGTAGTACATCTATGTGATGTATAGATAAAGGTTTAGTGCTAGTAATTGGATCTGTGTGACCTGATACATATTGTAAGAGGCTTGCAGAGCTCAGTGCAAGTTGTTGTAGCTTTGTGTGGAAGTGCAAGGAGGAAGGATCTAGCGAGCTGCGCAGATATTCCGTTTTGTGTGAAGTATGAATTATTAGAGCTCTATGTTGTAACTGTTTGACCGAGATAATAAATAAGAATACCTTGTGGATGTAGCCCCAGGGTGGGGGTGAACCACGATAACTTTGTGTGTTGTGCTATGTGCTTTGATATGATGCTAAATGCCTTGATGTGTTTAGATAGATCTAGTTATGATTTGTGCTTATGAGATATGAATGAATGTTAGATCTAATATATATATATATATATATATATATATATATATATATAAATTCTTAGTGCTTGATCTGTCGAATCTAATCTATCTTTTTGTGGCTAAGTGCTGAACCATCTTAGATGTAAGTACATACTGCGATTCTTTGTGCCATCTGTGAAGTATCATACGGGTTGAATATTGATGGATAATCTATAATAAGTAATTTCTAAGCAATATAATCACATATATGTGTCCCAACTAAGGTTGCAGACATCTGAGTCCTGCAACCACCCCTGCCTCTACCTCGGGTGAGACTTCATCTGCTTTGCAGGTGCTGCTGAAAGGGCCGGTAGTTAGGGTTTTGTTGGTGCGCTCTTGAGATTTGAACCCTGGGTCTTCCCCTGTGCCAAAAAATATCTAATAATATAAAAAAAATATATTAGAGATGCAACCATAAACACAGAAACATAGTAATACAAAATTTCTATTAATGAGTGAAATGTACAAAACTATAGAAATACAAAGTGAAAGACTCGCTAGAATGGTGGCATCTTATCTAAGAAGAGATGTTATGGCTACTCAAATTCACAAGAAGATTATTTTAAAATGAGGATCCAAAGGAATTTTTATCATAAATAAAATACAAACCCTAACCTCAGATGATGAAAATCCAACAGTTTTGTGGACCCCGTTTTGCTTAGTTTGGCGTATCAACTTCTCGGGGGCATAACTTTAACATACAATTTCTGTTTTGGGTGAATGTTAGCTTGTTGGAAAGGTATCATCGAGGATATTCATTTTTGGGGCTCAATTAAAGCCTTTGGATATCATTGAGCTTATCAATCCCAAAAAAAATTCATTTAGGCCCTCAAAATGGCTCCGTAAGTTTAGGAACCGAAAAAATGCCAAAATTAGTAAGTTGCTAGGAAATTGTTTTGAGCTAGTTGGAATAGGTGGGTGTCCATTGATATCCACTTGGATAAATCCTCCCTCAGGAATAAATGGTCTCCATTGCGTTGAGTGCTCGAGGGAGAGGGAAAAACGTTTGTTGAATCTCCTTCTTGATGAGCTGCTTGCCTTGCTAGAGAAGTTACATTGCTTAGCTTGTTGAAGGCTGTCACGAACCTATGGTTAGAAGGGTTGGACCTTTTGAAATATCCTATATACATGATATGAATATTTTCATAAGGAATCCTTGGAATTTATTTGAATATTATCGACCTGCTTCTGCTGGACAGAAGGTGATTGGATTGAGGCTATAGCGGTTGCGATGTTCTCCTTTTCACCTTTTTGAACAGACTGTGAAGAGGATGAATTTTGTAGTATGAGATACTACCTTATGGCTCTGTTTAGGTGGGACATTAGTTGGAACTACCTCTTGTATTCTATAGAGATGACCCGCCAGAGCAAAAATGAAACTATGGGGTCGAGACTCATAAATAACTCAGTGCTTCCATATATATGGCTGGCCCAAAAGAACATCACAGACATGTAGTAGGAAAACATCACATAATACCTCATCCTTGAAGGTATAGATGTTATATGACAATCAACACTATTGGATAACATGAAGATCTCATCCCTAATGAAGCCACCCGATGTTGTATGGATGTGGGTGTTGTGTTGTCGACAATCCAAATTGTTTGACGACCTTTGTTGAGATGAGGTTCTTCTAGATTCTGCTATAAAAAATTGAATGCAATGGGGTCACCTTCACTCACATATGTGAATGTAAGAAGCACTCCCCCTCTTCAATATCTATCGGTTCTTCTAGTTGAATTGTTGTGGTCATGACAATAGCAGTGGGGTCTGCGTTGATGATCTGTCTTCTCCCATTATTTTTTGAATCACGCTCTGAATTAGGGTTAGGATCCTTGTCTTTGTTCTTGGCCACTAATGAATTTTTTGAGTGACAATCATCAGTGTTGTTGTAGGGGATTTTGTGAAAATCCCACCATTTTCTAATGTCCTTCTTCATATTTCCATTACCCTTCTTTTCCTATGGCTTGGACTGGTATTTTGAAGGCTCATTGTTAGAGCCGTCTTTACCATACTTTGGTTTTTGTGGATTTGCATATATAAACTCCCGCTTGTTCTAGTGCTTAAATTTCTTCTTGATTTTAACAACATATCGATAAGTAACACCCAGTGATGAGATGTCCAAAAAATCCATTTCAGTTTGGATGTATATGTGTAGAGCCCCACGGTATTTTAGAACCAAATGTCGCTTAGAGTATTTGATACCCAGCTTGGTGCGCAAGGTATGAAATTTTTTTGTGAACTCTGGCACTGTTTGGCCCCTCTCTTGTCGTAGTGTGGACCATCTCATGTATTGGTCGTCATAGTTACCAAAAGGGTAATACTGTTCCTTGACCACATCCACAAAAAAATCCCAAGTGGGCTCGACCCCATATATTCCAGACTCCTCTATGGAAATTTTCTCCCAGTAATTTTCCCACCAATGTTTGACATGGGGGAGAGCCTTAAGGAGTGTGAAGGTGATATTTTCCCCGACGTAGAAATTATGAACAAAGAAATAACCTTCTAGTAGATTTATCCATTTTTTTAGGGCATCCACATCCATCTTTCCCTCAAATACAGGAATATCAAAATTAACTTGTACCTTGAAATGTGAGGTGCCTCCAAAGTGGTTGTTTGATGAAGACATGCCTACTATTATCGGGAGGCATTGAAGGATGTGGGAAAATGTTTCCATCATTTTGTCCCTCTGTCGCTTGAGAGATTGCTCAAGCAACATATTAATAGAATCGTTAAATCTCTGTTGTTTTTATTTTATTCCACCAGGTAAGGTTTCTTATGTTTGCGAGAGAAATTTTCCTCAAGAGAGACAAGCTCAAGATTGTACTTTCTATACTCGGACCTTGTCGGGGACAAGCTCTAAAAAAAATGATCAAGAGCAACCTGCTCTAATACCACTGATCTAGATTATTTTTGGCATGAAATGAGAGAGGAGATATAATAAATAAATGTACATAGATATCTCGTATATCCGATAATATAACATAAATATATCAGAGATGCAACAATAAACATAAAGACACAGTAATACACAATTTCTATTAATGAGAGAAATGTACAAAACTATAGAAATATAGAGTGAAAGACTCGCTAGAATGGTGGCATCTTATCTTTGAGAAGAGATGTGATGGATACTCACATTCACAAGAATATGATTTTACAATGAGGCTCCAAAGGCATTTTTATCATAAAGAAAATCCAAAACCCTAACCCTATAATATGAAAAGCCAACAATTTTGTGGATGCCATTTTGGTTAGTTTGTTGTATCAACTTCCCGAGGGCATAACTTTGGCATACGATCTCTGTTTGGGGCGCGTGATAACTCGTTGGAAAGGTAGCATCGAGGAGATTCATTTTAGGGGCTCAATCAGAGCCTTTTATTATCATTGAGGTCCTATATCCTGAAAAAAATTCATTTAGGCACTCAAAATGGCCACAGAAGTTTAGGAACCAAAAAACTACTAAAAATAGTAAGTTGTCAGAAAATTTTTTTGAGGCAGTTGGAATAGGTGGATGGCCACAAATGTCCACCTTGAACATTAGGATATTATTTGATTCAAAAATTAACAGAAACAAGTTCCACACGGTTGGAAACCTTGAATGGAGAAGTCTTGGGAGGAATGGTGAATGGAAGTTGGTTGAAAATCTATAGAGACGATCGACAGACTACACTGGAACACATGTATTACAATAATTGTATCATAGTAGGAAATAAAAAGAAGGAAAAAATAAAAATTAGATATAGGAAAAAGAAAAAGAGCATTCGAGTACCAAAGGCATAAGAAAGGAGACACAAATAAGACAAACTACAAACTGTACATATAAATCAACAAAGAACCAGTGTGCAGTTTGGCAATGAAAAGACCGTTAAAAGAATTAGAGCATAAAAATGATTGTTACACAGTGGGAGTGATAGGTCATAAAAGAGTTGTATAAGTCTAAAATGGTAAAAGTCACCAGAAATCATGACAGATCGGTAGTACGAGGGATAAATCACATGACATATTTTGTAATCAAGATGCAATTATGGAACAACTCATCAACCATGGTGCTGGATTGGAAAAGTTACTTAAGGAAATATGGGACATGTATGGTTGGCATGAAAGAACAAAAACATAAGAAGATCATTAAGTGTAAATCATTCTTTCATACCAATGGGAGAAAATAGAGCGAACCAAGGAAAAATGGAGAACTAAGTCAAGCTACAGCTACCAAAGAACACACACAATTCTAGTTAGGGAACTTGTCACCCAAGACAAATGGGGAAATATCTGCTCACAGTACCATCGATCCCCTCTGGGTGAGTAGGGAAGGATATATGCCTAGAAATACTATCGGCCTCAATTTTGTGGATCATGACATTACCGATAAACAACCATTTTCATAGTTGGACAAGGAAAAATACTCCTGCGCTGAGAGCATACCGGATACAAGGGATCACATCGATTCCAACATAAATTTTCATGTAGATTTGAATGGAGGTAGTAATAGGTTCATGGGCTATAAATTCTTCATGATAGTAAATGAGAAGGAAATAGACTAGGATCCCACTGAAAGAGACGTTACCTAGAAATTGGCCTTGTATACGACACCCAAATTGAAGATGAAGGATTTAACAAGGATCAATAGGCATTGAGAAGGATGATATTGGTCTCAATAAAACTCAGTTGATTATCGATGTAGAAGACGATTACATGAAGAGGAGTCTTAACATAATAATTTTTCTCGATAGAAATGATGCTTTCACCACGGGAAACATGACCCTCGATGCCACCATCTGGACTTAGTCTACTATTAGGTGGGAAGAGGCATTCAAGAGGGAGAATGAAGAAAATCTAAGTCTTTTTTTGAAGAAGAACAAGGAATAGGAGGAGAATTCTAGGAGGGTGTTCAAGGAAAGGGATGAATCCGGGAGAACGACGTAGAAGACCCAAGATATAGTCCAAAATTTATATAAGTTCATTCCATAAGTTCACCTAGTAGTTGAAGCGATTATGGAGGAACAAGTGCATATGATCGATGAAGTCAGTAAGGGATTCTGATCACAAATAGAAGACTTAAATCTAAGGAGCATGCCAAGATCACCACCAGAGGTGCGTGAAGGAAAATAGAGAATGACAACCACATAAGTTGCAAACATTAAGAAGATCGAGGGAGAATGTGAAAAAATTTATGAAGAGAATGAGAAGGTGTGGGAAAAGTTGATAGAAGACCCGAAGATGAAGGTCATAGAGGCCAAACTAAGAGAAGTACAAGAACATGCACAACATGCAGCAGAAAGGGCAACTACACTACCACTAGTAGAGTGCATGTCATCCATTCAGGATTAGTGACAGACACAGGTATAAGTGGAGAGATTGAGGGATCAACAAAATATTCTTCATCGGATACTAGGACCACTGTAAGGAGAGGCAGTGCAGTTAATTGGAGAATTGGCTAAGGTATAGGGTAAGGTAAAGCAAGCAGTGATTGAAGCAAAGGAAAAAATTACAAACTTGACTGTGTAGGGAGTAGAGGATATAACAACATCAAAGGACACAATCATCAAATAGGTGGAGGTAGAAAAGGTTTCCTGTCAAAACTTCATTTCATCATGGAAGAGAAGAAAACATGCATAAGTGGCTCAGGATGCGCCACAAGTGAGTCTTGGGGGCTTGTTGGACAAGAAGTCTTGGAAAAACATTTGCAGTTTTTGATAAAGTTTTGAGGAAAAATCCTAAGTATAGGAAAAATACACGGAACAAGAAGGAAAGATAGAGAGCGTGCAACTGAGGTGCATCCAACAAGAAAATGTGTAGAAGGAGGAAAGTGCACAGGAGGAAGACGACATGTATCCATAAGAATACATAAATGAAATAAATCATAACAGGAGGATGACAACCCGACATTCCAAAAACAAAAGAGCAACAGAAAAGCTACATGCAGGTTGAAAAGAAGAAGAAAGTTATCGAACAACCAGTTAACTGAGTTGTCCATGCATTGTAATGGGATATTTTTGGGATGAAGAGATTAGGGTTTTATCCCTAGATTTTTGTATAAATATGTAACAGTTTGGGAGATTAGGGGTTAAATTAGGTGCTATTGTGATGAAGTTTGGTTATGATAGTCTGTTATGTTATATTCTGCTTATTGATACTGAGTTCCATAGTTCTTGAATGTAGCAGTCCATGGATGAGAAGAATGAATAGAGGAATGTTAAAGAGATGTTACAAAATCTTGTGTTGTCTATTTTTATGTGTTTGATTTTGGATGCTATTTGCATTCATATTATAATAGATTCATAGGATAGCTAAGTATGGTGCAATGATTCATGACTGTGACAATAACAAATCTATGCAACAATCTGGAATATGCTAAGTATAAGAATCTGAATCATGAGTAAGTTAATAACTGAATAGAATAGAGATATGCACCCAACATAATAAGGAAGAATGAAATAATTTTTTTCCTCCCATTCCCTTACTACTGTAGAAGCCTAGTTCTCACAGTCCCAATAGATTCCTTGGGTGAGAATTCATCTGTGCAAGAAGGTGATGCTAAAGGGGTCGATGTCTGGTGTGTTTTATTGGTTGTAGATAAACCGAACCTTGGGTCTTACACCTATGCATAGAAAAGTGCCAACACAAGTTAAATTCAATTCAAATAAATACTAAGTTTCAAAGGGGAAAATAATAAAACAGGTTCAAATGAGCCAAATAAATTTAAAAAACTCATGAAAAAAATCAACACAAATCAAATCAAACCATATGAAAAGGAAAATGGAAACATAGTTAGTATTTAGAAATCATAGATAAACACAAATTTGGAAGGGTCTCCATTATTTTATGAACAAATAATAAATTAATGGGGTTTGTTTTCTGGCTACAATGCCTACTCAGATGCACAAGGACAAATTGAATGGGAGCAAGCTATGCATGTTGACATGGATTCTCTTCAGAAAATCACACTTGGGAATTATTTCCTTGACCTCAAGGGAAGAACATTGTGAAGTGTCGATGGGTCTACAAGATCAAATTTACCTCTGAAGGTGTTTTTGAAAATGATAAATCTGACTTGGTTGTGAAAGTATTTTCTCAACAAGAAGGCATTGAATACACAAAGAACTTTTAACCTATTGCAAAGATGAACTCTATTCGACTGATTCTTGTTGGAAAATTTATTGTCATTGATGTCAACATTAGAGGAAGTCTAAAAGTCTCTACAAGTATTGGGTATAATTGAAGAAGTCTCCAAAGTGGTCCTGTTATGGTGTATCTTTAAGAATGGCCCTCATGGGAAGATGATTTGAAGAAGTTTATAAGAAACCTAGTGGTGTGGTCATGAGGCCTGAAGTTGACTAAGGAAAATGAGGTTGAAGAATACCTCAAGTGTATACAAAACCTCGTTGAAGAAGTCTACAAGAAACCCAATGGTGTGGCAATGAGGCCTGAAGTTGACTATGGAAAATGAAGTTGAAGAATACTTTAAGTGTATACAAAACCCTCATAGATGTATAGTCCTCATCATTCCATTTCCAATGGTATGTGGTATGCCACATATATCCTCATGATTGAGGAGTTATGAGGTCATGGAGTTGGAAGCCCCGAAGTATGGTTAAGAATCCCCTAAATGGTTACAACAACAAGTGAAAACGCATTAATTAAAGGGTAAAACAATTATAAAAATAAAGTACAAGTCAGACCTAAAGTGAAGAAAATAAGTCACTTGGAAAAGTATAAATACACCTCAAGAAGCCTCTCATATTTACA
>JZKD02S0231459.1:326052-340251 GCA_000966675.3 Picea glauca
CGGTGGAAGGTCCATTGGTGATCGGGAGGCCGACTTAAGCATTTAATGCGCCGTATTAGCAGATGCGCGGCTTTTTCTGTGGACAGTCGCGCGTCGGGCGCTTAAGCGCGCACAAAACGTTCTTATCCCACGCATACACGCGCACCTTACTGATGTGAAGTGTCTTTCAATTTTTGTATAGTTTTTGACCCTTCTGGAATGTTGTAAACTTCATTCTGTGCCATGAATGACTTCATTGTTGTGTTGATGATGCGGAGTTCTTGTCGCCCTGTGTAGACGAAATTTTAGTGATAACATCTTTGACATGGGGAATGTCTTTGAGGAGCGCAAAAGTAATCTTTTATCTATTCGAAAAGTTATGGACATAAAAATACCCTTCTAGTAGATTCAATCACTTGTCTACAACATCTCTATCTATCTGAACTTCAAATATAGGAATATCAAATTTTATTTGTGCCTTGAAGGGGGCAGCGCCTCTGCTCGAAGAAGATGCGTCGCCTATTGGTAGCTGCTGAAGGATTTGTGCAAAACTGTCCATCATCTCATTCCTCTATTGCATGAGGGCTTCCTCAATCAATAGTTTGAAAGGATCTCATGGTCCATCATCTTTCTTTTCTCCTTCCATGAGAGTTTACTTGGGCATGTGAGAGATTTTTTCCTCAAGAGAAATAAGATCGAGACCCAACTCTTTGTACTCCAACCTTTTTGGGGACATGCTTTAAGACGACAAGGAGCAAACCGATCTGATACCACTGATCCAGATTTTATGAGAAGAACGAAATGAATACAGATTATTAACAGGTTATTAACACAAAATAACATAGATACAATAAAACTGATTTTCTATTCAATAAGGAAATAAGATGAAACTGTAAAATGCAACGGAAACAAGCTTGTTGGAATGGTGGCGGTTTATCTCTGAGAAGATATGTGCCGGTTGTGCTCATTTGCAAGAAGATGATTACAATGAGGCTATGAAGGCCTTTTTAGAATAAACATGAATTCCAAAAACCCTATACATCCAAAACCCTAACCCTAGGAGATGAAGCACTAAAAGTCACGTGGGCCCTGTTTGGGTAAGTTAGTACATCAACTTCCTGGGGTCATAACTTTTGCATACGATATATGTTTTAGGCGTATGATATCTCGTTGGAAAGGTATCATCGAGGGGATTCATTTTGGAGGAAATATTGAAGGAACTTCCATATTTCTCCCCATTTTCCCAAAAAACATCATTTAGGGCCTCAAAACGACTACGAAAGTGAAAAACTACTAAAAAGAGTAAATTACCAAAATTGCCACAAAACTGTTTTGAGCCAGTTGGAAAAGGTGGGTGGCCACCGATATCCACCTGGATCAATGTATGGGCTTGTTAAAATATTTTTTATCCTCCCCTAGTGATGTAAACTAAGAAATTAGCTTAAAAAACTATCCTATCTTTGCAACATGTGGGCATGTATGGGCCCTTACAAATTTAAGATGTTTTGAAAAGAAACTAAGAGGAGACCTAGGGGGGCTTTGTCCCCTCCTAAATATTTTGTTTCTAAGGGAGATGAAAACTTCCCTCAATCATTTTTCTGATTCTCAATATCGCTCTATGGTGCGAGAGAAGAGCATACTCTGTGATTGAAGTTTGATTTCTGGCCCCAATGCAAGTGTTTATATATGTGATAGTAAATGATTTCAACTTAACTTTTACAATCAAAACGAGCCATCCATGTGAAAACTGAAATAAAAAGAGGAGAACTATGTTTCTTTTTAACCCCCTAAGTGCCTATGTTTTGACTAAACTTTCATGTGGAGAGGGAATCTAAGTGTGGTGCATTTACAAATTGCATAGAATCAATATTTAGAAGGATAGGGGCCTTCAAAACATAAAAAAAAACTCTTACAATGTTGGGTTTCTGGACAGATGCACGGGTCAAAGTTTAGACAAAGGCACATGTGGCACTAATTTTCAAAGAACCGAGAACCTGTGGGCGTACTATGCATAGAATGCACTAAGAAACAAAGTGTTACTGATGCACAATTCTCAAAAGACGCGCCTGTGGGGTGGAAAACCCACGCACATTCTGATACGTGTCCGGGAGGAAAATTTTAAATGGAATTATCCTCTTCCAGCTCCAAATCAAGCTCTTTGCAGGTTAGGCTAGGATGGTTATGATCCCTGTAAGGCAAATAAGTCAGAAAGAAGTGCCCAAACAACCAAAATAGGGAGGAAATTGATACCTCATCCCTAGTATGGTTTCCAATATGTTGTATCCTTTTTTCCACTTGAATGAGAAAAATAAGGACACTTGCAAGTCCATTTGGGTCTATTGGACATGACACAAATTAGTGTATGAATCAAATGACTCAATCACATGAAATAAACAAACAAATAACCTAACAACAACTAAAGAAACAAAACTACAATGCATAAGGAAATTAGAATCAAAACCAATCAAACAATTGACCAATATTCATGCCACCAATGGAGAGATTATATTAGTGGGAAAACACCAAAGAGAAAGGGAGACTTATGGATCTCCTCTTACTCCAAGGGAGGACTCTTGAATCCCCTATGTGAGAGCTCTTCTTACAAATGGAAAACTAGAAAGTAAATGGTGAAGAAATCCAAGCTTATTCCCTCAAGAGGTGAGGTGAATAGTTCAATGAGATGATGCTAGTATACTCCAAGAAGGAAAGATGTTCCTTGTAGGAGAATAGAGGCAACATAACAATATAATGAGATTCTTGAATGCATAGTGCACCCATGGCTTCTTTTTATATAAAATCTTTAAGGCATTATCCAACTGGTCTTTATTGTGAACAAGGGGCCCTTTAGGGCACCCTTAGGTATTTGACCAACCCCTCACTCGAATTCAACTCATATTTGAGGGTCAAATAGGCTTGGGAGATGAACCAGGGTGAGGGGCCGACAGGAACTATAAATGTGCCATTCATAGGAGTGCATGGATTTTATCGTACACAGTTGTGCATCAGGCGCATGTGCGCTCTTTTGTCTTTTTTGGCCTGCACATGTGTATGTGCTTCCTGTAGTGTTTCTGCACATGTCAATTTTATAACCAATTGTATAGTTTCTGCCTTTTGGAAATGTATTTTTGGGGCTGCAGGTGAACTAATAGGTGTTTGGAGATGCTGGATTCCTGTAACCATTTGCGGATGTAATTTCAGTGATAACAAGAGTAGTAGTGACAGTGATAGTGGCAGTGGAAGTGACAATGGTAGTGATTGTGACAGTGACAGGTTGATGTGGTAGTGAAAGTGATAGTGACAGGTTGATGTATTAGTGACAATGGAAGTTACAAGTTGATTAGTGGTAGTGACAGTGAGTCTACACTTATATTTCAGGGTGGCAGGACAAGGGAAGGAAAGGGGGTTTTAGCCTCCATTACAAGGAAAATACCTTGTAGCAGAGGTTATAGTAGAGGTTTTTAGTGTTACAAAATTGGAAGAAATTGTCAAAAAAACCTTTGCTAAAACATTTGTTTTGGTAGAGGATGTTTTTGTAGAGATTATAACAGAATTTCATTATAAATAAAAAAAAATGGGCGACCAAAGGTTTTAGAGAACGTTTTTCTAGGTGGTGTGCTTCATGGTTTATACACACCGATGTGTTCTCAAAACTAAAGCATCGATGCTTACATTTCACTAAAAGCATCGCAGAAGTCAAAAAAATGTCGGGGCACCAATTCTTTTCTAAATAATAATGCATTGGTGCTTTAATAATAGCAATTCACCAGTCGAGTCTATGATACCATGCACCAATGTGTTACTGGTGCATGAAATTTAGAATGCACCGATGCGAAAGTCTGATACAAAAGCATCATTGAGTAGTTTTAATTAAACACGTTGTTTTTATTATTATATTTGTTGTTGTTGAAATAGTATTATGATCGGTGCTGGTTCATTTTATTACAACACCAGTGTGCATTTTATTACAACACCAATGCTTTTTATCATTAAACGCACCAGTGTTCATTTTCTCTTTTTAGAAACATTGACCTAAGACAGTGCAATTATTGTTATTTTTTAATTCCATTGTTCAAAAAAAAATTGACATATATCTTATAATAGTATTCATATAAATTAAATTTTGAGTAGTGCATTTGGATATGATGTTTGGATTAATTTGTTATATCATTAGATTTCACATCTCTTGATTATAATATTTAATCATCCATATATTTAATCAACAATATAACATTTCACATGACATTGGACAACACAATAGAATAAAATAAAATGTATTTTATTATATATGAATAAGAGCCTCTTTGTCATACAAAGTGGGACACTTATTGGTAGCCCCTTGCCTTTCAATTGGGACAGTATGTCCATTACATTAAACAAAATGTCTGATTTTCATAGACAATTATTTCAAACAATACAACAACTTGCATTGATATCCAAATATATTTATTATCATTCTTCGTTGGAACTGTTGTCAGTTCTCGAACTACTTCCATGACTTGGGTTATTTGGCCGAATGTTTTATTGATTGCCTTGATTATTTTCCTCTTCTTCAAGTTCCATCTACAAAAATAAAAATAAAGTGTAATGAGTGTATCTACATTGGTGACAATAATGAAAATTGAAATAAATAATATACATGAATGTAAATTGAAAAGTGATGTACCATACAAAGAATTGAGTTTGGAATGATACACATTCTTTCAAAACCAAATCTCATGCCTTGTGTCAACAACTCTTCTGTTGGCACATTTCCATACTTTGTTTCCTGAAAGTTTTATACCCCATAATAAATCATAGATTTAATATAAAGAATTGTTTTTGCTCCATTAATTATAAAATGAGAAAAGTAAAACAACATAGATACTTACAAATTCCACAATTAATTTTTGATATGCCAACATATACTCACAACCCATACTTAACCCAATGTCAATCAATTATTCCGATGACTCTTCTTTGTATGTTAGCACTTGTTTGAAGACATTCAAGGATGTTTGATGTAAAACAACTTAAAATATACAAAAATGAAATATTAAGTTGTTATAAGGAAATAGAAATTACTCACAAACTTTGCTATCAACCATTTTCTTCCTTGTCATCCTATTTTATGTGCTGAATGGGTTCCATTTTGTTTTCTTTTCTGCAAGAAAATACTTGAAAATTAATATTTAATGCCAAATTCTTTATTTATATGTACCTAATATAAAAATGAAATGATTTCATACATTTGAAGCACGTTGTTGTTGACATGGCTCCTCCTGTGATGAAATTTTGTCCATTTCTTTGACCATCTCCTTGTACACTTTTTTGGACATTCCTACTAGCATATTTTAGATATCATCTCGTTGATCCTTTGATATTTTTGTAATCTTCCTGAAAAAGGTAACATGACAATAAAATATTTTTATATCGATATATGAAAACTAAATATAAAAAATTTGATATTAATAAAGGAATGCTTTGCAATAATATATACATATTCTAGAAATGCATTTTTAGGAATATTTCTTTTCGAATGATTCTTTTTTGTTGTTGTATGTTTTTTCTATTGCAAATCTGATAGGTCTCATTGACCATTTCTCTAGAAATGTTTCATGTAGTTTATATATAGCTTGGTTCCTAAAATCAATGGATTGATTTATGTATTGTAAGTGGAAAGTACGTCTATACGTTCTTTCCACTATATCTCTCATAGGTTTGTAAAATTTTTCCCCTTTTTCATTAACCTCCAACACCACTCCAGATGAGCTAAGGACCAATTCATCATCATTTACATCTTCTATAATTTTTATTTTATTAGAACATCATTTTTTTCCTCTGTTGTTGGTCCCTGTAGAACATTTTTTTTTTTTTTAAATAAAAAAGTTGGAACCTGTTATATTGACATGAGCATGGTACAACACTGTTGGGGATGCCAACTGTCCCGCCTTAGCAGGAAACCGAGGTAGCTGGAAATCCCTGTCCACATATCATTATATTTGCAGAGTAGTCTAAGAGTATCAAAAATAACACTACTATCTCCCGCCCGTAGGAAACCGGGAGTGGAAAAATTAAAACTGGTGTTTGCAGCTAAAACTGGAGCATAAAGAAAGATAACTATCTTTAGGCATATATCAGTAAAACAAAACCAGAGACAGAGCTGGGGCTTAAACATCAGGTAACCTCGGAACCCAGGAGAGCGTCGGAAGCTTCAGTGTGCCTCCATCGTGCAGGGAAGATGTACACTCTAGCGCATGTTGGACACTGTTTCTTCGTCATAGCTCTGGAATGCGCGGCGAAGAACAGGTCTATTCGCTGCTCCAACCGCTCGATGCGAAAGACCTGGTCCTCGAGGAGATTACGCACATCAAAGAGGAGGCTGAGGTAGTCCGCGTGGGGTGAGGGTGGCTGCGTTGGGCTGGTGTCTGCCGTTCCTTCCGGTGCATGAGTTCCTGTGTCGTTTCGGGGGGGCTCTGGGGGAGCCTCCTCCTCCACATAGCAAGGAGTGTAAGGAGCCTCGTTTTCACTGTCGCCAGGATTACGCTGCACCCTTGCCATCCCTGAAGTGCTGTCCATACCAATACATGAGCGCGGGTTCCAGTTTTCTGGGACTGTAAACAAAGTATAATCGGGGGGGCTCGGCTGTCCTTCATCCGGGATCACCTCCTCTACAATTGCCATGCCCCGCATCCTTCTCCTTCTGGTAGCGATTGCCATTGCTTTTTCGAAAACCTCCTTGTGTTTGCGTCTCGACTTTGCGGCATACCAGGTCGCTCCCCATCTCGATGTTCCCCTAAGTTGGGGCATGGCGATGCCAGGTAATAATGCAGCAAAGCAGTGCGACCCCTTCAAACTAATGGGAACAACCTTGCTGTGGGGCGAATTTTGCTGTAAGACACAGGGTCGCGAGAGCTCTCGGTCTCCCGGAGGTGCACTGCATACAATGAACCATGGAATGATGCCAATTGCGATATACAACCCCATCGCTGTCGGCATTAAACTCTAAACTTTAGTGCGGGTACCTTCGCCTTGTGCGAGAAGGCTCCTCAGTTGAATGCACCTGTGGAAATTCATGGCGAGTTAATGTGTATTTGACGTGAGCCGGTGGGCGTCGTGCCTCCCCGTTCCAACTCGCAGCCACGTGGTCTCCTTTGCCTCGCTGTCACCCCATCCGGGGAGTGAAGGTCTTTAGTGGCAAGGTTTAGGCATCTCGCGAAGACCTCTGAGCCTGGTGAGCCGTGGCCCTCCCAGCTTAAGCATTCCTCGCCTGTGTCCACTGCCTCATTTGCCAGGTGATCAACAACTTTGTTTGCCTCACGTTTCACATGTGAGGTGATGATACTGTAGTGCGGTTGGAGATGCCAAGTGAAGTCAGCTAGCAAGCTATGGAGTCTCCACCTTGGTGAGATCTTGTCTGGGTTGCAACCATGAAGAATTTTAGTAGCGAGCCTGATGATAACTTGGGAGTCGCCTTCAAGGAGAATCTTATGATGGCCTTTAGCTATGGCCTTTTGGAGTCCACGTAGGAGTCCCGTTAGCTCAGCCACATTGTTGGTTGTTTCTCCTAGGTAGCCTGCCTCCATATCAAGGATTTCTCCTTTTGAATTTCTTAGCACGATCCCATAGCCTCCTGGTCTCGGGTTGCCTCTGGAGGCCCCATCGAAGTTGGCTTTGACGTAATGGGGTGGAGGAGGAGACCAGGTGGTGGGACTGGTAGGTAAACTCTTGGGGCGCTTTTGTTGATGCTGGTTGTTGGTGATAGGTTGCTAGTGTTGGAGAATTGTGCTCTCCACTGGGCTGCATTGCTGATCTGCTTTAGCCCAAGGCCTGTTGTGGATTGTTTCTTGAATCAGGGATTTGACCTTGGTCCAGGTGACTTCAGGTGTGGAGGACAGGGAGTGGAAAATTCTCTTGTTTCGTTCCTTCCAGATAATCCAGAGTGTGAACCTTGGTAGCAGGGTCCAGATGCAATTTAAAATGGGATTGTTGAAGGATATGTTGTCCCAGTTCTCGATTGTACTGTTGATGCAGCTCCGATTTCGGCTGGATTTACGCATAAGCTGCACTCCAAAGTCCCATATCTGCTGGCTGTAGGGGCAGGCATTGAAAAGGTGCTCCTTGGTTTCCTCCACTTGTAGGCAGAGTACACAGCAGGAGGGTCCTAAGAAACCTCGTTTACGGAGGTTGTCCCAGGTCAAGGCCCTGTTGTGCGCCAGTAGCTAAAGAAAGGTGGAGATTTTGGGCCATAGAGCCGGATGCCAAACCTTGCTCCAGATAGGCGCTTTTTCTGGTTCCTGTTGATTTCCATGTAGAATGTAGGCCTCCTTGATGGTGAAGACACCAGCTGGGGTATACCCCCAGCGCAAGATGTCTGGCCCTTCTTGAGATCGGATTTTTCTGTTGGAGGTGTGAGCTTGCCAATGCTGTAAATCGAGAGTGTCTGGGACACTGAGCTCCTGGTGTGAGGTTTTCCAGTGACGCCAGTGTTGCTGCGTGTCTTGTGCTGCCCAAAAGTCTTTGACTCTTAGAGGGGTGGGCTGGTGTAGAGCTCTTTTGAGTGCAATTAGTTCCTCCAGCGTGTCCAGTGGCTTGATATGCTGCCATGAATCTTGCCAAAAAAGGGCACTTCCACCGTCTTTTATTTCCCAGAAAGCGTGATTCTGAACCAGAGTGCGATTATGCCATGCAGTGTTCCAAATGTTGGAGCCATGTATGTAGTTGTTGTGCCTGATGAGCTGGTCTTCTGGTGTAAGAGGGGCATACTTGCGCTGCCACAACTGAGCCCACGTTGCTGACAGATTCTTCAGCCATCGCCACCAGATTTTGGCTCCCATTATTTGATTCAGTTTGCCTGGGTCTCGGATTCCCAGCCCTACTTGACTTTTGGGCATGCATAGGCGATCCCAATTGACTAGAGCCCATTTCTTTTTTGGTTGGACGCCTTGCCAAAGGAAATTTCGTTGTAGCGTGCGAATGGCTTTGATGATTTTCTTGGGGGCTGCCAGGGCCGTGAAGAGGTAAGTAGGCAGCGCTTGGAGAACTGACTTAAGGAGAACCAAGCGTGAGGCAATATTGAGGGGCCTGAAGGTCCAGTTGCGCATTCTATTGGAGATGGAAAGGAGGAGGCTGTCCCAAGAAATGGAAGAGGTCGCAGCTCCGGTTAGGGGCACGCCTAGATAATTGGATGGAAGGGAGCTCCTGGGTATTCCTAAGAGTCTGGAGATATGTCTTTGCACAGGGACCGGAGTGTTAAAGAAAAAAAGCTTGGATTTGTCAAGGTTAAGGGTCATGCCAGAGGCTTCGGTAAAATCAGAGAGGATGGAGTTGAGCTTGGTGGCTTCCTGGACCGAAGGGGAGTTCAGAAGGAGGGTATCATCTACAAATTGGCTGTGAGAGAGGGAAGGTTGAATGTTGTGCAGCGGGAGGCCTTTGAGGGAACCTTCAATGACTGCAGCTCGTAGGTAGCGCCCTAGGCCTTCTGCTAGGAGGATAAAAAGAAAAGGGGAGAGGGGGTCTCCCTGGCGGATTCCTCTGGAAGGAAAAAAGGGTTTAGAGGGAACGCCATTGATGAGAATGGAAAAAAAGGTCGAGGTGAGGAGATTCATGATCCAGCTTACCCATCCCTGATCGAAGCCAAAGGCATTGAGGACTGCCTTCATGTACTGCCAGCTGGCCCTATCAAAAGCTTTGGAGAGATCAAGTTTTAGAAGCATACCTGGAGTTCTTGAGGTTTTGAGAGAGTGTACGATCTCGTGGGCCAAGATGACACTGTCCATAATTTGTCTTCCTTCAACGTACCCGGACTGCTCGTGTGAGATTACGAAGGGTAGGATTGGCTTGAGCCTAGTGGCGATGACCTTCGTGATAATTTTATAGATGACATTGCAGAGGGATATAGGCTGGAAGTGCTTGGGATTGGTGACTCGCTCCTCTTTCGGAATAAGAGTGAGGAAGGTGGCGTTGAGAGCTGGCAGTACTAGACCCGACGTTCATGACTCCTCTACTACTTCCCAAACTTCTTTTTTGATCAGATCCCAGCAGTGATGGAAGAAATCTGTGGTGAACCCATCCGGTCCCGGGGCTTTACCTGCCGGCATGGTCTTGACTGCTTGGTCAACCTCCTCCTGGGTAATGGGTCTGGTTAAGGCCGCATTCTGTTCCTGGGTAATCGAGGTAGGGATGTGACTGGTAACTCTTCTGATTGCCTCAGTTCTGTCTATGTTTGGTTCTTTTAGAAGGTCTTGATAGTAGCTAAGCAGTTCCTCCTCAATTTTGGAGTGCTCTCTGATGAGATTGCCCTGGCTGTCTTCTAGGTGAGCGATCCTATTAATGTGCCTTCTATGAATCATAACTTTATGGAAGAACTTAGTGTTTTTTTCTCCCTCTTTGAGCCATTGCACTCTGGATTTTTGACGCCATAATATTTCCTCCTGTTTTCTTCGCTCCTCTAATTGCATTTGGAGCTGCTCCTCTTCCTGCATGATCTCTGCTGTTCTAGACCCTGCAATGAAGATTTCTTGAATTTCCTCCAGCCTGCTTTCGATGGTCTTGATGCTTTGCGTGATGTGTCTAAAGCTTTCTTTGTTCTAGAGCTTTAGCTTCTGCTTGAAGTTCTTTAAGCGTTGTTGAAATTTGTACATGCACGTGCCGTATTCAATTTCTGCTTGTTCCCACCAGGATTTAGCAAGGCTTTTGAAGTCCGGATGGGAGAGCCAGAATTTCTCGAAGCGAAACGGCTTGTATCTGGGCGGCTCCCCCGTGTTCAGCTGTAGGCCCAGGGGCCAATGGTCAGAACCTGCTTTCGGTAGAATCCAGCTTTCCAGAGTTGCCCCTGATTCCATGATGTCCTCTGTTACCAAAAAGCGATCCAATCGACAGGCAATGTGCTGATTTCCTGATCTGCGATTGGACCACGTAAAAGTACCATTGCAATTGTCTATATCAACTAAGTTAAGATGGTGAATGAGGGCCTTGAACTTACCATTGTCCTGCTCCAGTCGTTTGATGCCACCTGATTTTTCTTCCAGCGTCAAGATCATGTTGAAGTCGCCACCAATGATCCAGTTTGGACTGCTGATCAGGCTCTTGATTAACCTAAGCCGCTCCATGAATTTATCTTTGTCCTGATTTCCTTGAGGTCTGTATACATTAGTGATGGCTCCTTCCTGGTTTGTGCCCATTATTGTGTAGTGGGCCATAATTGTGTTGATGGTGGTGAAGGGATTGTTGATGGATATATTGGCTGGATCCCATAGTATGTCCAGGCCGCCTGAGGCTCCTATGGCATCCGTTGTGATGGAGCTGCAATCTTGCCATATGCGTTGGAAGATTGCTTCCACTTCTGCTCCTTTGCATTTGGTTTCTTGGAGCAGTAATATGTCCAGTTTCTCTGCGATGATGCATTCTCGGAGAATCCTCTGTTTGGATCTCCCATTCAGGCCTCGTATGTTCCAGGTTACGATCTTCATCATTAAGAAGGGGGTGAGGTAGGGAGGTATCTCTCCGAAAGCTTATGTATCTGCCCTGAATTTATCATAAGGTTTCCGGCTTCTCTGATCAATTGGTGCGTCGGCTTGTGTCCTCTTCTCTTGCTTTCACGCAGGATTTTCTTCGGGCCAGAGTTCTGGTCAATTGCTATTCCCAAGCGTGCAGTGGATCCTGTTGAGGAGTTAAGAAAGACCTTGTGGACCTTGCATAGTTGCTCCTCTGGAAGGGTTTGTAGGTTCTTTTGATTTAGGGCTTCTTCCAGCTTTTCCAGATCTATCTCTACTAATTCTCTGTCCTCCATTATCCTCGATGTGTCCCCTTCGCCCTCTTCTTTGTCTTCAATGTGGACTTCATGAGATTGGGGGGGGGGGGATTGGATTGCTTGTCCTCCATCGGTGGCCGTTGTGGATGCTTGAGCAGATTCTGCACCTCCTCCTCTTCTGGTAGGTGCTCCAGAATCTCATAAGGGTTCTTGGTGGCGATGTTGTGTTTGGGGTCCATGGATTGCTTTTTTGCTGGATTTCTCCTTTTTGTGGTGACTGGGGTGAAGCCATCTGTTTGCTTGGTATCATTTGCTTTGGAATCTTGCTTGATTAAAGGGCAGTCTCGAAATAGGTGGCCGTGTTCATGACATCTGCGGCATCTGAATGGAATATGTTCATAATCCAGAGTTTGCACCCAGTCCTCATCTTGGTATTCTAGGGTTACTGCACCAGGGATTGCTTTGGAAATGTTCATATATACACAAATCTTGGTGTATGAGGTGTACTTGCGTTGTCTGGTAGCCTCGGACGCTTTCACATAATGTCCTAGGGTATTTCCGATGCCCATTAAGATTTCCTCCAACCAAAACTCCTGCGGGAGGGAATACAATCTGATCCAAACGGGGGCCATGGTGAAATCTTCTTTATCTGGGCTAAATCTTTCAGTCCAGAAGCGAAGGAACAGCCCTGCCGAGTTGAAGAAGTACGGTCCATTTTCGAAGATCCTGTCTTTGTCTTCTAGGTTGTATAATATGATTGTAAAGAAACCCTTGGAACTGAGTTGAAGCTCATACTCACCTTTAGGGTTCCACCAATGCTTTATCCATTTGTTGAGATCTCTTTCTGTCGGCCATAATCCTAGAAACTTGCCAATGAGGGCATGCTCCCGCATGAACTGCATGTGCTCACCCACTTTGTTGGAGCTGATGAGATATCGCGGCGTCTTCTCTGCTTGCGGAATGCACTTGCCTGGTTCCCAGCTCCATGGCTGCTTCGGTTGAGAGGTGCCGGCGTCAGTCTCCATGTCCGCTTTCAGGCCTTGTTCTCGGGCTAGGATTTGCTCGCGCATCGGCGGCGGCGGCTCAAAGGTTGGCCGAGTTGTTTTGGTTTCCCTGTTCTCATTAGCTGTGACATTACGGTATGAGGGGGGTTTCCCCCCCTCCCCTGCGCTCATCTTCCTGTAGCAGTTGGGGCCGGTCGTGGAGGAAGGACGTTTGTTGCGGTTCTTACCATACCAGTGAGCTCTGGCCTGTGGTCGGGCCGTTGTCTTGGGCGGGGCTAGGGTTTTGCAGAGCATTATCGATTCGTGCAATTGGTCCCTGTAGAACATTAAACATATGTGAATTAATACATTGTTTGAGACATGTTATCTAATATTCTTAAGTATATTATTAATGAAAATTCAAAAAAGAACTCATATTGAATAATATTTTTTCATTCACTTGATTCATCCTTTTGCAATTTTTCCATCAAGATTTTATGCTCTTCTGCACTCAGATAAAAAATAATTTTATCGATATTCCTCATTTTGTGGCTCTGCATGACACACACTAACCAATACATATTAGTTAAACTTACATATAGTTCAAATATATTAATTTTGTATAGAATTTACAAAGAACTTTCCTATTTTTCTTTTCTAGATGTGCTATCATTGTGCCGATTATAATTTGTGTTACTTGGAACTATTGTCACACATTTTTTTATCAATATACAACCTTCACCATTTAATACAAAAGCTATTAAATATATTTTATAAATAAATCACATAATTTTTAGCTAAAAACGGAATTATGGTTACTAGTGCGCTTTACTAATATGAAAGCACCGATGCAATTTTGTTGGATTACTGAGAGGAGGGGTGAATCACTAGTAGCATAATTATAATCCTTTTTCTTCAAATGTTATATCAATGTAGAATTATTATCCAATAATGAGGAGTAAGAAATAAACAATCACACACATACACAATACACTAGTGTTTTACGTGGAAACCCAAATCAGGAGAAAGCCACATAATGTTTTTTCTAATATGTCTTGAAGAATTACATTCATTGGAAGCACCAACTTGCTTTGTTTTCCAGCTGCAACTGGAAGGAGGCTCCAACCCCCTAGTTTCTCAGGCTACAAACTGAGGGAAGCTCCAACTCCCCAATTCTCTGGCTACAACCAGAAAGAGGCTACAACCCCCAATGTTCTCTGTCTACAACCGGAAGGTGGCTACAACCACCTGTCCTTGCCCCGTCCTTCCACCCTAAAGTAGAAGTAGAATGATGGAACCACTATCACACTATCACTGTGGGATATACCGTTGTAAACCTATACCAATAAATCTGAACCATGCATCAACCATGCATCAAACTGTCATCAACCTGCACCATAAACAAGTGCATCAACCATGCACCAACCTGTAATCAAATTGTACCATAAAAAAGTGCATCCAACCATGTACCAAGTATGTACCAATCATGTGTCAACTACTCATCAACTA
>JZKD02S0231459.1:387992-400091 GCA_000966675.3 Picea glauca
TAACATAATGATTAACATAATCAATTAATCGAGCAATAACAGGGTAGTTTGCATGACTATTTTCATAACAAGTATTATAGCACTAACAAGGCGATTACCATGTTAATTAACATAACAATTAATATAACAGTAGCGAGGCAATTTATATGATGGTTAACATAACAATTAATAGTGCAAAAACAAGGCAATTTACATAATTGTTAACCATTTAACTCGCTGCGACATTTAATCAATAAGTAGGAATCTGCTGACCATTCATAGTGTTGTAGCAATTTTTCTGGCATTTAGTAAGGCAATTAATATAGCATTTAACATTACAATTAACAAGCCAATTAACTATAGAAATTGTTCTGGTAAATTTGTGGTCATTCCAGCAAGCTCAATCAACATTCTAAAGGCAAAAATCATGGGTAATTACAGCAAGCTCTGGCAACATTCAAAAGGAAAAATCTTGGGTAATTACAACAAGCTCTAGCAACATTCTAAAGGGAAAATCGTGGGTATTTAAACAACAATCTAAGTCAATCTTTAAAAGAAAAAACGTGGGTAGTTTTAACAACAATCTCTTCACATTTTAAATGAAAAAATCATGGGCAATTAAACATCAAACTTAGTCACGTTTTGAATGGAAAATTTGTGAGCATTTAAACAACAATCACAGTCTTAATTTAAAAGGGAAAAACATGTACAGGGACACACCAGAAGGACATTCATGGCTATCTGTATTTTAAATATGCAAAATGATGTGCCCAAAACGCACCAGAAGGAACTCCATGTTGCCATCATGATTTAAAAGGGAAAAACGTTGGCATAATGCAAACATGGAAATGAATTTGTTTTCCATTGCCAGGATACCAATGCCACGCAGACAGGAATACAAAAAAACGTTTTTCATCTCCCGGACACTAATATAAAATGTATATAGGAAATCAAACGTTCTTCCCATTGCCAGAGTACCAATACAAAGTAGACAGGAATACAAAAAAACGTTTTTCATCTCCTGAACACCAATATAAAATGTAGATAGGAAATCAAACGTTCTTCCCATTTCCAGAGTACCAATACCATGTAGACAAGAATAAAAAAAAAAACATTTTTCATCTTCCAGACACCAATATAAAATGCAGATAGGAAATCAAACGTCCTTCCCATTGCTAGAGTACCAATACAATGCAGACAGGAATACAAAAACGTTTTTCATCTCTCGGACACCAATATAAAATGCAGATAGGAAATCAAACATTCTTCCCATTGCCAGAGTACCAATACAATGCAAACTGGAATAACAAATAAGAACGTTTTTCCATTTCCAGGATACCATTATAAAAATGCAGACCTGAAATCAATTCGTTTTTTTTTTTCATTGTGAAAATACCTAAAAATTTCCAGACCGAAAATCAATTCATGCTTTCAATGCTATAACCCCAATACAGGGCAGACAACAATAAGAGAATGCAAGGATCAGATGGGAAAGTTCATGGAATGATTTTCGGGGTTTCTATCAGTCAAGGCATAGACAAAACCGACCAGGACACAAGATAATCCACATGCAGAGGTCATTGCCAGATCACAGAATCAACAATCAGCCAAGGATAAACATAAAGGGTAGACAACTAACAGGTTCATCCTTCTCTCTTCATCCTCACACAGAAAAGCAGGGTGTTGAGATCCATAGGTCTTTTAACACTAAGGTGATGACCGTAGATCATGCTCTTGGCTGACTGCTCTGGCGAGGACTGGTGAGCTAGGGATGAAGGCTAAACAACCACGAAGGTCACAATCAACACAATAAGGTGGTCAAGACATGTGGGAAAATGAAGGCCATGGGAGTCAACAACCATCGAGCTAGGCTAAGGAAAGTTCAGTCATCAATTTAAAAAAAAAACATCAGTTTACTTCTCGATTAAATAAGTAGATCCCAGCATAAGTCCTAATACATTCTACCATACAAAAATGAAGAGAGCGTACCGTTGCCTGATTGCTTGCTCCGAATGACGTCCCTTGTTCTCCGTGCAACTCCTGCTCGCCTACCGTCGAGACTTCACCGGTACTTCCCAGCCAATGCTAGGGGTACTCTTTTTCCCCCTTAGCTCCCCGAGCCGCAAAGGGGCCACACACTCACTATCCAGAGATTTCGAGTAGCTCCTAGCTCGCCTCGCAAGGCTGAGATACCACTCCTCACCGAGCTGGGTATCCCAACTCCCATAAGTTAAGTTAGTCAAGTGGATATTTCTGTAGTGTAACGTTACCCAAACAAAAGAGCCCCTTCATCCATCTCTTTCCTTCATTATATAGAGTTTCAAACTCCCTTTCTTTCCTAAAATCTCATTTAATTAAAGTTTTAAAAATAAATTCCTAAAAATTCCTCTCCGTACAAGTGTCCCCCATCCCCTAAATTCTTGCATAATTTAATTTCTTTAATTAATTAATTATCTTTATTTCCCTCACCCATCTAGAGTTACTCCTAGAATCACTCCTAGAATCACTCCTAGGTGTCCCCAACTTCTCTTACAGGTTTTAATGGCTTTCCCTATTATTAAATTGCTAGTTTAGTTTAAATTAGAAAGCTCTTAAATGGTAGATACTTTTTCTAAGGTTGGCTTTCCTCTTTTTCCCTTATGTTCCCCATTTTCCCTTTTTATGTTTACCTCTTTCCCTAGTTTTCTAAATTTTTAGATTTTCCCTCTTTCCCCTTTTTAATTAGAACTCAAAAAGGCAGGTGTGGAAATTAACCCTTTTTCCCTTTTCTCATTTAAATAGTATTTTAAATTATCAAAATAATAAAACCATTAATACCCCTTTTTCTTTTAAATTTTATTCCAATAATTTTTTTTATTTATTTTTTATGAATAAATTAAATTTCTTATTCCCTTCATGTTACAAGATTTAATGAAGAGTATAATTATTATTTATGTTATTATTATTATTATTATTATTATTATTAAATTGTTAACACAATGTTCATCCTAAGGCCGTCTAGGTTCATTCCTTTTATCAAAAACAACTCAACGTGCCATTCAGGACACACTAGGTGCTCCAAGGGTGCCACTCGCCTCATATGTTCCCTTGTGCGATGTGCCCTTTAGGATACACCACGCACTCCAAGGGTTCCACTCGCCTCTTGACTGACTTGGTAGACATCAATAACCCCTGGAGTCAATACCCTGCCAGGTGAACTTGTGGGAGACTAAGGGCCTATAAGGAATAAGGACCATGCCTTATTGCGCACCCTTTTGAATCATTGTGAGCGACTGTCGCAGTCTACCCTCATGGCATCGTGGGTCCTCTTGACCTAGGTAAATGTTAACCTATAGTTCGAGCCACGACAGGAGTGCTAGTAGGCTGTGGTAGTTCTACTGTCCACAACTCTCCCTCAACATCTCTGGTAGTCGTGCATGACCCCTTTACTCCAAATGTGAGTCTGGTCGGCAAGCTATCGTCAGCCTGCATCATCAACAAATCATGTCAGAACATATCCATATCATATCATCTAATTAGATGCACTAATATCACATTAAAAAAATCAAACCCCAATGGTACACTCCCTTACTCAATCTGGAGTGCAAGGGGTTCCATCGATTCTTCTAAATCCTTATGGTCCAAAATCCTGCACACTTAGTAAACCAATTCAATAGAACCTGTCTATGTCAATGTAGTAAAACAACATTTCATCAACCCATAATGCCACATAATCAAAATCAAAAGTTTCAATAGCATAGTAATCCAGATCACTTGTGAGCAAGTGTCCTCAAAGAATAAGTTTGCTCAGTGCACTAGAGCGGGATGTTAGTGCTCAGTGCACTAATATCCCCCTCTTGGTCTAAAATTCGTCCTGAAGTTTCAAAGTATAAATGTTGAAATAAAGTGTATCACAGTATCATATGTGTATCTATCAAAAAAAAATGGAAACTGTTGGTGCATATCATATGCGTCCTCCCAGGTCATCGAGTGCAGACTATAATTGTCCCACTAGACCTTGACCTGCTCTATTGTTTGAGGCTATAGATTTTGAACGCGATGATACAAGATGCGGATTGGCTCAGCCGTGAGTGCCCCCTCATCCATCACCTGCAAGGAACTCATGTCAATAACATGTGTAGGATCACTAATATAATGTATCAAAACAGATACATGAAAAACATCGTGCATGCACCTCAAATAATCAGGCAAGGCTAGTCGATAGCCCACGATCCCCTTTATCTCCACAATCTTGAAAGGTCTGATGAACCTAGGAGAGAGTTTATCTCCTTTTCCAAAATTGAACAAAAATTTATGTAGTTTAACCCGCAATAAGACTCGATCGCCGACCTCGTAACTACGGTCGACACGGTGCGCATCGGCATAACTCTTCTGTTGATCCTGCACTTCTTTAATGCTTTGTCTTATTGTTTTCATTTTCTCTTCCATTTCTTGGATCACTTATGGTCCCACCAGGACCCTATCCTCAAGTCGATCCCAACTCAAAGGTGTCCAACATGGTCTCCCGTAAAGAAACTTGAAAGGCACCATCTTAATGGTGCTCTCGTAACTGTTGTTGTAAGCGAACTCCACTAGTGGAAAGAATTCTTCCCAAGTATTTTGTTGGTCCATCACATACATGTGCAACATGTCCTCCAAGGTTATGTTCATTCGTTCAGTCTACCTGTTAGTCTCCAGGTGATATGTAGTACTAAAGTTAAGTTGGGTTCCCAAGGCCTCTTGGAAACTTGTCCAAAATCATCTAGTAAACATCGATCCTCAATCAGATATAATCCTCTTAGGCACACCATGCAACCTCACAATCTCACTGATGAAAACTCTAGCTATGTCAGGTGCCTGATACGTCATATGCATAGGAATAAAGTGAGCACTCTTCGTTAGAGTGCCTACTACTACGAAAATTGAGTCATGTCTCCTTGTCGTTAGTGGTAATCCAACAATAAAAGCCATCGAAATAACCTCCCATTTCGATTACGAAATAGCGTCTGGTTGTAATAACCCTGCTGGGTGTCTATGTTCAGACTTTACTTACTGACATTCTAGACATATAGACACATAGTTGACTATGTCTGCCTTCATTCCCTTCCAGAAGAATAAGGGTTTAAAGTCTTCCCTCATATTCGTGACTCCCGGGTGAGCCAAGTAAACTTCTCTATGAGACTCCCTTAGGATCAACATCCTCAACTCACCGTTCAGCGATACGTAGATCCAATTTTTAAACCTCAATAAACCATCGCTATCAAATGAAAATTCTTCAAATCGTGGTACCATCATTGTGTTTTGTCTGATAAAACCCTCGACCTATTTTTACTAGTCATCGTCATGCTGTAAGGTTAGAATCTTTTCACATAGATTCATTTGAAGAGGAAGCACCAAAAAGATGCGCAGTCTCTGACTCAATGTGTCTGCCACTCGGTTCACTATTCCTTTTATGTAAGTAATCTTGAAGTCATACTCGCTAAGCAATTCCGACCAATGCCATTGTCACACATTCAGGTCGCTTTGCGTAAAGATGTGTTGTAGTCCACAGTGGTCAGTATTTAGTTCAAATTTTCATCCAACAAGGTAGTGTCTCCAAACCTTCAAGGCATATACAATGGATAACAACTCCAATTCATGCATCTCATAGTTCTCCTCATGCCTTCTTAGTTTCCTCAAAATGTAAGCGATTACTCGTTCGTCTTGCATCAAGACTCTGCCTCAGCCTTCCTTGGATGCGTCAGTGCATACCAAGAAGTCTGCATCCATGTCCAGGACTTTAGTATCGGTGTTGCTATCAACAACTCCTTAAGCCCCCGAAATTCTTCCGTGCATTTCTCGTTCCAAACAAACTTATGGTTTTTCTTCTGCAATTCCGTGATCGGATTTGCTATCTTCGAAAACCCCTCAACGAACCATCGATAGTATCCTACTAAACCCATGAAGCTACGCACTTCCAGGACATTCGTCGGGACAGACCATTCCATAATGGCCTTGACCTTTGTTGGATCCACAACGATACTTTCACCGGAGATGACGTGGCCTAAGTAGTGGATCTTCGATTGATAAAATGAGAATTTGGATAATTTCCCATACAATTTGTGCTCTCACAGACATTGTAGTACCAAGCGCAAGTGCTCTTCATGCTCCTCCATCGTTCGAGAGTAAATCAAAATATCGTCAATGAATACTTGGACAAACTTGTCCAAGTACTCACGGAACACCCCATTCATCAAACTCATAAATACCCCTGGGGTGTTTGTCAGTCCAAACAATAAAATAGTAAACTCATAATGTCCAAACCTCATCTTAAAGACGGTCTTAGGGATGTCATCTTCTTTAATATTTAACTGGTGATACCCTGATCACAAATCGATCTTTGAGAACACCGTCGTGCCCTTTATTTGATCGAACATATCATCAATCCTTGGCAATGGATATTGATTCTTGATCGCGGCCTTGTTCAATTAACAATAGTCAATGTAGAGCCTCCATGACCCATCCTTATTTCGTATGAAAATAATAGGTGCACCCCATGGTGAAACACTAGGACGTATCAGTCCCAGGTCCAACAACTCCTTCAGTTGCATTCTCAACTCCTATAATTCCTGGGTTGACATCCAATAAGGCGTTGTAGCTATCGGTTCTGTTCCTGGTTTTAGTTCTATAGTAAAATTCAATTCCCTCTCTGGAAGCATCCTAAGTAACTCCTCTGGAAATATGTATGCAAACTCTCTCACCAATGGAAGGTGTTCTAAACCTTCTGTTAATCCCTTCTTGTTTAACACAAGGATCGCATAAAGCTTTCACCCCTTGCGCATGCTCTTCCATAGCTATAAGGAAGAGATGAACCTCAGGGAAACTCCCTAGTTATGTCCTGCAATCACATGTCTCTAAACCTCATCATAAACCAAGCTCAACCATTTAGTCTTACAGTTGAGTATCGCCTCATGCGATTCCAACCAGTCCATACCAATTACGACATCATAAGATCCTAAGATCGTGACGTACAGGTTGGCCCTTGTGACAAAATCTCCCAGGTTAAGGATACAGCCCGTAACCTTTCATCCAACCTTTTGTTTGGCTCTTAAGGCCATCTCTATGAAGCTAAACTCATCTTGTTCGACTGCCTTTACCTTAATCATTTTTAACGCTGCACCAAAAATGAAACTCTTGGTCGCACTGAGATATATAAAAATACTAAGAGTATGGTCGGCGACGGTACCTGTCATCTCGAGAAAAGTCTATTGATGCTTTTCCTGGAGGTTATTCACTGTTACATGAATCTGATGGGCCTTGCCCATATCTCCCACGGTAGTGGGTCCAACTAATCTGAATTCTCTAGTCCTCTCCACCGGGAAGTCGTCCTGGTAGTGTGGCTCCCCACACATCCAACACCCCTTCTTCGGCCCAGTAGTCCTGGTACCCGAAGTAGAAGGTGAAAACCCTCCATCCTAGAATCCTGGTCTATTCTGCTGAACAGGCCTCAGCTGCTGTTGTTGTGGTCGACGTTGTTGTTGATGTTGTGGTCCCCGATAAGGTGTTCACTGTTGAGGCGTCGGTCACCGAGGTGTAGTTAAAGCGGATCCCCTCTAGAAGCCATGATATCCCGACGTATGTCTAGCTGGTCTCTGATGTTGTTGTGCTCCAGAAGATATCTTCACTGTTGGTCTCACTGGAGTCCTGGTCTAACCCCCACTGATAAGATCCTCCTCTGCTATGAGGACCTTCTGGATGACATCATGCAAGGTTTGAGGCATCAAAATCCTGACCTTTTCACATATGTTGTCGTTAAGGCCGAAAACGAACCTGTTGACCTTAAGTTTCTCAGTGTTAAGGTGCATAGCATATAGTAGAAACTCCATAAAATGGGCCTCGTACTTGGTCACCGTATGACCTCCCTGTCGTAAGGTAGTGAACTCATTGAGCTGATGCTCAATGAATTCCTCTAAAAGGTACCTCTCTTGGAACCATTCCTCGAACAGTTCCCATGACATGTCTTCGACGACCACGTTCAACTATGGTAGGAGCGTCTTCCACCATAGAAGAGCAATTCCTTTCAATTGGAAGACCACCATGCAGACCTTCATGTTGGAGGTATAATCACGAAGTACAAAGCACATTGCCATGTTCTCCAACCATGCCTCAGCGGCTACATCGTTCAAGGAACCAAAGAACTCAAGAAACTTGACCTTCTCGAGTTCACGGTGAATGCTACCAGTACCAACCGGAGCACGTGGCGGAACCTCAGGGGGTGCCGATGCCCTAGCCTCATCTCTGTCCAAATGGATGATCAGTGCCTCAGACATGTGCTGGAAATATCTCATCATTCCGACCACATCACCAACTGCTATCTTCTCCTGTCAAACATCCTCATCGTCTCCCTGGGAGTTAGATCCCTCAGGCACGGATGCTACTGGAAGCGTCGCGCCTCCTCCCATAGCACCCCATCATCTGCCTCTGCAGTGTCCTCTAACCATGATTACCTACACGAATACAATTCAACTCAATTAGTAACATTATAATCAAATCTTATCAACGAAATCTGTAGAGATCCCAAGTCGCGGGTCAAACCTGCTTTGATACCATATGTAACGAACCTCCCATTTCATTGCGACAATAAGCCTTACATAACAAGTGAAATTTTTTCTTTTTGTGTGTGTGTATGTAGGAAGGTAATAATGACATTATAATCAACATCAGAACATGACGACGAACACAATGCATGCAACTCACACCACAAAAAACATAATGACCTAACATAAAAGCACATCAAGCACCTGGAAGCAATGTACGACATTCTACTGATGCAGAATAAGAATGACTACCTGCCCATCCAACCCTACAATGGTTAGGACCTCCAGGACACATAAGCAATGCTCAAGCCTAGGTTCCCATCGATTTTGACCATTTAAGGTCTCAAGGCTGGCGACTGTTCTGAGGAACAAGGAGGTGTCTACATCCCACCCGACACAAGTAGACGAAGACTACTAAGCTAAGGACAATCATCCTAACAACCCAATGGACCCGAAATTAATTACACAAGTAACTAGAACCCTCACAGTTAGAAAAACCAATCACATTGAACGTTTACAAAACCATGTACAAACATTAATTAATATTATACAACAACCATTAATCAAGGATAAAATGTGGTTATCTATGACTTAAATTGGCGTTAATTACAGATCAATTAACCAGTCTAAATTCCATTAGTCAATGAGTTACCCACTGAACTTAACATGAATTACGACTCAAATTTAGAGAGTCCAGGTTACCAATTAGTCAAAGTGGAATGCTACCTATAGCACTTATGAACAGTTAAACCTCAACATTAGTCTAGATATAATGACTGAACTAACCACACTAGTTGTTTACTATCATTGAGGAGGAAACTGCCAGCTAATAACATTGTTGTAGTAAATCAACAAGGTAATTACATATCTGTTACATAACAATTTATTACAGCAATTAACAAGGCATTTAACATAATGATTAACATAATAAATTAATCGAGCAATAACAGGGTAGTTTGCATGACTATTTTCATAACAAGTATTATAGCACTAACAAGATGATTATCATGTTAATTAACATAACAATTAATATAATAGTAGCGAGGCAATTTATATGATGGTTAACATAACAATTAATAGCCCAAAAACAAGGCAATTTACATAACTGTTAACCATTTAACTCACTATGACATTTAATCAATAAGTAGGAATCTGCTGACCATTCATAGTGTTGTAGCAATTTTTCTGGCATTTAGTAAGGCAATTAATATAGCATTTAACATTGAAATTAACAAGCCAATTAACTGTAGCAATTGTTCTGGTAAATTCATGGTCATTCCAGCAAGTTTAGTCAACATTCTAAAGGCAAAAATCATGGGTAATTATAGCAAGCTCCGGCAACATTCTAAAGGAAAAATCGTGGGTAATTACATCAAGCTCATGCAACATTCTAAAGGCAAAATCATGGGTATTTAAACAACAATCTAAGTGAATCTTTAAAAGAAAAACCGTGGGTAATTTTAATAGAAATCTCTTCACATTTTAAAGGAAATAATCGTGGTCAATTAAACATCAAACTCAGTTACGTTTTGAATGGAAAATTCATGAGCATTTAAACAACAATCACAGTATCAATTTAAAAGGGAAAAACATGTACAAGGACACACCATAAGGACATTCATGGCTATCCATATTTTAAATATGTAGAATGATGTGACCAAAACACACTAGAAGGAACTCCATGTTGCCATCATCATTTAAAAGGGAAAAAATGTTGAAAAAATTCAAACATGGAAATGAATTCATTTTCCATTGCCAGGATACCAATGCCACACAGAAAAGAATAATAAAAAAATACTTTTCGTCTTCCAGACACCAATATAAAATGCAGATAGGAAATCAAGCGTTCTTCCCATTGCCAGAGTACCAATACAATGCAAACAGGAATACAAAAAAACATTTTTCATCTCCTAGACACCAATATAAAATGCAAATAGGAAATAAAACATTCTTCACATTGCCAGAGTACCAAAACCATGCAGACAGGAATACAAAAAAAATGTTTTTCATCTCCTGGACACCAATATAAAATGCATATAGGAAATCAAACGTTCTTCCCATTGCTAGAGTACCAATACAATGCAGACATGAATACAAAAGCATTTTTCATCTCCCAGACACCAATATAAAATGAAGATAGGAAATCAAATGTTCTTCCCATTACCAGAGTACCATTACAATGCAGACATGAATAACAAATAAGAACGTTTTTCCATTTCTAGGATACCATTATAAAAATGCAGACCTGAAATCAATTCATTTTTTTTTTTCATTGCCAGAATACCCAAAAATTTGCAGACCGGAAATCAATTTGTGCTTCCAATGCTATAACCCCAAAACAGTGCAAACAACAGTAAGAGAATGAAAGGATTTGATGGGAAAGGTCATGGAATGATTGTCGGGGTTTCTATCAGTCAAGGCATAGAGAAAACCAACCAAGACGCAAGATAATCCACATGCAGAGGTTGTTTCTAGATGGCGGAATCAACAATCAACCAGGGACAAACATCAAGGGTAGATGGCTAACAGGTTCTTCCTTCATTGATCATCCTCACACATAAATGTAGGGCATTGAGATCCATAGGTCTTTTAATGCTAAGGCGACGATCGTAGATGAGGCTCCTGGCCGATTTCTCAGGCAAGAACTGGTGAGCTAAGGATGAAGGCTAAACAACCATGAAGGTCACAATCAACACAGCACGGTAGTCAAGACATGTGATAAAACGAAGTCCATGGGAGTCAACAACCATCGAGCTAGGCTAAGGAAAGTTCAATCATCAATTTAAAAAAAAACAACATTTTAATTCTCCATTAAATAAGCAGATCCAAGTATAAGTCCTAAAACAATATACCATACAAAAATGAAGAGAGCATACCATAACCTGATCACCCGCTCTGAATGATGTCCTGCATGCTCCATGAAACTCATGCTCATCGATTGTCGAGACTTCATTGGTACCTCCCAGCAAATGCTAGGGGTACTTTTTTTCCCCCTTAGTCCCTCGAGCCGCAAAGGGGCCACACACTCACTATCCAGAAATTTGGATTAGCTCCTAGCTCGCCTCGCAAGTCTGAGCTACCACTCCTCACCGAGATGGGTATCCCAACTCCCACAAGTTAAGTTAGTCAAGTGGATATTTCTGCAGCGTAACATTACCCAAACAGAGGAACACCTTCATCCATCTCTTTCCTTCATTAATAGAGTTTCAAACTCCCTATCTTTCTTAAAATCTCATTTAATTAAAGTTTTAAAAATAAATTCCTAAAAATTCCTCTCCGTACAAGTGTCCCCCATCCCCTACATTCCTCCATAATTTAATTTCTTTAATTAATTAATTATCTTTATTTCCCACACCCACCTAGAGTTACTCCTAGAATCACTCCTAGGTGTCCCCAAATTCTCTTACAGGTTTTAATGGCTTTCCCTATTATCAAAATTGCTAGTTCAGTTGTTAAGAACCAAACATCAATATAGTATAGAAAAACCTCAAGAAAAGTACTCAACGCCTTGAAAAAGAGATAATATCAGATAATAAGCCTCTTCGAGGGGGCAACCTCCTTTTAC
>JZKD02S0231459.1:437947-453282 GCA_000966675.3 Picea glauca
CATCAAACTCATTTTTGACGGGGCCTCCAAAGGTAATCCCGGAGCTGCAGGATACGGAGTAGTCTTTCAAAATAATCATGGGCACATCATTCTTATCAGTGCAGGCTCTCCAGGCCATACCACAAAAAATGCGGCAGAACTCTGGGAACTCACTCGGGGGCTGCAGCTTGCCAAGGATCACAACTTCAATCAGCTCATGGTAGAAGGCGACTCACAAATTATCGTCCATCTCCTTGGCAGACTCTTAAATGGAGCGAATCCAAACAAAATCTCTCCAAGATGGAGACTCTCGCATGGGTTTAAGACCATAGCAGAGTTACTGCATTCCAAATAGGTAGTAATACCTTCCCACGTCAGAAGGAAGGAAAATCAGGTGGCGGATTACTTGGCCAATACAGGGGTGGAATGGAATGGACCGGAAATCCTCTGCAACACTTATCTCGCTCTAGAGCACCCCATACTCCATCAATGTATACGCAAAGCAGTGGCAGTGGACAAGCACTCCGATGGGGTGATGAAGCCAGACACCTGGCGCGTAGAGGGTACAAGGGGAGTCCAGCGGTGCACAGAGCCATGTGCTCGGCTCATGCCCACTTCTTCCATTACCCCCATGCATTAATTTTCTTTAACATCGATGGGATGGGAATTTAATCGGGCTCCCTCGACCACCTTTTCACAAAGAGCAATGCCGATAATAATCTGTGTTTTCACCCGGCAGTCTGGGTCTGGTTCTGTTGGTTTGCTAATGGTGTTTTTATCCCTCTAGCCGCTCCACGCCCTCAGCCTCGGCTCTGCAGACCTCCTTCACCCACCAGGCATCACCATGCCGCGCCAGTGACTTCGCCCACACAGGGGCTCTCCCTGGCATCCCCGGAGGCCTCGCGAGTCTACTTCACCCTCTGGTTCGTCTCCAACTTCGGCTATGTCGCTCAGACTCCTTGGGTCGATTACCCATACTCCCGCCACCCTCGACTGCCTGGACATCATCGACACCAGCCTGAACCCTCCTCGGCGTCACCCTTCTTGGCGTGCCCCTTCCTCCTCCAGGAACTCCTCTCCTCCTTCGGTGCCGGTGGTGGCTCCTACTAAATCACCCGTTGGGCTGCCTATCCATGGTCGTCCAAGCTACAGAAGGAAGTTGCAATCAGCCAACCAGTCACACGAAAGCCTCACCATGTTGTATGATTTGGTTTTCGAACTCCGTCAAGGAGTGGAGGACCTTCAGTTTCGAGTACAGCAGATGGAAGGGCAGCTGTCAATTCTCCTTCAGCTCCTTTCAAACCACCACGAGGCCTCTCCAGCAGAGTCCAACGAAGCATCTCTCACTGCCAGCGATCACGAGAGCAGCCATCAGCAGGAAGTTGAAGAGGACAACAAGGCGCCTAGTCGGAAGGAGTTCGAGCCTACATTCATGGACACCGACAGGCAGGAACAAATTCTGGAGGTCAAGGAGATGACAGGCATCGGTCTGCAGGTGTACACCTCGACGGCAGGAGCTGAGATGAAAGCTCATAAGTACAAGTGCACCGAGGCCAGTGACATGCAGTGGGAAACTAGCGAGACACCTGTCACCGAGGAGCCATGGCCAGGCCTTCTGCTAGAGTATGTGCCAGATTATACACCACTTGTATGACCCCTCTAGGGGGATTCTTTTTGTTTTAAATTTTACTCTAGTTGTATGTTTATGCTAGGACTAATAGGAGCTCTGATACTCAAATTACCTGGTTGGATGAAATGGTTTCTCCTTCTGGAGCAGTTCAGTAATTACAACCGGTTGACTTTAGTTTTTTGTACTCTTGGTTTGGTTCTTGGAAGGCTTTAATATATAAAATACTTACTTACAAAAAAAATAAAATTCGTTCGACACTACAAACGTTCCAGGATGTAGTACTGTACGGACATATTTTTATTTTGTTTATTAAACAATGAATGAAATAAGAGGGATTTTTCATCACAACTATGACACACATACATTAATGTAAAATATAAAATGTAGATACTGAAAGAAAAATGAAGAAAGGTTGATGCAAACTTAAAACCTGTGTTGACCAATTTGTGCACTAATTTGAAATAAATATATGGTTTATGGTTTACATTATGAATTGATGATGGAAACAAGTGGGTTTGTGAGTCAAATTTGAGTCCGGAAACCCTCCCATGTCGTTAAGGCATGAGAACAGTCTATCCATGTGAAATTTCAATGCATACAAAAACCGTTTGAAAAACATTCAACATTGGCCCCATTCGCAGGTCACTGTTTCCCATGTATAGTCCTATTACAATGTATTTTCAATATTCCTTTTAAAATTAGTTCGATAGTACACACATTCCTGGATCTAGTACAAAAATGACATATTTCTATTGTGTTGATTAAAAAATCAACGAAGAAACAAGGATTTTTCATCAAAAATATGACACGCATCCATTTATGTATAATATACAATGTACAAGTTTAAAGAAAAATGAAGAAAGGTTGATGCAAACTTAAATCTTGTGTCAAACAATTTTTTCACTAATTTGAAAGAAATATAGGTTTTATGGTTTACATGATGAATTGATGATGGAAACAAATGGGTGTGTAAGTCAAATTTGAGTCCAAAACCCCTCCCATATCGTTAAGGAATTCGAGTAGTCTATCCATGTCAAATTTCATTGTATACATAAACAATTTGACAAAATTTGAACGTTGGACACATTCGTAGGTCATTGTTGCCCATGTCTAGTCCTAGTACAATGTATTTTTGTTGTTCCTTTTAAAATTTGTTCGACAATACACATGTTCCCTCATCTAGTACTACAAGGACATATTTTTATTGTGTTCATTAAACAATGAATGACAAAAGAGGGATTTTTCATCACAACTATGACAAACATACATTAATGTAAATATACAATGTAGAACCTGAAAGAAAAATGAAGAAAGGATGATGCAAACTTAAAACTTGTATCAACCAATTTGTGCACTAATTTGAAGGAAATATAGGGTTTATGGTTTTCGTGATGAATTGATGATGGAAACAAGTGGGTGTGTGAGTCAAATTTGAGTCCAAAATCCCTCCCATATCGTTAAGGCATGTGAATAGACTTTCCATGTCAAATTTCAGTGCATACATAAACAATTTTTAAAAATTTCAATATTGGCCTCAATCGCAGGTCAATGTTGTCCATGTCTAGTCCTAGTACAATGTATTTTCATTGTTCCTTTTAAAATTCATTCGAAAGTACACACATTCCCACATCTAGTACTAGAAGAACATATTTTTATTGTGCTGATTAAACAATGAATAAAAAAAGAGGGGGTTTCATCACAACTATGACACACATACATTAATGTATAATATACAATGTAGAACCTAAAATAAAAATGAAGAAAGGATGATGCAAACTTAAAACTTGTGTCAACCAATTTGCACACTAATTTGAAAGAAATATAGGGCTTATGGATTGCTTGATGAATTGATTATCAAAACAAGTGGGCATGTGAGTCAAATTTGAGTCTAGAAACCCTCCCATATCGTTAATCCATGTGAATAGTCTATCCATGTAAAATTTCAGCACATACAAAAACAATTTGAAAAAATTTCAACGTTGGCCCCATTCCTAGGTCATTGTTTCCCATGTCTTGTGCTTAGTAAAATATATTTTCGTTGTTCCCTTACACACGTTCCCACGTATAGTACTACAAGGACTTTTTTTATTTTGTTTATTAAACAATGAACGAAAAATGATGGATTCTTCATCACAACTATGAAACACATACATTAATGTATATTATACAATGTAGAACCTGAAATAAAAATGAAGAAAGAATGATGCAAACTTAAAACATGTGTCAACTAATTTGAGAAATAATTTGAAATAAATATAGGTTTTATGGTTTACATGATAAATTGGTGATGGCAACAAGTGGGTGTGTGAGTCAAATTTGAGTCCAGAAGCCCTCCCATATTGTTAAGGCATGTGAATAGTCTATCCATGTGAAATTTCAGTGCATACAAAAAAAAATTGAAAACATTTCAACATTGTCTCTATTCGAAGGTCACTATTTCCCATGTCTAGTGCTCGTACAATATATTTTCATTGTTATTTTTTAAATTCTTTCAATAGTACACATGTTCACGCATCTAGTATTGCAAGGACATATTTTTCTTGTGTTGATTAAACAATGAATGAAAAAAGAGGTATTTTTCATCACAACAATGAAACACATACATTAATGTGTAATATACAATGAAGAACCTAAAACAAAAATGAGGAAAGGTTGATGCAAACTTAAAAATTGTTTCAACCAATTTGTGCACTAATTTGGAAGAAATATATGGTTTATGGTTTACATTATGAATTGATGATGGAAACAAGTGGGTGTGTGAATCAAATTTAAGTCCATAAACCTTCCCATGTCATTAAGGCATGTGAATAGTCTATCCATGTGAAATTTCAGTGCATACAAAAACAATTTGAAAAAAATTCAACATTGGACCCATTCGCAGGTCACTGTTGTCAATGTCTAGTATTAGTATAATGTCTTTTCTTTGTTCATTTTAAAATTCGTTCGATAGTACACACATTCCCATATCTAGTACTTTAAGGACATATTTTTATTGTGTTGATTAAACAATGAACCAAAAAACATGGATTTTTCATCACAACTATGACACACATACATTAATGTATAACATACAATGTAGAACCTGAAAGAAAAATGAAGAAAGGATGATGCAAACTTATAACACAAGAGGGTGTGGGAGTCAAATTTGAGTCCAGAAACCCTCAAATGTCGTTAACGCATGCAAATAGTCTATCTATGTAAACATTCGGTGCATAGAGAAACAATTTGAAACAATTTCAACATTGGCCCCATTCACAGGTCACCATTGTCCATGTCTAGTCCTAGTACAATATCTTTTCATTGTTCCTTTTAAAATTTATTCGACAGCAGACATGTTCCTGCATCTAGTACTACAAGGACATATTTTTATTGTGTTGATTAAACAATGAATGAAAAAAGAGGGATTTTTCATCGCAACTATGACACACATACATTAATGGATAATATACAATGTAGAACTTGAAAGAAACATGAAAAAATGTTGATGCAAACTTAAAACTTGTGTTAACTAATTTGTGCACTAATTTGAATGAAATATAGGGTTTATGGTTTACATGATGAAATGATGGTGGAAACAAGTGGGTGTGTGAATAAAATGAGTCTAGAAAGCCTCCCATATCATCAAGGCATGAAAATAGTCTATCCATGTGAAATTTCAGTGCATATAGAAACTATTTGAAAAAATCTCAATGTTGGCCTCATTCGTAGGGCACTGTTTCCCATGTCTAGTCCTAGTACAATGTCTTTTCGTTGATCTTTTTAAAATTTCTTCGACAGTACACACGTTCTCGCATCTAGTACTGCAAGGACATATTTTTATTTTGTTGATTAAACAATGAATGCAAAAAAAAGGGATTTTCATCAGAATTATGACACACATACATTAATGTATAATATATAATTTAGAACCTGAAAGAAAAATGAAGAAAGGTTGATACAAACTTAAAACTCGTGTCAACCATTTTTTCACTAATTTGAAAGAGATATAGGGTTTATGGTTTACATGATATTGTACAACCATACCTAAAGGTCAACTACTAAAGGTTAGCTACTAAGAGAGATATTGTACATCCATACCTAAAGGTCAACTACTAAATTTAACAAATAAAGATAATGGTTAATAAATAACCAATAAAATTATCAAAGGAGAATTGTTAAAAAGTCGTTGTGTAAGTTTAAAAGAAAAAGAAGAAATTAGAAGGCGGGTTTAAATATTCAACTGTAGGTACATTAATGGGGTAACTCCGTCCATTAAATTTGTTGCATGAAGTTGTTACAAGACTGAAAAAAGATGTTATCATGATTCATAAAATCAGTAGTCAGATTGAATAATTGAGGCGTTGCCAAAATGGATTAATGCCATAAAACAAATGTTGGAAAAGTTGAGACTAAAATGCGAGGAATGGGATGTCCTTTAGCAAGGATTTAACTACCACGACCTAACAAACTCCATTTTCCATTAAATTCACATTACAATTGTACACACAATACCCAACAACAATTCCAAAAGAAAAAATCACCCAACATAAATGACTATGCGTGGTGCCAATCCGAGAATCTGAAATGGTGCATGAGGCAAGATAATCGTGGTATTGGAATGCCGGTATATGTTACCAATCATCACATGGAGGGAAAATCACTATGGTACATAACACAAACTTGGCCAGATGAAGGGGTAAAAATCGCTATCAAGAAGTAAGTGAACTCAGGCTTACAATACTTCTCTCAAGGAATGCTTAGGAAATGCTAACTCAACCCAATGGGACAATTAATCATGGGTAGAATGCCATGCATGTTCCCATTCCTTCATATTCCCTTCCCCATGAATTCGTAATTAAAACAACACTGAGTTTATGAAATTTGGCGATAATTATAACAATACAAATAACATTGAGTTTTATTGAAATTGCTAAAGTCGTCATCAGTTCATAAAAACGTTGAGCTTATCCCAACCACAAAGTTTCCTCAGGGAACGTTGCAGAGTAAACAATTACCACTACCTCTATACCATATGTCATGTATCGATTTACCATTAACTGTGTAAGGAAATTACAACCACCAATTATATATACATTAAATACCTCTATCCAGAGAAATTATGACTCCAGCCAATTTTACATCGATTACATTCGCTGGGTACAACCCAGTATTCAAGGTAAACGTTCGTTGATATCAATGCATAAATTTGTTGTCAATCAAGGTAAACGCAGTCATACATAATCAACGTTGTTATTCAAGTGGAAAATGCATTCCAATATACATATGTTGTTCAACATATCCCATTTATATATCTGTAATTCATATGCAAACATATTATAATTATGTCAGCCCATTCAATTTTCCAAGTTCTAATGCACACAACAGGGTAGTGAAAATCGTAGTTATATTGCCAAGTTAGCAAAAAACAATTGCAGTCCAAAACAAAAAAAGAAAACACTTCGAAATTTCACTAAACAGTGTAATGATTTCAGTTAAAAAGAAGGGTGAAAATCGTAGAGTATCCCAAGTAATGTCTCTAGCCAATACACCCAAAAATGTAGTCTAGAATAATTTATAAACTGTCAGTCGAGTGGGCAATTACGCAAGTTAAATTTGTCAAAATATCATCGTACAGAGGAAAAATCACAGAGAAGAAGGAAGACCATCAGTATAAAGACCACACAATAAAATCGTCAGAAAAACATTAAAAACACAGACTTAAATCATTTCCAGGAAGAGTATTAAAAATGTAGAGTTCGACATAGAGGATCATAGATGGATCGTTGCGGGAAGGGATAACAATAACAGAGGTAATCAATCGCAACAAGGTGCAAGACAATCACTCGACCAGGAAAAATCAACAGTGCTAGACGGTTGGACAGAAACATCTGTCACTCATCATCCACACATAGAAAACCAGGGCATTTGGATCCATAGGTCTATTAACACTAAAGTGACAACCGTAGATCCATCTCTTGGTCAACTTCTCAGGCATGGAATGAAGAGATAAGGATGAAGGTGAAAATCACAACTTCAAAACAATCTACAACCAAAGGGCAGTCTCAACATGTAGGGATCGAAGCCAAGGGAATCAATCAACAATGTGCTTAAGGATATGGGGGGGTTCAGTTATCAACTAAAGGCTAAGACAATCATTTTATTTACCCAAACAAAAATATAGAACTAAAATCGTAAGTATACTAATAATCTATCATGCAAATTAAAGGAAGCATATTGTAGCCCAAGTCACTTGCTCTGAGTTGTTGTCCAGCGTGCTCCTTGCAGCTCTCTCTTGCCGAAAAATGAGAATTCACCGATACCTCCCAACCAACACTAAGGGTACTCTTCTTCCCCCTTAGCCCCTCGAGCCGCAAAGGGGCCATGCACACTAAAATAGAGAATCAGCTAGCTCCCATCTCACCTCACAAGGCCAAGCTACCACTCCTCACCGAGATGGGTATCCCAACTCTCACAAGCTAAGTCAATCAAGTCTAAAATTCTGCAACGTAACATTATGCATAACATCAGAGATCCATCATCATTCTCCTCCCTCCATTATATAGAGTTTCGATGTCCTTTACTTTCCCAAATTCCCATTTAATTTAATGTTTAATAATTTAATTCATAAAAATCCTCCCCGTACATGTGTCACCCATCCCCTTCATTCCTCCATAAATTAATCTCATTAATTAATTAATTACCCCTATTTCCCTCACCCACCTAAAATAATTCCTAGAATCTCTCCTAGGTGTCTCCATATTCCCTTACAAGTTTTAATGACTTTCCCCCCTTGTTAATTTACTAGTTGAGTTTAATTTAGAAAGTTCTTAAATGATAGGTACCTTACTAAGTTAGACTTTCTTCTTTTTCCTTGTGTTTCCCTTTTATTTTTATGTTTCCTTCTTTTTCCTAGTTTCCTAATTATTTTAGATTTCCCTCTTTCCCTTTTTATTTAAAACTCAATTTGGCAGGTATAGAAAATTAACTTTTTCCCTTTTCCCTTTTTAATTAATAAATTTTAATTAGCATAAGTGAAAAAACAATTATTTCCCCCTTTTTCAAATTTTATCCCTCAAATATTTTTATAAATTAAAAGAATTACTTACCCCCTTCTCGACACATGATTAATGATGATTATCATTTTTATTTATTTATTTTTATTTTTATTTTTATTTTTATAAACATATTTTTCTTTTACCGCAAGTTTCACCTAGACCTCGATTTTAATTTTCGAGGTTGGACAACATTTTATTAGGAAAAATGTTTTAAATATTTCTTATCACGTTATTCGTCCAAAGGCCATATAGGTTCATCCATTTATTAATTAACAATGTGTCATGCCCTTCAGGACACACTACATGCTCCAAGGGTGCCACTCACCTCAATCTGTTTTGCTTGTGTGATGTTCCCTTCAGGACGCACTACGTGCTCCAAGGGTGCCACTCACCTCTTTCCATTTTTCTTACGCGACGTGCCCTTCAGGTTGCACTACGTGCTCCAAGGGTTCCACTTGCCTCTTGACTGACTTGGTAGACATAAAAAACCCTTGGAGTCAATACTCCGACAGGTGATCTTGTGGGAGACTAAGTGCCTCTAAGGAATAAGGTCCCTGCCTTATTGTGTGCCCCTTAGAATCATCGTGAGTGATTATCGCAGTTGGACATCATGACATCCCAAGTATTCTCGAACTATTTAGTCATTAACCTACAGTTTGAGCCACGACGAGAGTGTTAGTAGGTTGTGGAAGGGTTGTTGTCCACACCTCTCCCTCAACATTTTTGGTAGTCGTGCGTGACCCCTCTACTACACATGTGAGTCTGGTCGACAAGCTATTGTCAGCCTGCATCATCAACGAATCATGTCATAAATATATCATAATCATATCATCTAATCATATGCACATATGTCGTATATACAAAAATCAAACCCCAATAGTCCCCTCCTTGACTCGATCCGGAGTCCAAGGGTTTCATCAATGCCTCAGCATCCTCGAGGTCCAAATCCTCCACACTCAGGAGAACCGAGTCAATAGCACCTGTCTAAGTCAATACAACAAAATAACATATAATCACATCCATAATGAATCATAATAATAATCAATGGTCAATGGTATAATAATTTGGATCACGTGCAAGCAAGTGTCCCCAAGAATAAGTTTTGTCAGTGCACATAAGAGTGGAATGTTACATACACCCCCTCTTGATCTAAAATTTGTCCTGAAGTTCCACAATATATAAGTGCTGAAATAATGTGTATCACAATATGATAAGTCTATCTATCCAAAAAAATGAAAACTGTTGGCGCATATCTTATGCATCCACCGAGGTCGTCGAGTGCAAATTATAGTTGTCCCGTTGGGTGTTGACCTCATCTACTGTTCAATGTCATAGATGTCGAATGCGATGATCCATGATGTGGATCATCTCATCTGTGACCGCACCCTCATTTGACACCTACAAGGTGCTCAAGTCAAACATGTGTGGGATCACTAATCATAAAGTCTCAAACTAAGATGTGAAAGACATCATGCATATGCCTCAAGAATCAGGCAAGGTTAGTCATTAGGCCACAGGCCTCTCCCTTCCACAATATCATAAGATCCCACGAACCTAAGATATAGTTTAGACCCTTTTATGAACTTGATCAAACTCTTATGTGGTTTACTCCGCAAAAATACTTAATCGCCACATTGTAACTACGATCGACACAAAACGCATTGACATAACTCTTTTGTCGATCATGTGCTTCCTTGATCCTTTTTCTTATAGTTTTCTTTTAATCTTCCAATTCTTGGATCACTTCCAGTCCCACCAGGACCCTATCCTCAAGTCGATCCCAACTCAAAGGCGTATGAAATGGTCTCCCATAAAAAAAACTCGAAATTTTCCATCTTAATGGCGCTTTGGTAACTGTTGTTATAAGCAAATTCTACCAGTGGCAAGAATTCTTCCCAATTCTTTTGTTGATCCATCACGTACATGCGCAACATGTCCTCCAAGGTCTGGTTCATTCGTTCGGTCTTCCTATCAGTCTCTGAGTGATACGCAGTACAAAATTTAAGTTAGGTTCCCAAGGCCTCTTGGAAACTAGTCTAAATCATCTAGTAAACATCGATCTTAGATCAGATATAATCGTCTTAGGCACGCCATACAGCCTCACAATCTCACTGATGAAAACCCTAGCTATGTCAGGTTCCTGATACATCACACGCATAAGAATAAAATGAGCATTCTTCTTTAGAGTGTCGACTCCTACAAAAATCGAGTTGTGTCTCCTTGTCGTCAGTGGCAATCCAACAATAAAATCCATCGAAATAACCTTCCATTTCGATTCTGGAATAGCGTGTCATTGTAGTAATCCTGTTGGATGTCTATTTTTAGCCTTTACCTATTGACATTCTAGACATCGGGCCACATAGTTGACTATGTCTTCTTTCATCCCTTCCAGAAGAATAAGGGTTTAAGGCCCACCCTCATCTTCGTGACTCCCGGGTGAACCATGTATACTGCTCTATAAGCCTCATTTAGGATCAATCTCCTCAACGTGTCGTTAGGTGGTACGTAAATCTGATTTTTAAACCTCAATAATCCATCATCGTCAAATGTAAATCCTTCAAATATTGGTACCATCATGGTGTTTTGTCCGATAAAATCCTTGACCTCTTTGTACCAGTCATCATCACGCTGTAAAGTTAGAATCTTTTCACATAGATTCATCTAAAGAGGCAACACCAAAAAGATGTGTGTTTTCTAAATCAATGCATCTTCCACTTAGTTTACAGTTCCTTTTATGTAAGAAATCTCAAAATCATCTTGCTAAGAAGTTTTGACCAACGTTGTTGTCGTGTGTTCAGGTCACTTTATGTAAAGATGTGCTATAGTCCACAGTGGTCTGTCCTTAGATCAAATATTTTTCCAACAAGTTAGTGTCTCTAAACCTTCAAGGAATATACAATGGCTACCAACTCCAAATCATGCGTCGCATAGTTTGCCTCATGCCTTCTCAATTTCCTTGAGATGTAAGTGATCACTGGACCGTCTTGCATCAAGACTTTACCTAATCATTCCTTGCATGCATCAATGCATACCAAGAATTCTGTGTCCATGTTAGGGACCTTTAGTATCGGTGTTTCTATCAAGAGCTCTTTGAGCCTCCCAAATGCTTCCGCGCATTTTTCGGTCCAAACCAGCTTCTTGTTCTTCTTCTGCAATTCCGTGATCGAATTTTCTATCTTCGAAAATCCCTCGATGAACCATCGATAGTATCCTACTAAACCCATGAAACTACGCACTTCCGAGACATTTGTCGGTGCAGGCCATTCCATAATAGCCTCGACCTTTGTTGGATCCAAGATGATACCTTCGTCGGAGATGACATTCCCTAAGTAGTGAATCCTCGATTGATAAAATGAGCATTTGGACAACTTCCCATATAATTTGTGCTCTCGCAAGCATTGTAGTACCAAGTGCAAGTGCTCGTCACGCTCCTCCGTTGTCCGAGAGTAAATCAAAATATCACCAATGAAAATTTGGATGAACTTGTCCAAGTACTTGTGGAACACCCCATTCATCAAACTGATAAATACCCTTGGGGCGTTTTTCAGTCCAAATGGTAAAACAATAAACTCATAATTCCCAAACCTCATCTTAAAGGTTGTCTTAGGGACGTCATCCTCCTTATTCTATAGCTGGTGATATCCTGATCACAAATCGATCCTTGAGAACACCGTCACACCCTTCATATGATCGAACATATCATCAATCCTCAGCAAAAGATATTGATTATTGATCGTTTCCTTGTTCAATGACGATAGTCAGTGTAAATTATCCACAACCCATCCTTCTTTTGTATGAAAATAAAAGGCACACCCCACGGTGACACACATGGACATATCAGTCCCAGGTCCAACAATTCTTTCAATTGCATTCTCAACTCCAGTTACTCTGGGATCAACATCTGATAAGGCATTCTAGCTATCGGTTCAGTCCCCAGTTTTAGGCCTATAGTAAACTCCAATTCCCTCTCCAGTGACATCCCAGGTAAATCCTCTGGAAAGATGTCTGCACACTCTCTCACCACCGAATGGTTTTCTAGACCTTCTGCTACTCCCTTCTCTTTTAATGCAAGGATCGCATAAAGCTTACATCCCTTACACATGCTCTTCCATAGTTGTAAGGAAGAGATGAACCTTAGGGAAAATCCATGGTTCCATATTACAATCACGCATATTTGTCCCTCATCATCGACCAAGCTCAATTGTTTCGTCTTATAGTTGAGTATCACCTCATGCGATTCCAACCAGTCGATAATAATCACGATGTCATAAGATCCTATGATCGTGACGTATAGTTTGGCCCTGGTGACAAACTCTCCCAGGTTGAGGGTATAGCCCATAACCTTTCCTCCAACCTTTTGTTTGGCTCTAGAAGCCATCTCTACAAAGCTAAACTCATTCTATTCAACTGCCTTACCTTAATCCTTTTTAGCATTGCACCAGAGATGAAACTCTCGGTAAGGGTGTGGAGCATACCAAAGTAGATGCAAAAATGGGCCTCGTACTCAGGCACCATATGAATGCCCTTTCGTAAGAAATTTTAACTCATTGAGTTGATGCTCGACGAATTCCTCAGAAGATACCTCTCATGGAACCGTTCCTCGAACAGTTCCTATGACATGTCTTCGACGACCAATTTTAAAAGTGGCAGGAGCATCTTCCACCATAGAAGAGTGTGGCCCTTCATTTGAAAGATCGCCCTACAAACCTTCATGTTGGAAGTATAGTCACGAAGTGCAAGAACCTCGACTAATTCTTCAACCAAGCCTCATCGGTTGCACTATCCGGGCACCAAAGAACTCAGGAAAATTTGACCTTCTCGAGTTCGCAGTGAAAACTAATGGTACTGACTAGGTGCATTGTGGACCCTCAAGGGTACGGGTGCCCCGGCCTCATTTCAGTACAAAGGTGAGTCATGGCCTCTGACCATCTCTAGAAGGACCTTCGTTAGAAGATCATCATCCATTATAACAATCAAATCCAGTCCAATATATTTTTGTTTCCTCCCCCATGGGGTTTGACTCCAAGGGTGCAGGCACTTTTGGAGGCTTTGCACCTCCTTCCACAACACCAAGTCGCATTCTAAGTGGCGTCCTCTGATCAAGGTCACTTCCTGGATATGTTTAAAGTTTTAATAAGTGCTTGGTTAAAACTTAAGGTTTACTGCAGTGGAAATCTTGGTGATCCACAGTCGCAGGGTTGAACCCGCTCTGATACCATATGTAACAACCCCAATCATTATGAATACAAGCGAAGATAATTTTTTTTTTTTTAGGCAAGAGGGAAACGACAACAAGTTGAACCACATAAGTTTATGAAGAACACACACGTGTTGATTAGGAAACAAACAACTAAGACTCCACACTCTCGCATAAGAGAAACGGGGGAAAACATGCATAAAACAGAAAGTAGAATGATTGCCTGCCCGATACAAACATGACCACGCCTACACAATAAGGGGAAACATCCCCTCCCGACACAATGGCCTCGATGACTAGTTAACTAGAACTTCGATGGCGCGCAACAAAATGCATGAAGGCGTTCAACCCAAGCGCCCATTACGAACTTGCTACGATCAACAACACCCATAGTGGGAAGTACAGAATTCAACCAATTTGTCCTTCACCTCTAACAATTGGGGCGTGCAATGATCCCTTGATTGGGAACCATGCCATCGTCAGGCGATAGGTGCAACAACAATGGTGGCGCAACAACATAACTGGACCCTCAATACCAACAAAAAAAATGATGCGCTAGGAGATCAATTACTACCTAAGAACCTGGCAACTAACCCTAACACCCAACGACACATAAGCAAGATGACTAGGACCTTCAAGTGACACCAAAACCTTGTGCAACTATAATCGCACACCTTAAATTAAATTATTAAGGTACATCTCCATTAAAAGAAAAACTTTGCAAAAAGGAAAGTGGTAAAATTGTTGATAAGGGTTAATATCAGATAATGGTTAATACCACTATTTTACAATTAATTTTAGGTACATAGATAAAGTTTAACATACCAATGTACCCATAAAAATATCATTGAGAAGGGTTAAGAGAGATATTGTATAGCCATACCTACAGGTCAACTACTAAATTTAAGAAATAAAGATAATGGTTAATAAATAACCAATAAAATTATCAAAGGAGAATGGTTAAAAAGTCGTTGTGTAAGTTTAAAAGAAAAAGAAGAAATTAGAAGGCGGTTTTAAATATTCAACTGTAGGTACACTAGCACAGCCGCTAACTCGCTGCTGGCGAACACCGAAAATCTTCTTACTAATAAAACTGGTTTATTATTGGTAAAACTAAACGTGGCAGAAAGACTTACGGCTGGTAAAATTATGTGGCCTAATTGTAAATATGTTACTTCATCTCATGTCCAAAGATTTAATTTTCGGAACAAATAATAAGCAAAACTTTGAAGGGCTCGGATTTGCGTGCATATAACGCATAAAATTGAGAGAAACCGCTCAGAAAATTGAGAGAAACACATATAATGCATAATAAGCAAATCTTTGAAGGGCTCGGATTTAAGCGATTCGAAACCAGTTAATCAGAAAATATTGATTGGTAAAATGCCTATGTTAATCTCAAGATTTAAAACTTGAATCCATAAATGTCAGTGTAACAAAACTACCAAGTCATTTAAGGTACTAATAAACGCATTTCTCTTACATTCATCGACTT
>JZKD02S0231459.1:472880-497114 GCA_000966675.3 Picea glauca
TGAAAGGGAAATGAAGAAAGTCTTATGCAAACTTAAAACTTGTGTCAACCAATTTATTCACTAATTTGAAAGTAATTTAGGTTTTATGGTTTACATGATGAATTTATGATTTAAACAAGTGGGTGTGTGTGTCAAATTTGAGTCCAAAAACCCTCCCATATCATTAAGGCATGTAGATAGTCTATCCATGTCAAATTTCAGTGTATATAGAAACAATTCAAAAAAAAATCAACGTTGGCCCCATTCACAGGTCATTGTTGCCCATTTCTAGTCGTAGTACAATGTAATTTCGTTGTTCCTTTTAAAATTCGTTTGAAAGTACACATGTTCCCACGTATAGTATTGCAAGGACATATTTTTTATTGTGTTGATTGAAAAATGAACTAAAAAAGAATGATTTTTCATCACAACTATGACACACATACATTAATGTATAATATACAATGTAGAACTTGAAAGAAAAATGAAGAAAGGATGATGCAACCTTACAAAAGATCTCAACCAATTTGTGCACTAATTTGAAATAAATATAGGGTTTATGGTTTACATGATGAATTGATGATGGAAACAAGTGGGTGCGTGAGTCAAATTTGAGTCCAAAAACCCTCCCATATCATTAAAGCATGTGAATAGTATATCCATGTCAAATTTCAGTGCATACAGAAACAATTTAAAAAAATTTGAACATTGACCCCATTCGCAGGTCATTGTTGCCCACACTTAGTCCTAGTACAATGTATTTTCATTGTTCCTTTTAAAATTCATTCGAAAGTACACATGTTCCTTCATCTAGTACTGTGCCAAGGATACATTTTTATTGTGTTCATTAAACACTGAACAGAAAAAGAGGGATTTTTCATCACAACTATGACATAGATACATTAATGTATAATATACAATGTAGAACCTAAAAGAAAAATGAAGAAAGGTTGATGCAAACTTAAAACTTGTGTCAACCAATCTGTGCACTAATTTGAAAGAAATATAGGATTTACAATTTACATGCTGAATTGATGATGGAAACGAATGGGTGTGTAAGTCAAATTTGAGTCCAGAAACACTCCCATATCGTTAAGGCATGTGAATAGTCTATCCATGTGAAATTTTAGTGCATACATAAACAATTTGAAAAACAATCAACATTGGCCCCATTCACAGGTCGTTGTTTCTCATGTCTAGTCTTAATGCAATGTATTTTCGTTGTTCCTTTTAAAATTCATTCGACAGTACACACATTCCCGCACCTAGTACCTCAAGGACATATTTGTATTGTGTTGATAAAAAAAAAACTAAAAAGGATGGATATTTCATCACAACTATGACATACATACATTAATGTATAATATATAATGTAGAACCTGAAAGAAAAATGAAGAATGGTTGATGCAAAATTAAAACTTATGTCAACCAATTTATGCACTAATTTGAAATAAATATAGCTTTTATGGTTTACATGATTAAGTGGGTGTGTGTAATGTCCTGAAGGCCGAGCCCTGTTTTAAATCATGTCTATGAAGTGTAAAGCTTGCATTATGAATTGTAATTATGGTTTATAGGCTGGTGAGCTAGGTTTATATAATCTAGAGGGATTATGTGTTATTAGGCCGAAGAGCCTAAGTGTTAAGGTCAGGAGCCTGCTTTTGTATATGTAATCATGCAAAACATTAATAAAAATATAAACACCGATGTGTGCAGACCGACCACGATGAATGAATGATGGGGGACTAAGCTTCCACAGAGTGGGTAAGGGATTGGGGGATGGAATGTTGGAAAGTGAGGCTAAGTGTTGAGCCTAGGGTCTAAGCCTAGGGGATTAAGTCCTTGGGAATAATATTTTAATATTATTCCAAAATCCATGTGAAATATATGTTTTATCCTAAGTTCCTTGGAAGGACAAGTGACTTCCAAATGGGAAGGAATGAGCTTCAAGGGTGACAAGTGTCAACCCAAGCGCATGCAGTTAAAACTATTGAGTTGAGTTGTGATGGGGGTTCCTCCTCCATTCTACGGTGGACTATCTGAACCAGAAATCTGGTATGACCTCTACAAAAATACCCTCACGCAACCCGGGGAAAACCAAAAAAAAAGGCTTGTGTTGATTTCTGGAGGAGATGGTACACCCTCTGTCAAAACCGTCGAGTCTGTGTTTGACCTCCCATTCTCCATCCTCCATCTGAACTCGCGGGTGTTCAGGATCAACCTCTGTTTTAGTGTTTTTTCTAAGGAATCCTTACCTGAATCATTAAGTCTCTACGTGGGATCTCTATACTCCCTCACACATTCCCTAAACCTGAGCCGTGAGTCTGTCCTGTATTGTTGGTTGGGAAAAACCGAATGTCCCATAATTGTTGAGCCTTGTTATGTTGTAGCATCTGTCTGTCACCAGTTTTGGGAAGCTCATGTCTATGTTTCAAGTGGACTATTGTGGTTGCACAGTGCTTGGTTGCGTGTGGCTTGCAAACCATTTTATGTTCGTGTGGAGCCTCGTGGTTGTCTGACTGTGTTGGAAATCGATTTGAAGGAAACAGGTTGTTAGGCCTGTGAGCAACTCCCTCCAGGTGAGAGAATCTGTTGGGAAGTGTTTTTCTCCCAGAGAGAGTCTAGCACCAGCTTCAGAGCTCTGAGAATTCCTGATCTAGCCTGTTGCGGAGGCCCATAGAGGGAGGTGAAGCACCGATGGAATTTACTTGTGAAGGTGTATACTCTGGGGTGGAACAGGCATGTGGGGAATGAGAGTCTGTTAATAGTGGGTGTAAGAAGGCATCCTAGGAAGAATCCTTCTAGTTATTCTGTGCATTTTTCCCTGTAACCTCAGACTAGACTAGGATTCATTGCCTTGGGTGGAGCTTAGTCCCAGCATAGGGGTGACCTACTGTTGAGAGTGATGAGTAGCATGGTCTAAGGATGGGAGGTTTGTGGAAGGCCTGCATGTGGTTGGTGGAATTACCACGGTTTCAAGGATAAGTATCAACTTATGCTTAATATTATGTTTTTCATGCCTGTGATGCTTATATGTATCATGTATTCCATTGTTCATATGAATTATTGTTAATGCCAGGGATTATTTATGTTAGCAGTAATCTTGTGCTTACTCTGAGTTATTTGTGTTTAATTTGATTTAAATGCATGTTATTAATTAAGTATGAGAATGATGTGTTCTGCACAGTAGCATTTTCCTAGCTAGTGGGATGACGGTCGGGGAGCGTTACAGTGTGTGAGTCAAATATGAGTCAAAAAACCCTCCTATATCATTAAGGCATGTGAATAGTCTATCCATGTCAAATTTCAGTGCATACAGAAATAGTTTGAAAAAATTTCAACGTTGGCCCTATTCGTAGGTCACTCTTTCCCAAGTCTAATCCTAGTATAATTTCTTTTTGTTGTTCCTTTTAAAATTAGTTCGATAGTACACACATTCTCACATTTAGTACTCCAAGGACGTATTTTTATTGTGTTCATTAAATGATGAAAGAAAAAAGAAGGATTTTTCATCACAACTATGACACATACATTAATGTATAATATATAATGTAGAACCTGAAATAAAAAAGAAGAAAGTCTAATGCAAACTTAAAACTTGTTTCAACCAATTTGTGCACTAATTTAAAAGAAATATAGGGTTTATGGTTTACATGATGAATTGATGATAGAAACCAGTGGGTATGTGTTTCAATTTAGAGTCCAGAAACCCTCCCATATCATTAAGGCATGTGAATAGTCTATCCATGTGAAATTTCAGTGCATACAAAAACAATTTGAAAAATTTCAACTTTGGCCCCATTCGCAGGTCACTGTTGCCCATGTCTAGTCCTAGTACAATGTCTTTTCCTTGTTCCTTTTAAAATTATTTCGTGATTACACACATTCCCACATATATTAATGCAAGGAAATATTTATATTGTGTTTATTAAATGATGAATGAAAAAAAATGGATTTTTCATCACAACTATGACACACATACATTAATGTATAATATACAATCTAGAACCTTAAAGAAAAATGAAGAAATGCTTATGAAAACTTCAAACTTGTGTCAAACAATTTGTGCACTAATTTGAAACAAATATAGGGTTTATGGTTTACGTGATGAATTGAAGATGGAAACAAGTGGGTGTGTGGATCTAATTTGAGTCTAGAAACCTGCACATATCATCAAGGCATGTGAATAGTCTATCCATGTCAAATTTAAGTGCATACAGAAAAAATTTCAAAACATTTCAACATTGGCCCCATTCACAGGTCATTGTTGTCCATGTCTAGTCCTATTACAATGTCTTTTCATTGTTCCTTTTAAAATTAGTCTGAAAGTACAAATGTTCCCGAATCTAGTAATGCAAGGACATATTTTTATTGTTTTGATTAAACAATGAACGAAAAAAGAGGGATTGTTCATCACAACTATGACACACATAAATTAATGTATAATATACAATGTAGAACTTGAAACAAAAATGAAGAAAGGTTGATGCAAACTTAAAACTTGTGTGAACCAATTTGTGCACTAATTCAAAATAAATATAGGGTTTACGGTTTACATGACGAATTGATGATGGAAACAAGTGGGTGTGTGAGTCACATTTTAGTCCAAAAACCCTCCCATATCTTTAAGGCATGCAAATAGTTTATCCATGTGAAATTTCATTGCATACAAAAACAGTTTGGAAAAATTTCAAAGTTGGCCCCATTTGTAGGTCATTGTTTTCCATGTCTAGTCCTATTACAATGTATTTTTTTTCTTCCTTTTGAAATTTGTTCAATAGTACACACGCTCTCACATCTAGTACTACAAGGACATATTTTTATTGTGTTGATTAAACAATGAATGGAAAAAGAGGGATTTTTCATCACAACTATGAGACACATATATTAATGTATAATATACAGTGTATAACATGAAATAAATAAAAATAAAGGTTGATGCAAACTTAAAACTTGTGTCAACCAATTTGTAAACTAATTTGAAATAAATATAGGGTTTTTGGTTTACATGATGAATTGATGATGGAAACAAGTGGGTGTGTGAGTCAAATTTGGGTCAAGAAACCCTCCCATATCGTTAAGGCATGTGAATAGTCTATCCATGTGAAATTTAAGTGCATATAGAAAGATTTTGAAAAAATTTCAACGTTGGCCCCATTCATAGGTCACTGTTGCCGATATCTATTCCTAGTACAATGTATTTTCCTTGTTCCTTTTAAAATTTGTTCGATAGTACACACATTCCTGAATCTATTACTACAAGGACATATTTTTATTGTGATGATTAAACAATGAATGAAAAAAGAGGGATTTTTCATCACAACTATGACACACATACATTAATGTATAATATACAATGTAGAACCTAAAAGAAAAATGAAGAAAGGTTGATGAAAACTAAAAACTTGTGTCAACCAATTTGTGCACTAATTTGAAAGAAATATAGGGTTTATGGTTTACATGATGAATTGACGATGGAAAAAAGTTGGTGTGTGAGTCAAATTTGAATCCAGAAAACCTCCCATATCGTTAAGGCATGCAAATAGTATATCCATGTCAACGTTTTGTGCATACAGAGACAATTTGAAAAAAATTCAATAATGACCCCATTCAAAGGACAATATTTCTAATGTATAGTCCTAGTACAATGTCTTCTCATTGTGCCTTTTAAAATTCATTCGACAGTACACATGTTCCTGCATCCAGTACTAGAAGGACTTGTTTTTATTGTATTGATTAAACAATGAATGGAAAAAGAGGGATTTTTCATCTTAATTATGACACACATACATTAGTGTATAATATACAATGCAAAACCTGAAAGAGAAATGAAGAAAGGATAATGCAAATTTAAAACTTGTGTCGACCAATTTTTTCACCAATTTGAAGGAAATATAGGGTTTATGTTTTACATGATGAATTAATGATGAAAACAAGTGGGTGTGTAAGTCAAATTTGATTCCATAAAACGTCCCATATCATTACGGCATGAAAATAGTCTATCCATGTCAAATTTTAGTGCATACAAAAACAATTTGAAAAAATTTCAATGTTGGCCCCATTCACAAGTCATTGTTTCCCGTGTCTAGTCCTATTACAATGTCTTTGCGTTGTTACTTTTAAAATTCATTCAACGACAAGAATGTTCCCACATATAGTACTACATGAACACATTTTTATTGTGTTGATTAAAAAATGAATGTAAAAAGAGGGATTTTCCATCACAATTATGACACACATACATCAATGTATAATATACAATGTAGAACCTGAAATAAAAATGAAGAAAGGCTAATGCAAAATTAAAACTTTTGTCAACCAATTTGTGCACTAATTTCAAAGAAATATAGGTTTGTTTATTTATATGATGAATTCATGATGGAAACAAGTGGGTGTGTGATTCAAATTTGAGTCTATATACCCTCCCATATCGTTAAGGCATGAAAATAGTCTATCCTTGTGAAATTTCAGTGCATACAGAAACAATTTGAAACATTTCAGCATTGGCCCCATTCGCCGGTCATTGTTGCCCATGTCTAGTCCTAGTACAATGTCTTGTCGTTGTTCCTTTTAAGATTTGTTCGAGAGTACACATGTTCTTCCATCTAGTATTGAAAGTATATATTTTTATTGTGTTGATTAAACAATGAACGAAAAAAGATGTATTTTTCATCACAACTATGACGCACATACATTAATGCATAATATACAATGTACAAACTGAAAGAAAAATGAATAAAGGCTGATGCAAACTTAAAACTTGTGTGAAACAATTTGTGCACTAATTTGAAAGAAATATAGGGTTTATAGTTTACATGATGAATTGATTATGGAAACAAGTGGGTGTGTGAGTCAAATTTGAGTCCAAAAACCCTCCCATCTCGTTAAGGCATCGAAAAATCTATCCATGTCAAATTTCAGTGCATACGAAAATAGTTTGAAATTTTTTTAACGTTGGCCCCATTTGCAACTCATTGTTTCCCATGTCTATTCCTAGTACAATGTCTTTTAATTTTTCCTTTTAAAATTCATTCCACAGTACACATGCTCAAGAATATATTACTACAAGGACATATTTTTATTGTATTGGTTAAACAATGAATGAAAAAAGAGGGAGTTTTCATCACAACTATGACACTCGTGCATTAATGTATAATATATAATGTAGAACCTGAAATATAAATGAAGGATGATGCAAACTTAAAACTTGTGTCAACCAATTTGTGCACTAATTCGAAAGAAATATAGGGCTTCTGGTTTACATGATGAATTGATGATGGAAACAAGTGGGTGTGTGAGTCAAATTTGAGTCCGGAAACCCACCCATATCGTTAAGGCATGCAAATAGTCTATCCATGTCAAATTTCAGTGCATACAGAAACAGTTTGAAAAAATTTCAATGTTGATCCCATTCACAGGTCACTGTTTCACATGTCTAGTCCTAGTACATTGTCTTTTCATTGTTCCTTTTAAAATTCGTTTGATAGTACAAACATTCCTGAAACTAGTACTGCAAGGACATCTTTTTATTGTATTGATTAAACAATGAATGAAGAAAGATGGATTTTTTATCACAACTATGACACAAATACATTAATGTATAATATAAAATGTATAACTTGAAATAAAAATGAAGAAAGGATGATGCAAATTTAAAACTCGTGTCAACCAATTTGTTCACTAATTTGAAAGAAACATAGGTTTTATGGTTTACATGATGAATTGATGATGGAAACTAGTGGGTGTGTGAGTCAAATTTGAGTCCAAAAACCCACCCATATTGTTAAGGCATGCAAATAGTCTATCCATGTCAAATTTTAGTGCATACAGAAAGAATTTGGAAAAATTTCAATGTCGACCCCATTCGCAGGTCACTATTGCCCATGTCTAGTCCTAGTACAATGCCTTCTCGTTGTTCCTTTTCAAATTCGTTCGAAAGTACACACATTCCCACTAAAAAAGAGGGATTTTTCATCAAAACTATGACACACATACATTAATGTATAATATGCAATGCAGAACCTGAAAGAAAAATGAAGAAAGGATGATACAAACTTAAAACTTGTGTCAACCAATTTGTGAACTAATTTGAAAGCAATATAAGGTTTTTGGTTTAAATGATGAATTTATGATGGAAACAAATGGGTGTGAGAGTCAAATTTGATTTCAAAAACTCTCCCATATCGTTAAGTCATGCAAATAGTCTATCCATGTCAAATTTCAGTGCATAGAGAAACAATTTGAAAACATTTCAATGTTGGCCCCATTCATAGGTCATTGTTTCCCATCTCTAGTCCTATTACAATGTCTTTTCGTTCTTCCATTTAAAATGTGTTCGACATTTCACATGTTTCGGCATCTAGTGCTGCAAGGAAATATTCTTATTTGTTTGATTAAAAAATGAAAGAAAAAAGAGGGATATTTCATCACAACTATGACACACATACATTGGAAGTTCTCTATAGGAAGGATTTCATATTTTTTTCTGAGTTCATCTCTGAGGTCGCCTAGGGTAAATATTTACTACCATGCCATGGCTACCTCCGGAGGAGGGGAACCTTCACCCCCTCCCTCTACAGCTAACTCCTTCCGAAATCTTCTAGCTTCCCAAGGAAAGAAGCTTCCCCCAACCACACCCCAAATATTAGTTAAGAAGCTCGACTCGATTTCGGAGATTGATCTCCCCCCCAACCACCCTATGCGAGTAGAAGTCTCCTTATCCGATCATGGACTGGTTGGGAAATTTATGGTGTTTTGGCCCTCAACCAGATCTATAGACAACTGGATCCAAAGAAATTGGCAACCGTTGATCCGAAATAGTGTAACCTGTTATGCGGTGGGAAGAGGTTTCTATATTTTTGAATTCATCTCACAAGAATATCAAGATCTAATCTTCTAGAACAAACTTTATTTCATGGGATCTTAAGGGCTCTACATGAACCACTGGATGCCCATCTTTGATCCAGTGGTGGAAGTGCCCAAGGACATCCCAGTTTTGGTAAGATTTCCAAATCTCCCGAGCCATTGTTGGAATCCTTCCTCGCTCAAGGCAATCGAAAATGGGCTCGACCAATACATTGACAGGGCAGACACCAAGGACCAATACTCTTGTGCGTGAATCTGTGTGGAAGTGGATCTAGAAGTAGGTCTCCTAGAGGAAATCAATTTAAAGTTTGGAGACTAGAAGCATTACCAGAAGCCTAATTATGAGCAACTTCCATTCAAATGTAGGGGTTTTCATGAATACAACCACTTTTAGTGAAACTTCCCTAAATATCCAAACAAGGAGAATGATAATGGAGAAGTATAGCAACAACCTAGAAGAGGAAGAGCCTCATCCAAGGTAAAAGGCCCAAGGAATGACAAAAAAATCCCTGCACAGTCCAAGGAGAAAGGAAACTAACCAGACTCAGTGACTGCAAATAGGGGTAGGGCACAGGATCTAGAATATATATAAAAAACAACAAGTGAGGCCCCTCAGGAATTACCAATAGATGAAGCGGAGCAAAGGAAATTAACATCAGAAGCCAGAGAGGAGCCAATTCCAGAAAGGGAGACAGATCAAGGAAAAACTATGATGGGAATGAAAAAATATCTAGAAGGGGAGGAAGGTGAGGTCTCCTCAAATAGTAATAGCGAGGGATAAAGTGACACCATTATTACCCCAATAAAAACAGGCAGAGGTAGGAAAGTCAAGAAAGAAGAAATATAAAAAGTGACCTATAAAGATGTCTTGAGAAGATCACAACCAACTATTAGGTATTTGATCAATGTTAGGCAGATAAGGAAGCATTCTATCCCCCCCTAAGGAGCCCATATCTCCCCCCCCAGGTAAATCATGGGACTAACTTCTTGGAATTGCAGGGGTTTCGGCAGTAGAATAAAGGAAGACGTATTTAAAGACATCCTCAGAACTTCAAAATCCGAGATCCTTCTAATCTAGGAAACCAATATGGAAAAGAAAGACTTCCTCAACCTAACAAAAACTCTTTGTAAAACAAGAAAAGGAATAGTAGAAAGCGCAAGAGGAGCCTCAGGAGGTATAGGCACTCTCTGGAACCCTACAAAGTATGACCTCATTAACTATGAAACTTGCAAGCATTGGATATATACAAGCCAGCTCCACAAAGAAACAGACCGACAGGTAAGTCTCTTCAATCTCTATGTGCTTGTCCTCTTGGAGGAAAAAATAATCTGTTGGGATACTCTAAAATATTACATGCTTCTAAATGACTTGGAAAACATCATTATTGTGGGGGATCTCAATGTGACCCTAGCACTGTCTGAAAAAAAAGGTGGCTCCATTGTGCGAGACCCAGCAAGGGAATGGGTAGAAGATATCATGTCATATTGGGAGTTAGAGGATTTCAAACCAACTAAAGGGAAATACACGTGGACTAATAAGAGGGTAGGACCAGGGCACGTTGTGGCTAGACTAGACAGGTCCTTAGGTCATAGCTCCTTTATGCTTCTGGGCCTTACCCCTTCCTCCACCATACCTCCTCATAGTGTGTCAAACCATAAACCAATCCTGCTGGACAATTCTCATGATAAGAATCTCAGGCCAATCCCCTTTAGATTTAGCCTAGCCTGGCTCCAAGATGAAAGTTTCTAGGCTTTGGTTATCAAAATATGGAATGAAATAGTAAGAGGCTTTGCCTTCTTTGTATGGGAAGAAAAACTCATAAGATTAAAGGTAGCGCTAAAGTCTTGGGCCAAAACCCTTTCAAATCCTATTCTAGCTCACCAAGAAGCCCAAAAACAGCTTGAAAAACACCATAGTGATATGGAAGATCAAGAAATCACCCAAGAAATTTTACATCAAGAACCTCATCTCCAAAGGAATTGGCACCAAACCTGTAGAGAGGAGGAAAAGTAATGGCAACAAAAATACAGAAGCCTTTGGTTGAAAGAAAGGGAAATAAAACATTGGCTTCTTCCACAAACAAGATGAATCTTGAAAGTAGTTTAAGAATATCACGGAAATTCAGGTCCAAAATCAGACAATCACAGATTTTGAAGGCATAAAAGCAGTTGTGGTAGAAACCTTTGAAACCCTTTATAGAAAAACTCAAATATTTGTTATAGATCCCAAAGCCTACCCTCTCTCTCTTTTCCTGAGCCTCATTCAAGAAGATGTCAACAATAGGCTAACCGAAGAATTCAACCAACAATAGATAAAAAAGGTAATCGATCAAATAAATCCAGACAAAGCCCTAGATCCAGATGGATTCACATCCAGATTTTACTAGAATAGCTAGGATATAATAAAATCAGACCTCACAAAGATGATTAGGAAGTTTCAGACTTGCGCTAAGATAGGAGGAGGAACAAAATCATATTTTATTTCTCTCATGCCTAAAGAAAAAGGAGCAGTCAAATTTGGAAGGTTTCGCCCAATCTCTCTCTGCAACACAAGTTACAAAATCCTCACCAAAATAATAGCTAATGGAATTAAAAATATTCTCGTTGCAATTATCCCCGAAAATCAAGGAGGATTTGTAAAAGGAAGGAACTTAGTGGATAATATCATCCTCTTTCAAGAGGCACTGCACTCAAGATTCACCGAAAATACAAATGTATGATAATTAAACTCGATATGGAAAATGGATTTGATAGAGTTAGACATAACTTTCTGTTCAAGGTTATGGAAAATTTTGGTTTCGCCCCCCCCTTTCATAAACTGGATTAAAGCTTGTATCGGTTCCCCTTGGATAGTCCCTCTGGTGAATGGCTAGGCCACTAAGTTATTTCAAGCCTCCAGGGGACTTCGACAAGGCTTCACCCTCTCTCCCCTCCTCTACGCCATCCACGCCTCAGTTCGCAGCCTCCAATTAGAACATGGACAAACACATAACAATCTTCTTGGCCTAAGAATTTCCCCTAGCGTGAAATACATCAACCATGCTCAATTTTCATATGACACGCTACTAATGGGAGGAGTGAGTATGCCTACAACAAATAAATTCAAAAAGGAGTTAGATGCCTACATTGAAATCTTAGGAAGCGTCATAAACCTGACTAAAAGTTAAATATTTGGCAGGAATATAACTCCAAGGGAGATGATATATATTTAAAGAGTCCTGGAAATGGGAGACTGCATCACCTGGGATGCGTTTAAATACCTTGGAGTCCCTACCTTCAATTCCAACCCAAAGGCATCGCATTGGACCCAACTGATAGAAAAACTCAAAAACAGAATAAACTCCTGGGGAGAAAACTAGTTAAACCTGGCGGGCAAAGTGGTCCTCATTAAAGCCGTGCTAGCAAGCATTCTGATTTACTAAATCTCCTTACTACTGACCCCGATATCTACAATCCAGAAAATAGAAGCGTTGTTCAGAATATTCCTCTAGGAAGGAGGGAAGAAGACAGAAAGAAAGTTGCATCTTATAAGCTGGGAAAAAATAACCAAGCCCTATCTAGAAGGGGGCCTCCAATTTAAAAACCTCCAAACCCAAAATTTAGCCTTGGGAGCAAAGATTTTATGACACACAATAAACAGAAATTCCTCCTGGAGTAAAAGAGCGTTATGGAAGAAATACTTCCAAGGCCCAAGGAAAAAATGCTTTGACATCCAACAAAGGTGGAGAAAGGATCCCCAATTTTCTCTCTATTCCAGAAGGCTCTTATCCACTTTAAACCTCATCTCACTTGGATACCAGGAAATGGTAAATAAATCAATATCTGGGAATATTCAATCATGGGAGACCCCCCACTAGACTCGAAGCAGGGTCTCGACCGACTGAAAGAGTGGATGAGACTCCATATTTTACATAGCATGTGGGACATCTCAAGTTGGGAAAATGATGAGAGTCATTCCTGGCTAAGTTGGGAAATTGCTAACATAACCCCAAAGCTGGAGGAGGAATGAAATATGTTCAAGTATTGGCTACAAGGGAAATCCCCTTAAAGAAAAGGAAAAAATACAAGAGAGGATGGGGACCATACTCCAAACTTTGCACTACAGCAACACGATATCTATACGCAACAATAGTTCCCCACGTCCCACCATATCTGACAATATGGAAAGCCATATGGACCTCCAAGTCAATCCCAAAGCTATATATGTTTATGTGGACCATGGCACACAAAGGTATCCTTACTGGCAAAAATCTAAGAAGAAGAGGATTAGAAGGACCCTTCAGATGCCCTCTTTGTTGTCATGAAGATGAGACCATAGACCACCTGCTCCTAGGATGCACTTACTCCAAGGAGGTATGGATGTTAACCACAGGATTACATCCAGATACTCTTGACTTACCTCAAGAAGTCCCCACCTTGCACCGAAATTGGCACGCCCTTTGTCCTTTTCAGACAACAAAAAAGGGTCAAATCTCCACCCTTTGGAAAACTCTCCCAAATTTTATTCTATGGAAGATCTGGCTCAAATGCAACAATAGATTATTCAGGGAAGCCAAAATTAGCCCAGCTTAGGTAGCCACAAAGATAAAGGCCCAATTTGGCAGGAGCACTGCCTACGTTTGCAAACCAAAGAACTCAAGGCTATTAGAATGGGAAGAAGAAATCTGGATTGATCACCTAAATCTCTGAGACCAAAAACAACAAACTCCCCACAATTCACAACAACAAAATTGGGAAATCATGATGGAGGAGGAAGTGTTCAAAGAATGGAAAATAAAGGAAAATAAGTATATTCTATTCTTTAATGGGGCCACCAAAGGGAATCCAAGAGTGGCAGGTGGAGGAGGAATCCTGGTAAGCCCCACTGCACTCCAAGAAATCAGATTTGCCCAGGGACTTGGCACATAATCCAACAACAAAGCAGAGGCACTATCCCTCTGGCAAGGGCTCAACCAAGCTATTATTCACAACGTCCAATATTTGGTGATAATAAGGGACTCTTGACTAATAATCCAAGCCTTAATTCTCCGCAACAAAGTCCAAAATGAAAAACTCCAACACATTTTGGAAAAAATCCAACTCCTCCTACGAAAGCTTCGAACTTATCAGCTCTACCACATCCTCCGGGGAATGAATTCTTCAGCATATGTAGAGGTCAATAGAGGATCCCTCTCAAGCATTGGAACCATGCAAATTAATGGAACCACATCCACATGGGAACTCCCATGAGCGACTGGATTAGAACAGGGATGAGAGATGGCAAGTGTAAAATTCATGTCCTTGGAGGTACAGGGTCAAATCCAACACAGTCAGAACTCAAGAGGATGTTAGTAATGATGGACCCAACCATCATTTGGTCACTGAAACCTAGGAATATCCCATGCCTCCTAGATCGTGCATATGACTTGAGGGCAGCGAGCCTAAGGGGTTTTGAGTTAAAAGGAGAGGCAGGGAAGGAATCTGCACAAATCAGGAGTAGTCGATGGTTGGGAAGGAAGAAAAGCAGAAGAATAGTGATCAGAGGAAGGAGAATCAAGTGTAGGAGAAGCAGCCCAGAAACGACAATTGGAGCGATGGCGTCGAGCTTTGGAAGCAATCCCATGATGGAGTAATGACTAGCAACACTGGAGGCAAACGTGCAGTGTCTCAAGAATCAAATGATCAAATTGGACAAATTCCTTTAGAACTTGGATATTGATGCGGGGAGGCGTATGGAGATGCTAGAAAATGACATCACAACCACCAAATTTGAGCTATCTGAGGAGTTGGGGAAACTATGCAAGGATATCAAAGATCCAAAGAAAGAATTTGAAGACAGGGTCAACAAATTGGAACAATAGATGGAGCATATGAATAAAGAATGGAAGCAAGAGAGGGACCAATCCAAGAAGGGAGGATTCAAGTAATTTGGCTAGCTCCTAGGCTAGGAATTGGCCTATTCAAATAACTCTGCGAAGAGGGCATTTTGTATAGACGCCTCCGCATATAGCGACTAAGCTAGAACTGGTTTTCCATCACTATTTAGTCAAGTGTGACTGAACTCATATGTAACAGAACTAGTGGCTTGCCACTGTTTTTTTATAATATAATCCCATTAACCGTTATTGTGAAAAAAAGATATGACACACATACATTAATGTAGAACCTGGAAGAAAAATGAAGAAAGGATGATGCAAACTTAAAACTTGTGTCAACCAATTTGTGCACTAATTTGAAAGAAATATAGTTTTTCCAGTTTACATGATGAAATGATGATGGAAACAAGTGGGTGTGTGAGTCAAATTTGAGTCGAGAAACCCTCCCATAAAATTAAGGCAAGCAAATAGTCTATCCATGTCAAATTTCAGTGCATATAGAAATAGTTTTAAAAAATTTCAACATTCACCCCATTCGCAGGTCATTGTTTCCCATGTCTAGTCCTAGTACAGTATCTTTTCATTGTTCCTTTTAAAATTTGTTGAACAGTACACACGTTCCTGCATCTAGTACTGTAAGGACATATTTTTTATGTGTTGATTAAACAATGAGCAAAAAAAGAGGTGTTTTTCATCACAAATATGAAAGACATACATTAATGTATAATATATAATGTAGAACTTGAATGGAAAATGAAGAAAGGATTATGCAAACTTAAAACTTGTGTCAACCAATTTTTTCACTAATTTGAAAGAAATTTAGGGTTTATGGTTTACATGATGAATTGATGATGGAAACAAGTGGGTGTGTGTGTCAAATTTGAGTCAAGAAACCATCCCATATCGTTAAGGCACGTAGATAGTCTATCCATGTAAAATTTCAATGAATACAAAAATAGTTTGAAAAATTTTCAACATTGGCCCCATTCGTAGGTCCCTGTTGCCCATTTCTAGTCCTAGTACAATGCATTTTCGTTGTTCCTTTTAAAATTTGTTCGGCAATACCCACGTTCCCACATATAGTATTGAAAGGACACATCTTTTATTGTGTTGATTGAAAAACGAACGAAAAAAGAGGGATTTTTCATCACAACTATGACACACATACATTAATGTATAATATACAAGGTAGAACCTAAAAGAAAAATGAAGAAAGGATGATGCAAACTTAAACATTATGTCAACCAGTTTGTGCACTAATTTGAAAGAAATATAGGGTTTATGGTTTACATGATGAATTGATGATGGAAACAAGTGGGTGTGTGAGTCAAATTTGAGTCCAAAAACCCTCCCATATCGTTAAAGCATGTGAATAGTCTATCCATGTCAAATTTCAGTGCAAACGGAAACAATTTGAAAATATTTCAACGTTGGCCCCATTCGCAGGTCATTGTTTCCCACGTTTAGTCCTAGTACAATGTATTTTCGATGTTCCTTTTAAAATTCGTTCGACAGTACAAATGTTCTTGCATCTAGTACTGTGCCAAGGATATATTTTTATTGTGTTCATTAAACATTGAACGAAAAAAGAGGGATTTTTCATCACAACTATGACATAGATACATTAATGTGTAATATACAATGTAGAACCTAAAAGCAAAATGAAGAAAGGTTGATGCAAACTTAAAACTTGTACTGTCAACCAATTTGTGTACAAATGTGAAGGAAATATAGGGTTTATGGTTTACATGATGAATTGATGATGGAAACAAGTGGGTTGATTCAAATTTGAGTCTAGAAACCCTCCCATATCGTTAAGGCATGCAAATAGTCTATCCATGTAAAATTTCAGTGCATATAGAAATAGTTTAAAAAACTTTCAATGTTGGTTGCATTCATAGGTCACGGTTTCCCATGTCTAGATCTAGTACAATGTATTTTTGTTGGTCCTTTAAAAATTCGTTGGACAATACACACATTCCCGCATCTAGTGCTTCAAGGAGATATTTTTATTATATTGATTAAACAATGAACAAAAAAGAGGGATTTTTCATCACAACTATGACACACGTACACTAATATATAATATACAATATAGAATGTGAAATAAAAATGAAGAAAGGTTGATGCAAACTTAAAACTTGTGTCAACCAATTTTTGTCTTAATTTGAAAGAAATATAGGGTTTGTGGTTGACATGATGAATTGATGATGAAAACAATTAGGCATGTGAGTTAAATTTGAGTCAAGAAACCCTCCCATATCATTAAGGGATGTGAATAGTCTATCAATGTCAAATTTCAGTGCAAACAAAAACAATTTGAAAACATTTCAATGTTGGCACCATTCATAGGTCATTGTTGCCCATGTGAATGACAAAGTCCCCTTTTTCATCACAAATATTACACACATACATTCTTCATAAGTCATCAACCAAAATTCCATGTTTTCAAATAGATTCAATGAAGATTCTATAGAAATTACAAACACGTTCATCGATACTTCGTTGATGCAATACTATGACAACAATGACGACATATACGATCATGATGGTATAAAAATGAAGAAGCTTCTCTTGGTTTCAAGAATAATTTATCCTCTACTGGATAAGGCGAACCAAGTGAAAGTGGAATCTCATATTTCAACTCCCCTCCCCCTCACATCACTCTCAATTCCCCAATACCCAATCTATAAAATAGAAAATAATCAAAACCAACCTAGTTGTAAGATTCATTCAATATAGAATGTAGAAAAAAATAATTAATGAAGGTAAATAAAATTATGTGTTTGTAAATGATATTTTAGTTTACCACGTACTCTAGTATATCAGCTTCTATTTTTAGGTTTCACATAATAAATAAATAGAATGTAGCATAGGATATAAAAACATCGCATAAAACTTAAAAACATGTAATTAACCCATGACATAAGTAAATTATTTTAAGAGAATAATTCATACAAATTAAAATATATAGTCACGTACCTAATCCAACTCAACATCTATATCATCCTTATTATTCATTTTCTTCTTCATCAAAATCTACATCTGTATCATCATCCAGTTCAGAAACAATGTTGAAAGGATTGATGATATCATTATCATCAAGAATGTCATTTTCGAGCATATTTTCATCGACATCATCATCAAGAATTGCATTGTCTCCTACATATGGATCATGAGATTCTTTGTATTCTTAGTCTATAGAACCTACATAATCTTCCAAATCTTTCTGATATGGAGAATCATCTTCTTCTTCAATATCATCTTCTTCGTGTACATGACTAGTTGTATTTTAGACTAGCTTCGTGTACTGACTAGTTGTATTTTAGACTTTCTATTTTTACCATCACTATTATGCATGCATGCATTACGAAGGAAAGCTAACTGCTTGATTTATTTTCTTAATTATGGAATGTTTTTCCCTATATATGAGTGTATTCCACTCATTCAAAATTAAAACTTGTGTCAACCCATTTTTGCACTAATGTCAAAGAAATATAGGTTTTTTTATTTACATGATGAATTGATGATGGAAACAAGTGGGTGTGTTAGGCAAATTTGAGTCTATAAACCCTCCCATATCATTAAGACATGCAAATAGTCTATCCTTGTGAAATTTCAGTGCATACAGAAACAATTTGAAACATTTCAACGTTGGCCCCATTCGTAGGTCAATGTTGCTCATGTCTAGTCCTAGTACAATGTCTTTTTGTTGTTCCTTTTAAAAAAAATTCACGAGTACACATGTTCCTACATATAGTACTGCAAGTATATATTATTATTGTTTTGATTAAAAAATGAACGAAAAAAGAGGGATTTTTCATCACAACTATGATGTACATACATTAACGCATAATGTAAAATGTACAACCTGAAATAAAAATCAATAAAGGATGATGCAAACTTAAAACTTGTGTCAAACAATTTGTGTACTAATTTGAAAGAAATATAGAGTTTATGGTTTAGATGATGAATTGATTATGGAAAAAAGTGGGTGTGTGAGTCAAATTTGAGTCCGGAAACCCTCCCATATCGTTAAGGCATCGAACAATCTATCCATGTGAAATTTCAGTGCATATGGAAATAGTTTAATTTTTTTTTAACGTTGGCCCCATCCGTAACTCATTGTTTCCCATGTATAGTCCTATTACAATGTCTTTTAATTTTTCCTTTTAAAATTCATTCCACAGTACACATGTTCAAACATCTAGTACTACAAGGACATATTTTTATTGTGTTGGTTAAACAATGAATGAAAAAAGAGGATTTTTCATCACAACTATGACACTCATACATTAATGTATAATATACAATGTAGAACCTGAAATATAAATGATGAAAGGATGATGCAAACTTAAAACTTGAGTCAACCAATTTGTGCACTAATTCCAAATAAATATAGGGTTTATGGTCTACATGATGAATTGATGATGGAAACAAGTGGGTATGTGAGTCAAATTTGAGTCTAGAAACCCACCCATATCGTTAAGGCATGTGAATAGTCTACCCATGTCAAATTTGAGTGCATACATAAATAGTTTGAAAAAAATTCAATGTTGATACCATTCACAGGTCACTGTTTCCCATGTCTAGTCCTAGGACATTGTCTTTTTGTTGTTTCTTTTAAAATTCGTTCGATAGTACAAACATTCTTGAATCTAGTATTGCAAGGACATATTTTTATTGTGTTGATTAAACAATGAATAAAGAAATATGGTTTTTTTTATCACAAATATGACACACATTCATTAATGTATAATATTAAATGTATAACTTGAAAGAAAAATGAAGAAAGTCTGATGCAAACTTAAAACTCATGTCAACCAATTTGTTCCCTAATTCGAACGCAATATAGGTTTTATGGTTTACATGATGAATTGATGATGGAAACAAGTGGATGTGTGAGTCAAATTTTAGTCTAGAAAACCACCCATATCATTAAGACATGTGAATATTCTATCCAAGTCAAATTTCAGTGCATACAAAAACATTTTGAAAAAATTTCAATGTTGACCCCATTCACAGGTCACTATTGCCCATGTCTAGTCGTAGTTCAATGCCTTCTTGTTGTTCCTTTTCAAATTTGTTCGATGGTACACACGTTTCCACTAAAAAAGAGGGATTTTGCATCACAACTATGACATACATACATTAATGTATAATATGAAACGAAGAACCTCAAAGAAAAATGAAGAAAGGATGATGCAAACTTAAAACTTGTGTCAACCAATTTGTGAACTAATTTGAAGGCAATACAGGGTTTATGGTATACATGATGAATTTATGATGGAAACAAGTGGGTGTGTGAGTCAAATTTGATTCCAGAAACCCTCCCATATCGTTAAGGCATGTAAATAGTCTATCCATGTCAAATTTCAGTGCATAGAGAAACAATTTGAAAACATTTCAATGTTGGCCCCATTCCCAGGTCATTGTTTCCCATCTCTAGTCCTAGTACAATGTATTTTCATTCTTCCATTTAAAATGTGTTTGAAATTACACATGTTCCTGCATCTAGTTCTGCAAGGACATATTACTATTTGGTTAATTAAAATATGAAAGAAAAAAGATGGATTTTTCATCACAACTATGACACACATACATTGATGTAGAACCTGAAAGAAAAATGAAGAAAGGATGATGCTAACTTAAAACTTGTGTCAACCAATTTGTGCACTAATTTGAAAGAAATATAGGGTTTATGGTTTACATGATGAATTGATGATGAAAACAAGTGGCTGTGTGAGTCAAATTTGAGTCCAGAAACCCTCCCATATCATTAAGGCATGCAAATAGTATATCCATGTCAAATTTCAGTGCATACAGAAACATTTTTTAAAAATTTCAACCTTGGCCCCATTCGCAAGTCATTGTTTCCCATGTCTAGTCCTAGTACAATATCATTTCGTTGTTCCTTTTAAAATTTGTTCAAAAGTAGACATGTTCCAGCATCTAGTACTGTAAGGACATATTTTTATTGTGTTGATTAAACAATGAGCGAAAAAGAGAGATTTTTAATCACAAATATGATAGACATACATTAATGTATAATATATAATGTAGAACCTGAAAGGAAAATGAAGAAAGGCTTATGAAAACTTAGAACTTCTGTAAACTAATTTTTTCACTAAATTGAAAGAAATTTAGGGTTTATGGTTTATATGATGAATTGATGATGGAAACAAGTGGGTGTGTGCGACAAATTTGAGTCTAAAACCCTCCCATATCGTTAAGGCATGTATATAGTCTATCCATGTCAAATTTTAGTGCATACAGAAACAGTTTGAAAAACTTTCAATGTTGGCCCAATTCATAGGGCATTGTTGCCCATTTTTAGTCCTAGTACAATGTATTTTTGTTGTTCCTTTTAAAATTTGTTCGACAATACACACATTCCCACATATAGTGATCTAGGTGGATCCAAAACCGCTCCAAAATAATCAAATGCAGAAAAGGAGCATCTAGGAATGACCCATAAGTCTTAAAATGGTCCCTAGGCTCAGAAAATGCTCAAAAATCAAAGTTCTTGAAATTTTATGAAACCAACACCATTACGTCTAGATCATTCTCCCGATTTCGTCCATATATTTACTTTCTCAAATGGATCTCGTATGAATAAGTTATGACACACTAAAGTTTTTCGAAAACAATGAAAAAAAAGTCAAACAGTCAATAGGCCGTACTGATGACGTCAGCAGTATGGATGTTGACGTCAACATCACACATGAAATTTTGAGGATGTGACACATGGCAATCCGTACAAGTGATGGCATCATTCGTACGGATGATGACGTCAGTAGGTTAAGGTGGCATCAACCAATGAGAGGATGACACGTGGCCCAATCAGGAGGTGCCACGTGTCACCTTCTAGAAGCCCAACAATTTAGCGGATTCAGCCAAATCTGGCATTTTTCCGTCAATCTGGCGGTTACCGCCAAATCTGGAGGAGGTTCGCTAAGTTTGGTGAACTGGTTAGTGACTTTGCTTATTTAGTCAGGCATGCAAAATGAGGCAGGGGGAAGTTGGCAGAGGCTGCATTGGAATCTGTGCCAGGAGGTGTCCCAGGAGACCTGCTCAAAATAGGTCAACTTTATACTCAAAAGTTGCAGAATTTCGAGACGATTCTGAATATGCTATATGTTTCATCATCAGAGTAGCCGAACAGAGATTTGACTGCAGAGCCCATTTGAGCGAGCCAAGCATACTCGAGTTTATAGTCAAAAGTTGCAGAATGACATTTTCCAACCACTTATGATGTCTGTTTCTGCCCAGAATCGCAGATCTGAAAGTTTTTTTTTTGGGAGATCTTATGTAAGCATTTCTTTGTAATTTTTAAGCATTTGAGATTAATTAAAGAGCAGTCTCACTGTTGGAGTGGACTCAGAGATGTAGCCAGGAAGTCTGGTGAACTCCGTTACAAATTCTTGTTCATAGATGGTTTGCTTACATGTTTATGTGCTCATGTGCTTGATGTATGTTCTTTAATTTTGCATTACAAAGATGGTTAATAGTTAAAAAATCACATGCAAATAATGGTTAAAAGATAATGAATTTTAGATCATGTTAAATTTCAGTTCATATAGTATTGCAAGGACATATTTTTTATTGTGTTGATTGAAAAATGAACGAAAAAGAGGGATTTTTCATCACAACTATGAAACACATAAATTAATGTATAATATACAATGTAGAACCTGAAAATAAAATGAAGAAAGGATGATGCAAACTTAAGAATTGTGTCAACCAATTTGTGCACTAATTTGAAAGAGATATAGGGTTTATGGTTTACATGATGAATTGATTATGGAAACGAGTGGGTGTGTGAGTCAAATTTGAGTCCAAAACCCTCCCATATCGTTAAAGAATGTGAATAGTATATCCATGTCAATTACAGTGCATACATGAACAATTTGAAAAAAATTCAACGTTGGCCTTGCATCTAGTACTGTGACAAGGATATATTTTTATTGTTTCCATTAAACACTGAACGAAAAAAGAGGTATTTTTCATCACAACTATGACATAGATAAATTAATGTATAATATACAGTGTAGAACCTAAAACAAAAATGAAGAAATATTGATGCAAACTTAAAACTTGTACTGTCAACCAATTTGTGTACTAATGTGAAGGAAATATAGGGTTTATGTTTTACATGATGAATTGATGATGGAAACAAGTGGGTGATTGAGTCAAATTTGAGTCCAGAAACCCTCCCATATTGTTAAGGCATGTGAATAGTCTATCCATGTGAAATTTTAGTGCATATAGAAATAGTTTAAAAAAAAATCAACATTGGCTGCATTCACAGGTCACGGTTGCCCATGTCTAGTCCTAGTACAATGTATTTTCATTGTTCATTTTAAAATTTTTTCGACAATACACACATTCCTGCATTTAGTACTACAAGGAGATATTTTTATTATGTTGATTAAACAATGAACAAAAAAGAGGGATTTTTCATCACAACTATGACACACATATATTAATATATAATATACAATGTAGAACGTGAAACAAAAATGAAGAAAGGTTGATGCAAACTTAAAACTCGGGTCCACCAATTTGTTTACTAATTTTAAAGAAATATAGGGTTTGTGGTTTACATGATGAATTGATGGTGGAAAAAATTGGGTGTGCGAGTTAAATTTGAGTCCCAAAACCCTCCCATATCATTAAGGGATGTGAATAGTCTATCCATTTCATATTTTAGTGCATGCAGAAACAGTTTGAAAACATTTCAATGTTGGCCCCATTCATAGTTCATTGTTGCCCATGTGAATGAAAAATTATCCTTTCTCATCAAAAATATGACACACGTACATTCTTCATAAGTCATGGATCAAAGTCCCATGTTTTCAAACAATTTTAATGAAGATTATATAGAAATTACAAACATGTTCATCGATACTTCGTTGATGCAATACTATTACAACAATGATGACATCTACGATCATGATGGTATAAAAATGAAGAAGCTTCTCATGGTTTCAATAATAATTTATCTGCTACTAGATAAGGCCAACCAAGTGAAGGTGGAAGATCATATTTTTCCTCCCCTCCCCCTCACATCTCTCTCAACTCCCCAATACCCAATCTATAAAATAGAAAATAATCGAAACCAACCTAGTTGTAAGATTCATGTAATACAAAAACTACAAAAAAATAATTAATGAAGGTAAATGAAATTATGTGTTTGTAAATGATATTTTTAGTTTACCACGTACTCTAGTATATTGGCGTTTATTTTCAGGTTTCACATAATAATTAAACAAGATGTAACATAGGATATAACAATGTTGCATAAAACTTAAAAACATGTAATTAACCCATGACATAAGTAAATTATTTTAAGAGAATAATTCATACAAATTAAAATATATAGTCACGTACCTGATCCAACTCAACATCTATATCATCCTTATTCCGTATATTCTTCTTCATTGAACTCGACATTTGTTAAGAACCAAATATCAATATAGCATAGAAAAACCTCAGAAAAAGTACTCAATGCCTTGAAAAAGAGATAATTTCA
>JZKD02S0231459.1:507594-519377 GCA_000966675.3 Picea glauca
AAATGATTAAAATAAACATTCAAAAAATTACATGATACACGATACATAAATAAATTGTGTACCTTCATTATTTTATTATATTCCAACCTCCATATGTGAGGTGTCATTCTTCGTGGATTTAAACCAACCTCTTCTTTCACATTTAAAAGATGTTTTTCAGTAGTACGATACCTATGGTTCTTAGGGAGTAGGTGCCTATGCTCATCAAACACCACCTTTCCTAAAATTTTTGAATGAATATACTTCATCTTAGGACCACAAAATAGACTTGAAAAATTACCCTTTGTTTGAAGACCTGCAGAAAATGGATTAATGTCAATTATACGATGAGATTATTTGAAAATTAAACATGCAACATAATATATTTAAAAATATAAATAGTATTAAAGAGAAATTTCTACATACCAAAAAAATGTGTTACTCTTGGGGCATCACGAATTGTCCATAAAAGTATTCCATGGAATTTAAATTTCTTCTCCTCGATAGGTTTACAGATGCCATACATTGTGATTCCAACCCATAACTTTAGTAGCTCGTCAATAAGAGGCTCAATATATACATTCATATATTTAACCTGGTACTTACCTAATTGTTTTAAATTACACATAATTACTATAACCATGATATGTATATATACGTAAATAAATAAACAAAATATATTATGAAAAAAAAAGAAACAAATGAAAATGTTACATTAAAAAAATTAATGTAAACAAATTATACGTGAAACAATCATTGTCAACATTATGTGCTCCCTCTTTATTGACATCCAAGGAGGAATGTTATTGTTGATATCAAAAATTGGTCGCACTGAGTAAATAGACCTAAGCTCTCTGAATGGATTAACATCGTCAACTACAAATGAAAGCCTAGCATTACAAGGTTCATCTTTGAAATATGCCCATGTTGTCCCTTGACCAAGTTTTGAGGATCCTTGGTCATGTTTGACCTAAATTTGGGACTTCGATAGGGTGTCGAAGATGGAGCGCCAGTCGAAGAAGAGATCGAGGGATCTCGGCCCATTTTTAGGGATTTTTGGGTTTTGGGATTATGTAATGGGAATGGGGATGTCAGCCCATGAGTTTTACCCATGTTTAGACCCATTTTGTAATGTATAAATAGAGATCTAGGAAATGTAGAAAGAGAGTTCGATCTATGTGATCGAAGGAGGGACAAGTATTTGATGTTAAGTGCTAAGTGTTAAGTGCTAAGAGTTAATTGCTAAGTGCGAGTGGTAATTGTAATTTCTTTGTGCATACGGTGTGAGACTTGCAGAGCTAAGTGCAAGTGATTGTGAAAGATTGTGGAAGGATTTGTGTTGTAATACAGGGAAGGAGGATTTAGTGAAGTGTGTAGATATCTTATGCTCTGTGGAGTAATATATCATGGCTTTGTGCATGTATAATATTGACATAAATAAAGAATAAGAGTTGGTGGACGTAGCCCCAAGGTGGGGGTGAACTACATATATCCTGCATTGTGATTGTTATGTGATTTATGGATGTTCTCTTTTCTATGTGATTGAATGCTTAGTGCAATGATGTATTCTTAGAAGGATCTAATATGGTAGCTTAGTGCTAAATAATGTGAATAAATGCTAGATATGATCTATGTTGGTATGCTTAGTACTTGAATCTGTTGGATCTGTATAAATATTGCACTGATTTGTTGTTAGGGTTTAGCTGCGTTTTAAACTAAAGCTGAATATTAATGAACCATAATTGCTAAGTGCTTTGTTAGAGTGTTGTAATCACAGATCTGTGTCCCAGTTAAGGTTGTAGACACCGGATTCCTACAACCACCCCTACCTCTACCTCGTGTGAGACTTCATCTGCTTTGTAGGTGTTTGTGAAAGGGTCGGTAGTTACAGTTTTGTTGGTGCATTGTTGTAGCATTGATCCCTCGGTTTTCCCATGTGCCAACAAATGGTTCCATTGTCGAGACCTTAAACTGTGATTGTTGGGAAATGAAGGAAAGAAAGAAATATTTGTGTGTAGATATGTTGCCTTAGTGCACAATATTCTACTTGATCTGTAAATATCTGTGCTAAGAAGAGAATTCATATCCAAAGAAAAGAGGTAAGATCTCAAATATTTGTGCTCTGATAAAGGTAAGAATTGTGAATTTTTTTAGATCTGGAAGCTTTGTGCTCTGCTGAAAGTAAGATTAGTAGAAATTTTTGTTTGAAGAGTATGGATCTAGGTATGTTTGATAAATGTTATCCTAGTCTGAAAACTAGGGTACAGTTAGATGAAAGAAGGTTTGATATGAGTAGATCTAATATAAATAATGAAAGATATGTTATTCCTATGAATATAAAGAATGTTTGGTCTAACAAATGGATGCAGGATCCTAGAAAGAAATTTTTGCAGATTAGTGCACAATACAGAAAAGGCTGGGGATAATTTAAGAAAAAAAGAGGATTAACCCTTTGTTACAGTTGAAGAAGACCGAGACATATTGCTAAGGAATTCCCTGGAATAATACCTAGTTGTCTTTGTTGTAAATCTATGGACCATGAAGTTTCATATTTCCCTAGAATGATTGCTAAGCGTGATAGAATGAATATGAAACAACAAAATCTTGAGGAAGGTCATGAAACTGAGACCATGGTAGAACACCAGACAGAATCAGAGACCGTACTACTACAAATGAAAGGAACCCTAAATGATCACAGAGATATCAACTTATCAAAGATATTCAAAGAAAAAGAATGCATAGAAGAAAGAATAGGAGACTTCGACATAGAGTGTGTTCTGGATGAGGAAACATAGGTAAATATCATAACAGAAAGAACTTGTGAAACTTTAGGAAAGCCTCATACAATTCCTTCATTAGGAGGAATAGTATTATTTAGTGAAAAGATGATAACCCTATGTGGAAGACTCACCCAGGTATCTATGACTTCTCATGGAGCTTCGACAGAGGAAGATTTTGAGGTTGTTAGATTCCTTGAGAACAATGATCCATTTACTATGTTATTAGGAAAAACCTGGATCGAGAAAGATCGGACCAGAAGAAAAGAAGAGGAGGCCCTAGAACAAAAAAAGAAGGAATTAAAATATTTCATAGCACACTTGATTGCAGAAAAGGAGAACAGATCGAAGCTACTGAGAACCAGAAACTTGGATCATGAAGTTGAAAGAACACAATAATATTCACAGACAGGTAGAGAACCTACCCCAGATAGAGAAGAAATATTACTCTCTAATCCTATGAAATAATATCAACAACGCAAAGATTCTATGCCAAAGGAAGACAAGAATCAAAATGGAAAAATGAATACTGATATGAATACCACCAGGAAGAAGGATAGAAAACTCAGTAAGAAGAGAGAAAAGGTCAAAAAGTTACAGAAGGGCCCAGAGGGAACTTTGCGGAAGGAAGAGTTGAAAAATTGGAACTTCGTCAGGATATCAGAAAAACGCCCCATGGCACTTTTCCATGGTGAAGTGATATGACCGTTGGAAGCATTATAACCGTTGGACTGATGTTCCAGAACCGTTAGAACAACAATTATGACTAGAAGGCTCACCATCAAACCATTGGGAATGCGTTGCAAAGAACATAACTACATTGATGGAAAGCTTCTTATCCATTGGAGAGATCCATTACATTGTGTCTACTTAGTCCTTCCAATGTTGCACCGAGAACAGTTTTCCGAATTGTATCCGAGATAACAAGAGAGCTCATTTCTACCACACTTTTCTTAGTAAGATTGACACTGATTCTATTGCTCTAAGTACTCATCCATCCACCCGAGTTTTTTCGATCGAGAGCATGCATGTCGGACGAGCTCAGCGCTATGGAGAAGTCATTTGAGGAAGTTTTAATTGATCCGATGGCCGAGAGAGTGATGTCCATAGGAATTCAAGCTTCATCGACGTGAGGAGTGCAAGCCTCTCTTTCGACTCCTCATAGATCTAAACCATCCCAACCGATAGCAGGGAAGAGAACCAAGAAAATATATGATCTAGAAAATTTGAAGTTAATCCCGACCCTATTAACCAACTACATCCTACCTCTGGACATCGTGGTGAGTCGTGATAGTGTCCCAAGGGAATTTTATTACACCATGGTTACTACGTACCTCCTGAAGGGGATACGTGTAGTTAGAATGCAACAAGATAAGATCACGATGTTGAATTTCATCGACTTCAACCTAGGTTACCACAAGAATTACAACATGATTTATCCTTACAAGTATTTGGCCAGGATGAAGGGGAAGAAATTGAAAATAATCCCCCAGCCATGGACTATGAACCTCACGCAGTCCACCCTCTTGAATGTGATGAAGATCCCACATTTTGGAAGGCACCAAGAGGTTAACGCCTGTGTTAATCTTTTGTTATTTTTCTACCATGGCGGCTACCTATGGCTAGATAGATGCATCACAGTCAATCCAATGATGATCCACAGGATCACCGGATTGAGCATGTAAGGACCTGATCCACAAGACTTCTACCCAGGGGAGGCTTCTGACTGCGCCCTGGCACAGAGAATTAAGGACACTTACGATGATGTAGAAAATGGAAAGTGAGGATACAAGGTAGCTTCCATCTAGAATGGCATAGTGCACCTTGCCTGGAAGCTAATCGTAGGGAATCTAGTGAGGAAGAACTGACCTACTCAAGTCGCATGATTCATTGCTGACCTAGCTGGTAAATGTGTAGTAGAACTCCATATGAACTGGATGAAGTAATTGGTCAACCAGCTGGAGTTAGACTACTATGAATCTCAGGACCATGGCTATGAGTTTCACTTTAGTTGGCTCCTGGTCCTCATCACATTTACCACTTAGAAAATTTTAGAAGGTGTGACCTTCCCGGACATTGAGTCGTTCAAACCACTCGTTGTGAATTTTACCACGCTTTGGTACTCGAGCGATATGGGAAAACAATGGGAGTCGAATGCGGTACTTCATACCTATTATCTCCAACTAAAGAGGGTTATCAAAGTTGTCCCTCGCTTGACATTGAACACCCTGCATCATTTTTGACCCCTCATGAAGTTCCGTATAGATCAACACTTCATTTATATCACCACGTGCACAGATGAGCAAAAAGAAGAGATTTAATCGTACTACAAGATCACAGAGGAGGACCTTGAAGATATCACCAAGGACTGGTGTGCATAAATCCTCATCCCCGCAGACCCCACAGAAATGTTAAACCCTAAACTAATAAGCATCCCTGAGACCACTCATCAAGAAAAGGATCTTCCTGAACCCAACAGAAGGAAGAACACCAAAGAGGTCCAAAACTTGAGCATTGCATCAGAAGGAACTGCTTCAGTATCACCTAGACGAGTGGGTGATTATGAATTAGAAGAGACAAATGGAAAAGAGGGCCAAAAGACGTAAGGCGAGGTAACACCACCTAGGGACCCTACTTATAAGGATGATCCATTAAAGAGAAGGAAGGTTTCAACCATGAAACCCACTTCTCGAAAGAAATATAGAGCCACCTTGACTAAGATACAAACTGTGCTCACTGTAGATGACTTCGAATTTATCATCGTCATTGTTGCAAATGCTTCACAGAACATCTTACAGAAACGTGAATCCAATAAGGAGGAGATGTATGATAGAATGGAGGTTGAACTCAGAGGGGTACAACAGGCCCTTCAATCCAACCACATAGTATCCACTGTGCCCCCACCATTAGAAGCACCTGAGTTGCGAGATGAGTATGCCCAACTCTGTAGACTAGTTGATTCGATTGAAGCTCACCTTCATCGCGCACAGGAAGAAACCGAACATGCCACAAAGGCCCTAAAGAAAGTACAAAAATTAGTCATAGAGAAACATCGAGTTGTGCAGCAAGAGAAGGCTACCCTCCAAACTAATTTTGAAGAATATAAAGCGCAGATCCATCAAGAGAAAGAGAAGTTTATCATAGAGAAGGTGGGAGTAAAAGAAGTATTCAGTAGAGCACTTCTCTCTATTACAGGCTTAGAGCAAAAGGAGGAAGACCTAGTGGAACACTAAGTAGCACAACTCATGGAAGTTATCCAACAGCTTCAACAGAGAAACGAAGACCTCGAGCTATAAACAGTTCCAAGTACCCTGCAGGACGTGCGATATCAAAGAGAATCCACTTCCTGAAGCGCAGTCAAGAGAATCAGAGCATTCACTCTAGAATTCAAACAACTAACTTCTTGTAGAGCACAAATATATGAGAGACTCACTGAAGATATTGAGTTGAAGGTACTGGAGTCACATATCTAGGAGGAAAAGCAGCAAGCAACAACCGTATAGGTGTAGTTGAAGATAATGTCAGTAGTTGAAAGGATGAAGTGATCCAAAGAACAATGCACTGCTCAACATCAGGTCCACACCTGTAACACCCTGTTTCCCCCAGCTTGTAAATATAACTGGACTGGCCAAGAACTATGGAAAACTCATAAATGTGAATATGTGATGTAAATGGACCTTGAGTAAAAGGTCAATAAATGTGAATAACATTTTGAATTTATTGTAGGAGTGCTGAGAGGGAATGTGCAGAAAAAGAGACCACGATGGCGGTGGAAGGCACCTGGAAAGGTGGCGTTAACTTCCACCGAGCATTAATACCGTATTTGGACTCCACTGGCCTGGAGAACCAAAAGAGACTCGCTGGCCCCGAATTAAATGTCTCGCAGGCTAGTAGGTAGATGTCTTAATGAGGGATGGGAGGTGAACCTCCCATCCGTAGAGCTGTCAGACCTGATCAGTGCGAGGGTAATCGCACCACACACAACCTCGCAAGAGGATAAGGCGTGGGGTAGAAGCAATTGGGGGGCAGACGCGAGGGGAGAACTATGGAATTATGAAAAGTGAGTGATAGCAGAGAAGAAGGATTGCAACCTTCGCTCCTGGTCACTGGAAAACAGAGACGCAGTCTCACAGCATCGTGGTCTCAGCTCGGGGGTGGCTAGTGGTAAATCTGTTGGGAGTCGCTAAGCCTATGGTTGGGTGGAAACGAGACCCCCTCTCAGCAGTTGCTTAACCCTGGTGTTATTTCTGATAAGTGTTTTGCCTCTGGCACCTTGAAATATATGTATTTTGATAATTATGCTCATAAGCTGTGGAACTGTGAATGTTTTCATTTTAAGAATGTCTGAGTAGTATTTTGATCAGTACTAGTAGTTGTATATGCTTATAACAGAAAAACCACGCATGGCTTATGTTGATAAATGAATTTAATTATGCATAAGTTGAACCAAGTCAGGCTTCCAGGCCGTTCTCGGGAAGTTGTTTACCCTTATTTGTCTCCAAGGATGCCCCGGAATAGATCTCTTCACAGAGATTCCCTCCTTGGAAAGGTTTACCAAGAACCTGAAAAAAGGACTTGGCTGTGCAAGTCTTAACAACCTTGTACGAGGAGGAATGACCCTCTTAAAATCCCGAAGTAGTAGCGTAGGGATAAGCATCGAACGATGGATGAGATTCTATCGGAAGACCCATGGTCATTGACGACCATTAGATTAATGAAAGAAAGAAGGGTGTTACATACCTTGCCCCTTTTTCTCTATCTTCGTGAATAGCGAGGAAATCGGGATCATAGACCCCCCACGGTCCATGAGAACATATAGACCGTTGATTTTTCCACATCCATGAAGAAATGGGAGAGTGCACAAGGTGGGACAGATCTGAGCTGTTAGATCTTAGCTAGAAAAACCCAACAACCATTGGATCTGTTAAGAGAGGCATGAGGGTTAATCCCTCGTGAACAAGAGGTTGAAAGTCCCGACGAGAGGCGTGGCCATCGAGATATCGACATTCGTGAAATTGGGAGTCACGATGACATGAGGTCAGGAATTTTCATAGTGAAAATCTTGGAATCAATATGAGTCGTCCATCATAGGAGGACGCATGGTGGAAATCGGAGCATTCGGGAAAAGTCTCGAAAGGAAAGTCATCCATCGGGAAATCGGGAATCCCGTGGAAAATAAATCTATACACTTCGGAATTGTGAAGTCCGGAATCCTGACAAAGTGAAAAGCATCCATTGTAGGGCCAGATGTCATTATATCGGCATATCGGGATTCAGCGGATCACGAATCCTGAGGATGAGTACATTTCGGCATTGGAAAGTCCGCAAACCCGACAGGAGATAAGGTTGCGGTCTTGTGAGATAATGGTCACGTGGGCTAGAAGTTTAGCCAGGAGGGTTAACACGTAAGGGACCATATAAGAGAATTGGCTCATTGGAGATCGGGGATTTGGGAGTTCCGTTGACAAGAACTCGGGTCTTTTCTTTGATAAATCCCGATCCAGAACGTCGAGACAATAGCATGTGGCTAAGTCCCGATGGACAGACAAGATTCCTTCGGGAAATCTCAGGGTCCGTAACAACCGTCCGATGAGAGGAAGAGATGCTAGTTTTATGCTGGGGCGCGAGCGCACATTAGGGTAAGTAGCAAACAGATATGGATTGCCAGAGTCCACCCTCCCAGATCTACGGCTAAGGATGCATTCCAGGGCCCCCCTGTGATTCTACCTTTAATGGGGNGGGGGGGGGGTCCAGAATTGGACGTGCAACTCTCGAACGGTCGAGATTAATTCATCATGATCAACGACGCTCAGGTGGATTCTGGACCCCCCTTTCCATTCTGCCTTTAATGGGGGGGGTGGTCCAGAATAGTGTGGCATGTGAAGTGGGGCCCCTCCTGTCATGTCGACCACCGTGTCGTGTTTCCCTCTCTGCCACATGTGTTCCACTTAACCGTGCAATGGGGCCATTTCTCATTGGTTGTTCTCTAACCTTGTTGGGATTTGTTCCTATTAGCCATTTCCTAACCCTGTAGGGATTCTCCCCCATTGGTCGATTGTTAGCCCTATCGAGATTCGACGGTTGCCAAGTCAAACGACTTGATGTCACTGTAGCGCCGAGGCGCAAAGTATGAAAGAGGTACTACATTTACTCGGACTGTGATCATGACCCGCGACCACATGGGAGTGAGGAGAGAGAAATGACCAACTTACACAGGTCCTCCATGGATGTTTAGGGCTTCTGATTTTGCAGAAGACCAAAAAAATCTGATTTAGGTAGTGGGTATGTGACAAAGTGGTATCAAAGCATGGTTACAACACTCGGCCTGATTGTGCTCATGCACGAGTCGTGCATAAGCTCCGTTCAAGGTACTCCTACGAAGAGTAACCCCCCTAACGCAACTCTCTTGTCCAGGATTGAAAACTTGGAAATGAGAACCTGACTGTGTATGCATGTGAAAGAGTCATAAATTATGTGCAGATTATAAAAAAATATATATATATCTAACTCTTGACTGACAATCAGCGTTTGTCTTTTCACCTAAGTGGACAATCAGCCGCGGGAATATATAGACGCAGAGTATGGTGACTCACCAAGAGATGGGATAAGGCTCCCACAATAGAGATGAAGAGTTTGACGAAAGAAGAGCGATAGGAACCCCTCCAGATCTAGCCGAGACTGTGATAAGTCTCATGGTTGATTTGCAAAGCTGCAAGGCCGACAATGAAAGGATGATAAAAGAACAAGAAAAACAAACTAAAATTAATGCAGTGTTACTTCAGAGCTTATCCGACCTACAGCGACAAATGTAGCATGGCCCCGAAGTGCAGAAACATGGTTGTATCAGTGGCCATACTGAGAGGAGCACCTCAAGGAAGGTTCACCCCAGAGGTAAAGGACCAGTGCCAGACGATTCCACTGAGAAGGAAGCTGGCAATTCAGAAGGCTCTTCCAACAGCAGGACCAGTTCCTATTCTCGAAGAAAACAGAAGAAGAAAAAGACTTCCAAGGGTCATAAATTTGAGGAATTCAGAAAGGCCAAACCTCCCTCCTTCGACGGTGAGATAAAGAAGGGAGAGGAAGTCGAGGCTTGGCTACTTGGATTAAAGAAATATTTCAGAGTCCATGATTTTTTAGAAAATTTGAAGGCCCGAGTGGCCACTTTCAATCTAAACGGAAAGGCTTCCATCTGGTGGGAAGATATTAAGAATATGAAAGGGGTCCGCAAGGAGGACCTGTCTTGGAAACAGTTTGAGAAGTACTTCCGGAAGAAGTATTTTTCAGAAAGATATTTCGACGAGAAGGCTAAAGAGTTTTATGAACTCAAACTGGGGCAACTCACTATAGAGGAATATGTCAACAAATTCCTCGACTTATTGAGATATGTACCCTACATCAAAGTAGAGAAGGCGAAGGTGCAACGCTTCATCAGTGGGCTATCCAAGGAATACCGGAACTGAATTGAATTCGACGAGCCAAATACCTTAGAAGACACTATTCGAAAGGCAACATATTGTCATGAACGTTATGGACATCGGGCAGAGTCTTGTGGAGACTGGAGATAGAAGAGTGGTTCGAGATTTCAGAAAAAGGGGATCAAATCCTTAGGATTTAAGAGCTACAAGAAGAACCCCATAATGAACTTTCCAACCAGGAGTGTACTCCAACAGAACTTTCCATCATCAGACGAAAATAAAACTTCTGGACCTATACCATTAAAGACTAATAACCCAAAGAAAGAACCTCTGAAATGTTGGGGTTGCAGAGAAGAGCATCTCCTGAGAGACTGTCCACACCGACAACATAACAGTTGGAAAGTTTATAACATTCAGGAAGTGGCCACAGTCAATGATGTGGCAAGGAGTGTGCCGCAGATTTATGCAGCCTTGGATAATAACCAAGCTGACCACCAAGCTTCAGTGGTGGAAATAGAAGGTATGATTTCCAACCATCTAGTGTCTGTTTTAATTGACCCTGGTTCAAATTTGAGTTATATATCCCCTAAGACTGTGGATAAGTGTAAGCTACAACCATAAAAACAAACCAAGCCATGGTTGGTACAATTAGCCATTGGCACTAAAATAAAGGTGGTAGAGGCCATACCAACCTGCCAGTTAATGTTGGGTGAATTCCCCACCCAAGCAACCTTTAATGTATTACCCCTGGGATCATACGATCTGTTGATTGGTATGGATTGGTTGGCCACCCATAAGGCCAAATTAGATTGTTACCATAAAACCTTAGAATGTGTGATCAAATTAGAATAAAGGATAACCCTCCAAGGGATCCGAAAATCGATCTCGGTGAGACAAATCTCAGCCCTGCAAATGAGAAACTATTACCGAAAGGGATGTCCCCTATATGCAATACAGGTGTTGAAAACAATCAAAGGTGCTAAACCAAGCCTTGATGATCACCCTATCCTGAGAGAATACAGAGATGTGTTTTCGGAAGAGGTACTGGGTCTACCTCCAAGAAGAGACATTGACTTCTCGATAGAGCTCACACCAGGAGCGGTGCCGGTGTCTAGGACACCCTACCGGATGAGCATACCTGAGTTAGTTGAACTCAAATTGCAACTGAAAGAAATGATGGATAAGGGTTATATTCGACCCAGCGTGTCCCCATGGGGAGCACCAGTCCTATTTGTGAAAAATAAGGATGGCACCCTTAGACTGTGTATCGATTATAGACTACTTAATAAAGTAACCATAAAGAACAAGTACCCCTTTCCTAGGATCGATGATCTATTAGATCAGTTGGGAGGTGCGTCTATTTTCTCAAAAATTGACTTGAGGTCGAGATACCATCAAGTCCAAATTAAGGGTGAAGACATCCATAAAACCGCTTTCCGGACACGGTATGGTCACTATGAGTTTGTGGTAGTGTCATTTGGGTTAACCAATGCCTCTACCACTTTCATGTGCTTAATGAACAATGTACTCAGTAAGTTTTTAGATAAATTTGTACTAGTTTTCATTGATGACATATTAATCTACTCTAAGAATAGAGAAGAACATGAAGAGC
>JZKD02S0231459.1:543030-559848 GCA_000966675.3 Picea glauca
ACACATGGAGATCACAATATATTCAAGATGTAGAAGCACAAGCAAAGATCTGACCTTTTTATTATGAGCAATGTAAGATCAATACAATAGATGGCTGATCTGGCATAAACCTCAGGTAGCCGTACAAGCAATAGATATGAGCTTCTACAAAATCCTCCCGACAATACAAAATGAGCCTCCAAAGGCTGGATATACAATGAAGACTAAATCAAGTAGATATGAGCCATACTAATGCTCAACCTCCAAGCTGGAAAGTGCCACATCCTGCTAGAATGTTGAAGCCCTGAATAATTCTGCCCTACTACCAAAAGTGTCCAATCATCCCGAGAAATATGCCAAATGATAGATCGAGAAACTGCAAGGAAAACCCAGATGTCCAAATTCCCAAATCCACTCTCAAACTCCGTAGATCTGAATTCTCCACTGAATGGTGTGCCCACTGGATGACTGAAACCCTAGCTGGTTTGACCCTGATGAAGGAGATCTCCAAATGATCTAAAACTCTCCAAGAATATATATCAGGTGATGGTAAGAACAACCCAGGTGTCGGAATCTCCAAGATCCCTCTCAATCATTGTAGATCTGAAATCTCCACTGAATGGTGTGCCCCACTCGATGACTGAAACCCTAGCAGGTTCGGCCCTGATGAAGGAGGCCTCCAATTTCTCTAAAACTCTCCAAGAATATGGATCGGGCTATGAGAATCCCGTGGGAGAAGTTTCGGGCTCATATCTCAAGCAGATCTCCCTAGATCTGAGTTTTACTGAATCACATGATGTCCCATATGGCTCCCAGACGTCCCAATCTACAGACAAATGTAGAATGATGATAACCCTCCAGAAAATGCCTCAAACTGATGTTCCTGCCCCTTTTCAAGTGCTAGATGGAGATGGGATGAGACTAGAATGGTGTGGAGGAGTCTTTCATCCCCGAGACCAAGTTGTGGAACAAGGTGAGTGGATATTTCACCACTGAATTGCTCACAAGGGTTTATACAGCAAAACCCCCAAACTGAATGCTCAAGAGCAATAGAAAAATGCTAATCCAAAACCAGAATGAGTAATAGGTGCACCCCATCCTCTTACTTATACTTTTCCTTCTAATTCTCTGTTGAGTTAGGTTAACTCCCAGGGTTAATCTTCTATTATTCTGTTGAGTTATCTTTTACTCCTTTCCTTTTCCTTTCTTAAGTCAACTTAAAAATATAACTTTTAACTTATTGACTTTTTTCCCCCTTCAGTGTGATACTATGACCTAGTGGGGGTGCTCAGGCCACTGAGTCTCCTCATTACCTCTCTAAGAGGTGGGGGACATTACGAACCTGCTATGCGGTGGGAAGAGGTTTCTATATTTTTGAATTCATCTCACAAGAATATCGAGATCTAATCTTCTAGAACAAACTTTATTTCATGGGATCTCAAGGGCTCTACATGAACCGTTGGATGCCCATCTTTGATCCAGTGGTGGAAGTTCCCAAGGAAATCCCAGTTTTGGTACGATTTCCAACTCTCCCGAACCATTGTTGGAATCCCTCCTCGCTCAAGGCAATTGAAAATGGGCTCGACCAATACATTGACAGGGCAGACACCAAGGACCAATACTCCTGTGTGTGAATCTGTGTGGAAGTGGATCTAGAAGTAGGTCTCCCAGAGGAAATCAATTTAAAGTTTGGAGACTAGAAGCATTACCAAAAACTTGATTATGAGCAAATTCCATTCAAATGCAGGGGTTTTCATGAATATGACCACTTTTAGTGAAACTTCCCTAAAGATCCAAACAAGGAGAATGATAATGGAGAATGATGGCAGCATCCTAGAAGAGGAAGAGCCTCATCCAAGGTAAAAGGCCCAAGGAACGACAAAAAAATCCCTGCACAGTCCAAGGAGAAAGGAAACCAACTAGACTCAGTGACTGCGAACAAAGGTAGGGCACATGATCTAGAATATATAAAAAAAACAACAAGTGAGGCCCCTCAGGAATTACCAATAGATGAAGTGGAGCAAAGGAAATCAACATCAGAAGCTAGAGAGGAGCCAATGCTAGAAAGGGAGACAGATTAAGGAAAAACTATGATGGGAATGAATAAATATCTAGAAGGGGAGGAAGGGGAGGTCTCCTCAAATAGTAATAGCGAGGGAGAAAGTGACACCATTATTACCCTAATAAAAACAGGCAGAGGTAGGAAAGTCAAGAAAGAAGAATGATAAAAGTGACCTATAAAGATGTCTTGAGTAGATCACAACCAACTATTAGGTAGTTTATCAATGTTAGGTAGATAAGGAAGCATTCTAGCCCCCCTTAAGGATCCCATATCTCCCCCCCAGGTAAATCATGGGACTAACTTCTTGGAATTGTAGGGGTTTCGACAGTAGAATAAAGGAAGACGTATTTAAAGACATCCTCAGAACTTCAAAATCCGAGATCCTTCTAATCTAGGAAACCAATATGGAAGAGAAATACTTCCTCAACCTAGCAAAAACTCTTTATAAAACAAGAAAAGGAATAGCAGAAAGCGTAAGAGGAGCGTCAAGAGGTATAGGCACTCTCTAGAACCCTACGAAGTATGACCTCTTTAACCATGAAACTTGCAAGCATTGGATATATACAAGCCAGCTCCATAAAGAAATGAACCGACAGGTAAGTCTCTTCAATCTCTATGTGCCTGTCCTCTTGGAGGAAAAAATAATCTGCTGGGATACTCTAAAATATTACATGCTTCTAAATGACTTGGAAAACATCATTATTATGGGGGATCTCAATGTGACTCTAGCACCATCTGAAAAAAATGGTGGCTTCATTATGCAAGACCCAGCAAGGGAATGGGTAGAAGATATCATGTCATATTGGGAGTTAGAGGATTTCAAACCAACTAAAGGGAAATACAGGTGGACTAATAAGAGGGTAGGAACAGGGCACACTGCGACTAGACTAGACAGGTCCTTAGTTCATAGCTCCTTTATGCTTCTAGGCCTTACCCCTTCCTCCACCATACTTCCTCATAGTGTGTCAAACCACAAACCAATCCTCCTGGACATTTCTCGTGATAAGAATCTCAGGCCAATCCCCTTTAGATTTAGCCTAGCCTGGCTCCAAGATGAAAGCTTCTAGGCTTTGGTTATCAATAATGGAATGAAACAGTCAGAGGCTCTACCTTCTTTGTATGGGAAGAAAAACTCATAAGATTAAAGGTAGTGCTAAAGTCTTGGGCCAAAACCCTTTCAAATCCTATTCTAGCTCACCAAGAAGGCCAACAACAGCTTGAAAAACACCATAGTGATATGGAAGATCAAGAAATCACCCAAGAAATTTTACATCAAGAACCTCATCTCCAAAGGAATTGGCACCAAACCTGTAGAGAGGAGGAAAAGTGATGGCAACAAAAATACAGAAGCCTTTGGTTGGAAGCAAGGGAAAAAAACATTGGCTTATTCCACAAACAAGTTGAATATTGCAAGTAGTTTAAGAATATCATGGAAATTCAAGTCCAAAATCAGACAATCAAAGATTTTGAAGGCATAAAAGCAGTTGCGGTAGAAACCTTTGAAACCCTTTATAGAAAAACTCAAATATCTATTATAGATCCCAAATCCTACCCTCTCTCTCTTTTTCTGAGCCTCATTCAAGAAGATGTCAACAACAGGCTAACCAAAGAAGTCAACCAACAATAGATAAAAGAGGTAATCGATCAAATGAATCTAGACAAAGCCCTAGATCCAGATGGATTCACAGCTAGATTTTACTAGAACAGCTGGGATATAATAAAATCAGACCTCACAAAGATGATTAGGAAGTCTCAGACTGGTGCTAAGATAGGAGGAGGAACAAAATCATCTTTTATTGCTCTCATGCATAAAGAAAAAGGAGTAATCAAATTTGGAAGGTTTCTCCCAATCTCTCTCTGCAACAAAAGTTACAAAATCCTCACCAAAATAATAGCTAACAGAATTAAAAATATTCTCGCTGCAATTATCTTCGAAAATCAAGGAGGATTTGTAAAAGGAAGGCACTTAGTGGATAATATCATCCTCTTTCAAGAGGCCCTGCACTCAAGATTTCGCCGAAAATACAAAGGTATGATAATTAAACTCGATATGGAAAATGCATTTGATAGAGTTAGACATAACTTTCTGTTCAAGGTTATGGAAAATTTTGGTTCCCCCCCCCCCTTTCATAAACTGGATTAAGGCTTGTATCGGTTCCCCTTGGATAGTCCCTCTGGTGAATGGATGGGCCACTAAGTTATTTCAAGCCTCCAGGGGACTTTGGCAAGGCTTCAACCTCTCTCCCCTCCTCTACGCCATCCAAGCCTCAGTTCTCAGCCTCCAATTAGAACATGGACAAACACATAACAACCTTCTCGGCCTAAGAATTTCCCCTAGCGTGAAAGACATCAACCATGCTCAATTTTCATATGACACGCTACTAATGGGAGGAGCGAGTATGCCTACAACAAAGAAATTCAAAAAGGAGTTAGATGCTTACATTGAAATCTTAGGAAGTGTCATAAACCTGACTAAAAGTAAAATCTTTGGTTGGAATATAACTCCAAGGGAGATGATATATATTTCAAGAGTCCTGGAAATGGGAGACTGCATCACCTGGGATGTGTTTAAATACCTGGGAGTCCCTATCTTCAAATCCAACCCAAAGGCATCGCATTGGACCCAACTGATAGAAAAACTGAAAAACAGAATAAACTCCTGGGGAGAAAACTAGTTAAACCTGGCGGGCAAAGTGGTCCTCATTAAAGCTGTGCTAGCAAGCATTCTCATTTACTAAAGCTCCTTACTATTGGCCCCAATATCTACAATTCAGAAAATAGAAGCGTTGTTCAGAAGATTCCTCTGGGAAGGAGGGAAGCAAACAGGAAGAAAGTTGCATCTTATAAGCTGGGAAAAAATAACCAAGCCCTATCTAGAAGGGGGGCTCCAATTTAAAAACCTCCAAACCCAAAGTTTAGCCTTGGGAGCAAATATTTTATGACACACAATAACCGGAAATTCCTCCTAGAGTAAAAGAGCATTATGGAAGAACTACTTCCAAGGCCCAAGGAAAAAATGCTTTGACCATCCAACAAAGGTGGAGAAAGGATCCCCAATTTTCTCTCTATTCTAGAAGGCTCTTATCCACTTTAAACCTCATCTCACTTGGATACTAGGAAATGGTAAATAAATCAATATATGGGAAGATTCAATCATGGGAGACCCCCCACTAGAATCGAAGCAAGGTCTCGACCATAATTTACATAGCATGTGGGACATCTCAAGTTGGGAAAATGATGAGAGTCATTCCTGGCTAAGTTGGGAAATTGCTAACATAACCCCAGAGATGGAGGAGGAATGGAATATGTTGAAGTATTGGCTGCAAGGGAAATCCCCTTAAAGAAAAGGAAAAAATACAAGAGAGGATGGGGACCATACTTCGAACTTTACACTACAGCAACATGATATCTATATGCAACAATAGTTCCCCACGTCCCACCATATCCAACAATATGGAAAGCCATCTGGACCTCTAAGTCAATCCCAAAGCTATATATGTTTCTGTGGACCATGGGACACAAAGGTATCCTTACTGGTGAAAATCTAAGAAGAAGAGGATTAGAAGGACCCTTCATATTCCCTCTCTGTTGTCATGAAGATGAGACCATAGACCACCTTCTCCTAGGATGCACTTACTCCAAGGAGGTATGGATGTTAACCACGTGATTACATCTAGATACTCTTGACTTACCTCAAGAAGTCCCTACCCTGCACCAAAATTGGCACATCCTTTGTCCTTTTCAGACAACAAAAAAGGGTCAAATATCCACCCTTTGGAAAACTCTCCCAAATTTTATTCTATGGAAGATCTGTCTCAAATGCAACAACAGATTATTCAGGGAAGCCAAAAGTAGCCCAGCTTAGGTAGCCACAAAGATAAATGCCCAATTTGGCAAGAGTGTCGCATACGTTTGCAAACCAAAGAACTCAAGGCTATTAGAATGGGAAGAAGAACTCTAGATTGATCACCTAAATCTCTGAGACCAACAACAACAAACTCCCCACAATTCACACCAGCAAAATTGGGAAATCAGGATGGAGGAGGAAGATTTCAAAGAATGGAAAATAAAGGAAAATAAGTATATTCTATTCTTTGATGGGGCCACCAAAGGGAATCCAAGAGTGGCAGGTGGAGGAGGAATCCTGGTAAGCCTCACTGGACTCCAAGAAATCAGATTTGCCCAGGGACATGGCACAGAATCCAACAACAAAAAAGAGGAACTATCCCTCTGGCAAGGGCTCAACCAAGCTATTATTCACAACGTCCAATATTTGGTGATAATAAGGGACTCTTGACTAATAATCCAAGCCTTAATTCTCTGCAACAAAGTCCAAAATGAAAAACTCCAACACATTTTGGAAAAAATCCAACTCCTCCTAGGAAAGCTTCGAACTTATCAGCTCTACCACATTCTTTGGGGAATGAATTCTTCAGTAGATGTAGAGGTCAATAGAGGATCCCTCTCAAGCATTGGAACCATGCAAATTAATAGAACCACGTCCACATGGGCACTCCCATGAGCGACTGGATTAGAATAGGGATGCGAGATGGAAAGTGTAAAAGTCATGTCCTTGGAGGTATAGGGTCAAATCCAACATAGTCATAACTCAAGAGGATGTTAGTAATGATGGACCCAACCATCATTTGGTCACTGAAACCTAGCAAGATCCCATGCCTCCTAGATTGTGCGTATGACTTGAGGGCAACGAGCCTAAGGGGTTTTGAGTTAAAAGGAGAGGCAGGGAAGGAATCCGTGCAAATTAGGAGCAGTCGATGGTTGGAAAGGAAGAAAAGAAGAAGAATAGTGATCAGAGGAAGGAGAATCGAGTGTAGGAGAAGCAGCCCAGAAACGACAAGGGGAGCGATGGCATTGAGCTCTAGAAGTAATCCCATGATGGAGGAATGACTAGCAACACTAGAGGAAAACGTACAGTGTCTCAAGAATCAAATGATCAACTTGGACGAATTCCTTCAAAACTTGGATATTGATGCAAGGAGGCGTATGGAGATGCTATAAAATGACATCACAACCACCAAATTTGAGCTATCTGAGGAGTTGGGGAAACTGTGCAAGGATCTCAAAGATCCAAAGAAAGAATTTGAAGACAGGGTCAACAAATTGGAACAATAGATGGAGCAGATGAATAAAGAATGGAAGCAAGAGAGGGACCAGTCCAAGAAGGGAGGATTCAAGTAATTTGGCTAGCTCCTAGGCTAGGAATTGGCCTATTCAAATAAATCTGCAAAGAGGGCATTTTTTATAGACGCCTCCGGATATAGAGACTAAGCTAGAACTAGTTTTCCATCACTATTTAGTCAAGTGTGATTGAACTCATATGTAACAGAACTAGTGGCTTGCCACTGTTTTTTTATAATATAATCCCATTACCTGTTATTGTCAAAAAACAAATATGATCAACATACATTAATGTAGAACCTGAAAGAAAAATAAAGAAAGGATGATGCAAACTTAAAACTTATGTCAACCAATTTGTGCACTAATTTGAAAGAAATATAGCATTTCTGGTTTACATGATGAAATGATGATGGAAACAAGTGGGTGTGTGAGTCAAATTTGTGTCGAGAAACCCTCCCATAAAATTAAGGCAAGCGAATAGTATATCCATGTCAAATTTCAGTGCATACAAAAACAATTTTAAAAAATTTCAACATTCACCCCATTCGCAGGTCATTGTTTCCCATGTCTAGTCCTAGTACAATATATTTTCGTTGTTCCTTTTAAAATTTTTTGAACAGTACACATGTTCCCGCATCTAGTACTATAAGGACATATTTTTTATATGTTTCTTAAACAATGATAAAAAAAAGAGGTTTTTTTCATCACAAATATGAAAGACATACATTAATGTATAATATATAATGTAGAACTTGAATGGAAAATGAAGAAAGGATTATGCAAACTTAAAACTTGTGTCAACCAATTTTTTCACTAATTTGAAAGAAATTTAGGGTTTATGGTTTACATGATGAATTGATGATGGAAACAAGTGGGTGTGTGTGTCAAATTTGAGTCAAGAAACCATCCCATATCGTTAAGGCACGTAGATAGTCTATCCATGTAAAATTTCAATGAATACAAAAATAGTTTGAAAAAAATTCAACATTGGCCCCATTTGCAGGTCCCTGTTGCCCATTTCTAGTCCTAGTACAATGTATTTTCGTTGTTCCTTTTAAAATTTGTTCGGCAATACCCACGTTCCCACATATAGTATTGCAAGGACATATTTTTTATTGTGTTGATTGAAAAACGAACGAAAAAAGAGGGATTTTTCATCACAACTATGACACACATACATTAATGTATAATATACAAGGTAGAACCTGAAAGAAAAATGAAGAAAGGATGATGCAAACTTAAAAATTCTGTCAACCAGTTTGTGCACTAATTTGAAAGAAATATAGGGTTTGTGGTTTACATGATGAGTTGATGATGGAAACAAGTGGGTGTGTGAGTCAAATTTGAGTCCAAAAACCCTCCCGTATCGTTAAATCATGTGAATAGTCTATCCATGTCAAATTTCAGTGCAAACATAAACAATTTGAAAAAATTTCAACGTTGGCCCCATTCGCAGGTCATTGTTTCCCACATTTAGTCCTAGTACAATGTATTTTCGATGTTCCTTTTAAAATTCGTTCGACAATACAAATGTTCCTGCATCTAGTACTGTGCCAAGGATATATTTTTATTGTGTTCATTAAACATTCAATGAAAAAAGAGGGATTTTTCATCACATCTATGACACAGATACATTAATGTGTAATATACAATGTAGAACCTAAAAGCAAATTGAAGAATGGTTGATGCAAACTTAAAACTTGTACTGTTAACCAATTTGTGTGCAAATGTGAAGGAAATATAGGGTTTATGGTTTACATGATGAATTGATGATGGAAACAAGTGGGTTGAGTCAAATTTGAGTCCAGAAACCCTCCCATATCGTTAAGGCATGTGAATAGTCTATCCATGTGAAATTTCAGTGCATATAGAAATAGTTTAAAAAACTTTCAATGTTGGTCGCATTCATAGGTCACAGTTGCCCATGTCTAGATCTAGTACAATTTATTTTTGTTGGTCCTTTAAAAATTCGTTGGACAATACACACATTCCCACATCTAGTGCTACACAGAGATATTTTTATTATATTGATTAAACAATAACAAAAAAGAGGGCTTTTTCATCACAACTATGACACACATACACTAATATATAATATACAATATAGAACGTGAAATAAAAATGAAGAAAGGTTGATGCAAACTTAAAACTTGTGTCAACCAATTTTTGTCTTAATTTGAAAGAAATATAGGGTTTGTGGTTTACATGATGAATTGATGATGGAAACAATTACGCGTGTGAGTTAAATTTGAGTCAAGAAACCCTCCCATATCATTAAGGGGTGTGAATAGTCTATCAATGTCAAATTTCAGTGCAGACAAAAACAATTTGAAAACATTTCAATGTTGGCACCATTCATAGGTCATTGTTGCCCATGTGATTGACAAAGTCCCCGTTTTCATCACAAATATGACACACATACATTCTTCATAAGTCATTGACCAAAGTTCCATGTTTTCAAATAGTTTCAATGAAGATTCTATAGAAATTACAAACACATTCATCGATACTTCGTTGATGCAATACTATGACAACAATGATGACATATACAATCATGATGGTATAAAAATGAAGAAGCTTCTCTTGGTTTCAAGAATAATTTATCCGCTACTGGATAAGGCGAACCAAGTGAAAGTGGAATCTCATATTTCAACTCCCCTCCCCCTCACATCGCTCTCAATTCCCCAATACCCAATCTATAAAACAAAAAATAATCAAAACCAACCTAGTTGTAAGATTCATGCAATATAAAATGTAGAAAAAAATAATTAATGAAGGTAAATGAAATTATATGTTTGTAAATGATATTTTAGTTTACCATGTACTCTAGTATATCGGCTTCTATTTTTAGGTTTCACATAATAAATAAACAGGATGTAGCATAGGATATAAAAACGTTGCATAAAACTTAAAAACATGTAATTAACCCATGACATAAGTAAATTATTTTAAGAGAATAATTCATACAAATTAAAATATATAGTCACGTACCTAATCCAACTCAACATCTATATCATCTTTATTATTTATTTTCTTCTTCATCGAACTCTACATCTGTATCATCATCCTATTCAAAAACAATGTTGAAAGGATTGATGATATCATTATCGTCAAGAATGTCATTTTCGAGCATATTTTCATCGACATCATCATCAAGAATTGCATTGTCTCCTACATATGGATCATGAGATTGTTTGTATTCTTAGTCTATAGAACCTGCATAATCTTCCAAATCTTTATGATATGGAGAATCATCTTCTTCATGTACATGACTAGTTGTATTTTAGATTAGCTTCGTGTAATGACTAGTTGTATTTTAGACTTTTTATTTTTACCATCACTATTATGCATGCATGCATTCCGAAGGAAAGCTAACTGCTTGATTTATTTTCTCAATTATGGAATGTTTTTCCCTATATATGAGTGTATTCCACTCATTCAAAATTAAAACTTGTGTCAACCCATTTTTGCACTAATTTCAAAGAAATATAGGTTTCTTTATTTACATGATGAATTGATGATGGAAACAAGTGGGTTTGTTAGGCAAATTTGAGTCTATAAACCCTCCCATATCATTAAGGCATGAAAATAGTCTATCCTTGTGAAATTTCGGTGCATACAGAAACAATTTGAAACATTTCAGCATTGGCCCCATTCGTAGGTCAATGTTGCTCCTTTTAAAATTTGTTCATGAGTACACATGTTCCTGCATCTAGTACTGCAAGTATATATTTTTATTGTTTTGATTAAAAAATGAACGAAAAAGAGGGATTTTTCATCACAACTATGATGCACATACATTAACGCATAATATAAAATGTACAACCTGAAATAAAAATAAACAAAGGATGATGCAAACTTAAAACTTGTGTCAAACAATTTGTGCACTAATTTGAAAGAAATATAGGGTTTATGGTTTAGATGATGAATTGATTATGGAAAAAGGTGGGTGTGTGAGTCAAATTTGAGTCCGGAAACCCTCCCATATCATTAAGGCATCGAACAATCTATCCATGTGAAATTTCAGTGCATATGGAAGCAGTTTAATTTTTTTTTAACATTGGCCCCATCCGCAGCTCATTGTTTCCCATTTATAGTCCTATTACAATGTCTTTTAATTTTTCCTTTTAAAATTCATTCCACAGTACACATGTTCAAACATCTAGTACTGCAAGGACATATTTTTATTGTGTTGGTTAAACAATGAATGAAAAAAGAGGGATTTTTCATCACAACTATGACACTCATACATTCATGTATAATATACAATGTAGAACCTGAAATATAAATGATGAAAGGATGATGCAAAATTAAAACTTGAGTCAACCAATTTGTGCACTAATTCCAAATAAATCTAGGGTTTATGGTCTACATGATGAATTGATGATGGAAACAAGTGGGTATGTGAGTCAAATTTGAGTCTAGAAACCCACCCATATCATTAAGGCATGTTAATAGTCTACCCATGTCAAATTTCAGTGCATACATAAATAGTTTGAAAAAAATTCAATGTCAATACCATTCACAGGTCACTGTTTCACGTGTCTAGTCCTAGGACATTGTCTTTTTGTTGTTTCTTTTAAAATTTGTTCGATAGTACAAACAGTCCTGAATCTAGTATTGCAAGGACATATTTTTATTGTGTTGATTAAACAATGAATGAAGAAATATGGTTTTTTTATCACAAATATGACACACATTCATTAATGTATAATATTAAATGTATAACTTGAAAGAAAAATGAAGAAAGTCTGATGCAAAATTAAAACTCATGTCAACCAATTTGTGCCCTAATTCGAATGCAATATAGGTTTTATGGTTTACATGATGAATTGATGATGGAAACAAGTGGATGTGTGAGTCAAATTTTAGTCCAGAAAACCACCCATATCATTAAGACATGTGAATATTCTATCCAAGTCAAATTTCAGTGCATACAGAAACATTTTGAAAAAATTTCAATGTTGACCCCACTCATAGGTCACTATTGCCCATGTCTAGTCATAGTTCAATGCCTTCTTGTTGTTCCTTTTCAAATTTGTTCGATGGTACACACGTTGCCACTAAAAAATATGGATTTTGCATCACAACTATGACATACATACATTAATGTATAATATGAAACGAAGAACCTCAAAGAAAAATGAAGAAAGGATGATGCAAACTTAAAACTTGTGTCAACCAATTTGTGAACTAATTTGAAGGCAATACAGGGTTTATGGTATACATGATGAATTTATGATGGAAACAAGTGGGTGTGTGAGTCAAATTTGATTCCAGAAACCCTCCCATATCGTTAAGGCATGTAAATAGTCTATCCATGTCAAATTTCAGTGCATAGAGAAACAATTTGAAAACATTTCAACATTGGCCCCATTCCCAGGTCATTGTTTCCCATCTCTAGTCCTAGTACAATTCCTTTTCATTCTTCCATTTAAAATGTGTTTGAAATTACACATGTTCCTACAGCTAGTACTGCAAGGACATATTACTATTTGGTTGATTAAAAAATGAAAGAAAAAAGATGGATTTTTCATCACAACTATGACACACATACATTGATGTAGAACCTGAAAGAAAAATGAAGATAGGATGATGCAAACTTAAAACTTGTGTCAACCAATTTGTGCACTAATTTGAAATAAATATAGGGTTTATGGTTTACATGATGAATTGATGATGAAAACAAGTGGCTGTGTGAGTCAAATTTGAGTCCAGAAACCCTCCCATATCATTAAGGCATGCAAATAGTCTATCCATGTCAAATTTCAGTGCATACAGAAACATTTTTAAAAAATTTCAACATTGGCCCCATTCGCAAGTCATTGTTTCCCATGTCTATTCCTAGTACAATATCATTTCGTTGTTCCTTTTAAAATTTGTTCAAAAGTAGACATGTTCCGACATCTAGTACTGTAAGGACATATTTTTATTGTGTTGATTAATCAATGAGCAAAAAAAGAGATATTTTTCATCACAAATATGATAGACATACATTAATGTATAATATATAATGTAGAACCTAAAAGGAAAATGAAGAAAGGCTTATGAAAACTTAGAACTTGTGTAAACTAATTTTTTCACTAAATTGAAAGAAATTTAGGGTTTATGGTTTATACGATGAATTGATGATGGAAACAAGTGGGTGTGTGCATCGAATTTGAGTCCAAAAATCTTCCCATATCATTAAGGCATGTATATAGTCTATTCATGTCAAATTTTAGTGCATACAGAAACAATTTGAAAAACTTTCAATGTTGGCCCTATTCGTAGGGCAATGTTGCCCATTTCTAGTCCTAGTACAATGTATTTTTATTGTTCCTTTTAAAATTCATTCAACAATACACACATTCCCACATATAGTGATCCAGGTGGATTCAAAACCGCTCCAAAATATTCAAATGAAGAAAAGGAGGATCTAGGAATGACACAGAAGTCTCAAAAGGGTCCCTAGGCTCAGAAAATGCTCAAAAATCAAACTTCTTGACATTGTATGAAACCAATGCCATTACGTCTAGCTCATTCTCCCGATTTCGGCCATATATTTACTTTCTCAAACGGATCTCATATGAAGAATTTATGACACTCTAAAGTTTTTCGAAAACAATGAAAAAGAAGTCAAACAGACAATAGGCCGTATTGATGATGTCGGCAGTATGGATGCTGACGTCAACATCACACATGGCAGTTTGAGGATGTGACACGTGGCAGTCTATACAGGTGATGACATCATCCATATGGATGATGACGTTAGCAGCGTAAGGTGGCATCAACCAATGAGAGGCTGACACATGGCCCAATCAGGAGGCGCCACGTGTCACCTTCTAGAAGCCCAGCAGTTTAGCGGATTCAGCCAAATCTGGGAGTTTTCCGTCAAATCTGGCGATTACCACCAAATCTGGAGGAGGTTCGCTAATTTTGGAAAACTGGTTAGCGGCTTTACTTATTTAGTAGGGCATGCAAAATGAGGTAGGGGGAGTTGGCAGAGGTTGCATTGGAATCTGTGCCAGGAGGTGTCCCAACAAACCTTCTCAAAATAGGTCGACTTTATACTCAAAAGTTGTAGAATTTCAAGAGGATTCTGAATATGCTATATGTTTCATCATCAGAGTAGCTGAACAGAGATGTGACTCCAGAGCCCATTTGAGCGAGCCAAGCATACTCGAGTTTATAGTCAAAAGTTGCAGAATGACGTTTTCCAGCCACCTATGATGTCTGTTTCTGCCCAGAATCGCAGATCTAAAAGTTTTTTTTTTTGGGAGATCTTATGTAAGCCTTTCTTTGTAATTTTTAAGCATTTGAGATTAATTAAAGAGAAGTCTCACTGTTGGAGTGGACTCAGAGACGTAGCCAAGAAGTCTGGTGAAATACGTTACGAATTATTGTTCATAGATGGTTTGCTTACATGTTTATGTGCTCATGTGCTTGATGTATGTTCTTTAATTTTGCATTACAAAGATGGTTAATAGTTAAAAATTCACATGCAAATAATGGTTAAAAGATCATGAATTTTAGATCAAGTTAAATTTCAGTTCATATAGTATTGCAAGGACATATTTTTTATTGTGTTGATTGAAAAATGAACCAAAAAGAGGGATTTTTCATCACAACTATGAAACACATAAATTAATGTATAATATACAATGTAGAACCTGAAAGAAAAATGAAGAAAGGATGATTCAAACTTAACAATTGTGTCAACCAATTTGTGCACTAATTTGAAAGAGATATAGGGTTTATGGTTTACATGATGAATTGATTATGGAAACGAGTGGGTGTGTGAGTCAAATTTGAGTCCAAAACCCTCCCATATCGTTAAATAATGTGAATAATATATCCATGTCAATTACAGTGCATACAGAAACAATTTGAAAAAAATTCAACGTTGGCCTTGCATCTAGTATTGTGCCAAGGATATATTTTTATTGTTTCCATTAAACACTGAACGAAAAAAGAGGTATTTTTCATCACAACTATGACATAGATAAATTAATGTATAATATACAATGTAGAACCTAAAACAAAAATGAAGAAATGTTGATGCAAACTTAAAACTTGTACTGTCAACCAATTTGTGTACTAATGTAAAGGAAATATAGGGTTTATGTTTTACATGATGAATTGATGATGGAAACAAGTGGGTGATTGAGTCAAATTTGAGTCCACAAACCCTCCCATATCGTTAAGGCATGAGAATAGTCTATCCATGTGAAATTTCAGTGCATATAGAAATAGTTTAAAAAAAATTCAACGTTGGCTGCATTCACAGGTCACGGTTGCCCATGTCTAGTCCTAGTACAATGTATTTTCATTGTTCATTTTAAAATTTGTTCGACAGTACACACATTCATGCATTTAGTACTACAAGGAGATAGTTTTATTATGTTGATTAAACAATGAATAGAAAAGAGGGATTTTTCATCACAACTATGACACACATACATTAATATATAATATACAATGTAGAACGTGAAACAAAAATGAAGAAAGGTTGATGCAAACTTAAAACTTGGGTCCACCAATTTGTTTACTAATTTGAAAGAAATATAGGGTTTGTGGTTTACATGATGAATTGATGATGGTAAAAATTGGGTGTGCGAGTTAAATTTGAGTCCAGAAACCCTCCCATATCGTTAAGGGATGTGAATAGTCTATCCATTTCAAATTTTAGTGCATGCAGAAATAGTTTGAAAACATTTCAATGTTGGCCCCATTCATAGGTCATTGTTGCCCATGTGAATGAAAAATTCTCCTTTTTCATCACAAATATGACACACGTACATTCTTCATAAGTCATGGATCAAAGTCCCATGTTTTCAAACAATTTTAATGAAGATTATATAGAAATTACAAACATGTTCATCGATACTTCATTGATGCAATACTATTACAACAATGATGACATCTACGATCATGATGGTATAAAAATGAAGGAGCTTCTCATGGTTTCAATAATAATTTATCTGCTACTGGATAAGGCCAACCAAGTGAAGGTGGAAGATCATATTTCCCCTCCCCTCCCCCTCACATCTCTCTCAATTCCCCAATACCCAATCTATAAAATAGAAAATAATCAAAACCAACCTAGCTGTAAGATTCATGTAATACAGAAACTACAAAAAAAAATTAATGAAGGTAAATGAAATTATGTGTTTGTAAATGATATTTTTAGTTTACCACGTACTCTAGTATATTGGCATTTATTTTCAGGTTTCAGATAATAATTAAACAAGATGTAACATAGGATATAAAAATGTTGCATAAAACATAAAAACATGTAATTAACCCATGACATAAGTAAATTATTTTAAGAGAATAATTCATACAAATTAAAATATATAGTCACGTACCTGATCCAACTCAACATCTATATCATCCTTATTCCGTATATTCTTCTTCATTGAACTCGACATTTGTTAAGAACCAAATATCAATATAGCATAGAAAAACCTCAGAAAAAGTACTCAATGCCTTGAAAAAGAGATAATTTCAAATAAGAAGCCTCTTCGAGGGGGAAACCTCATTTTACCCCACTTAAATGTTCAAGTACAAGATGATTCAAAATGAAAATGTCTCCTTGGTATGTATAGGAGACTAGGAGGTATAATTACAACTAATGGCCTAAAGCCGACATAAAT
>JZKD02S0231459.1:580787-598811 GCA_000966675.3 Picea glauca
TATTTTATGGTCATTTTTTTATTGTACTAACTTTGGACATAAGGTTGCAGATTGAAGGGATAATTTATAAAAGAAATGTTCAAGCAAGAAATGATTATGTGGCCCCACGTAACATTTAATGTTACAGATATCATAACTATGGACACATAAATTGTGATTGTAGAAGTGTGACAGATACTTCCATGAAAGAGAAAATTGATATCAGATATAAGAAATTATGGATAAGAAAAATACAATAACAAGTGAACAAATACCAGGTCCCAAAGATCGCAAGGTTGGAACTAAAACGAGATGAAGACAAATTGATAAAGAAAAAGGAAGATGTAAAATACAGAAAGGTATGGAAAATAAATGAAAGAAAAGAAGGAAAGGTAATTAAGGAATAGGTTAAAGAGATTGTACTTTCATGTATTGTAGTGAAAGATGAAGCCACAGACATAATGGAACAAGTGAGAGTTCAAAGAGATGTTGAATCTACTGATGAAGATGATGATGAATCCACATTAGAGAAGGAATTGTTATGAGCCATCCGACTTATAGACTCCCAGGTAATATGAATATTATATAGGAGGATTCTATGTGGTAGCTAAGACATACCACAGAACCATCCTTCACGCATATTGCAAATTTTGAGTAGACAGATTCATAGAAATTAGTTAGAAAAAGTGCATTATGATAGATTGATCAGTTGCAATAGTAAATACTTCATGATAGTATAGTAACAGGTGGGTCAACATTATGGATAGTTCTGTAGAAGAATATTGGACAATATGGACAAAGATGGATTCATAAGAACACTTAGCATGTTTGGACAAATATATGATAGTGGATGAGAGCATGATTCATATATTTGTTCAGAGAGTGGTTCAAAGACAAAGGAACATTATTATAATGGATGATAATTACACAAGAATATTATAACTCTTATTCTTGAATGATTTCCATATATGTCAGTTGATTACAAAAGGAAGCAAGTACAGGAAGAATTATATTTTTTCTACACAACATCTTGCAAAGAAGTCAAGAGAGAGAAAAAGAACCAAAAATATGGGTAGAAATATCATTCAGATAAGTTGTCATACATAGAGGTAAGAATAGACGTATGCTTCCTTGGGAAGAGATTCATCAAATAAAATATAAAGAGTTAGATTCTTGGAGAGAGAGAACATAGGCATGTTTCCAGGGGGAGCAATTGTCACAAGGTAAGAATGAGTGAAATGACTTCAGTGTTGCATCAGAGTAACACCATTTGTCAAAGGGGGATATATTATTCATATGAATGGAGAGAGAGAGAGAGTAATCAGAGGATTAGAAACACAAAGAATGATCAAAGGTGTTTATATAGGGGGACCAACCCCAAGGAAAGTTTAGTTAGGAGGAGCAATCCTAAAGGGAGATACTCTTTTCCATTGATATCAAATGGGGAGAGATATAAACATTGATGAGGATTATAATAATGAATGTTATCATGCCTAAGTGTTTTCATCAATGCCAAAGGGGGATATTGTCAAGAAGTTGTCTTAGGTTGATGGACAACTGGTTTGGATTGTTGGTTGTTATTGATGACAACCCCTGGAAATTGATGATTTTTTGTTGTCAATGATGTCAACCCTTGGATATTTATATTGTAGATTGATATCAACCCTTAGAGATTGATACCAACCCTTGGAAGAAGTCTGATAGTGAATTTTGGTAGCAAAAAGGCATGGGTAAGGGACCTAAGTCTGTTTGAGTTATAAGGGAATGAATATTAGTGAATTTATAGGTAATACTATTCTAGATGGATAGTACATGTCATTCCATTTCTGGTGATATGTGGAACACCACATAACTCCTCACAGTTAGAGCGTTATGGCCACATAAAGTTGGAGAACCCTCATGAGTTATCTAGAAGATCCTAGAAGGTCAAAGAATTCAAATTATTCTAGAATCTCTAGAAGAAGTTGACTAGTCAAAGTGGTTAGTCATGCGTTAAAGTGGTTGCAACAAGAATACAATTAAAAATAAATTAGTTGAAACTAAAATTGAGAGTTTACTATTTGTGGATAAAGTGGTTAAGTGGACAAAGTGGTTAAGTGGACAAAGTGGCTAAGTGGACAAAGTTGGATAAGTGGAAAAAGTGGTTAAGTGGACAAAGTGGCTAAGTGGACAAATTTGGTTAAGTGGACAAAGTGGCTAAGTGGAAAAACGGGTTAAGTGGACAAAGTGGTTAAGTGAATAGTTCTAGAGGAATCTACTTAGAGAGGATAAATAAGAGAGAAAGGGTCTCCCATTAGTATCCATTGAGAATATTGAATATATGCAAGTGACTAAGGTAACCAAAGGATATATAAGGTGAATTTGATAGGGAAGGTGAAGTAAATGAGGCCGAAATTCAAGGCAGGATAAAGTCTTTCGATGATGCTTTCTAAGGTATGTTATTTACAAGTCATCTCAACATTTCACAAAAAGACAATTATACAATCATTCCTACAACAAAATATGGAGGTCGTTGATACAACATATCCAAGTAACTATGATAAAAATTTCATCTTGTGGGTCATTGTATATTGGGAGTTACACTCTATGGAACATAGGGTTTGTGTCTAGTCCTAAAACTAGTCTAAAACAACTGTTTTGGGTAAAACTGCCATAACTTCTTCATAACAAATCCAAATTAACTAAGATCAAATGTATTGGCTATAGCATAGTATTTAGTATGCTGTGTACCATTTTTTAGATCTATACAACAAATTTTACATGTTGGGAATTATTTACAAGTTCTCTCTCTAGAATAATCCAGAATTCAACAAGGTATGCCCTTTTTGTTATAACTCCTTTTTTGGGAGGTTCCAAGCAGTGAATCCCAGAGGAATTGAAGAAAAGACACTGAGGAACATTTTTTACTATTTTAAGATCTTTATTCATTATATTTACATAGTTATGATTATTACAAGTTAAGGTTGTTGACTAATCCAAAATTAGTCATGCGAGACTAAAGTAAAGTTTGATTAAAACACTAGTCTCTTGTTGTTAAAATTAAGGAAGGTTTGCAGTTATGTGATCATATACACCAGGTCTAATATAGAGTTACAAATCAGATTTGGATGATGAAATTGATGAGGGATCTTGGTTGAGGTATGTTTTTGAATTTATTGGTACAAATAGAGGTTGTATAACAGTGAGGTTGTGGCACATGGTTTGATGTAATGGTTTATGGTATTTGGTTATGGATAGTATGATGTATAAATTTTGATGGTTATATTGGTATTGGTACATGGTCAAGGTACATGTTGGGTACATGGTTGAGACAAGTAGTTGATGAGTTGGCACATACACGAGGTGTATAGTTGATGATGTTGGTACATATTAATGAGTCATAGTTGATGTGTAGTTGATGCATGATTGGTACATGATGCAGGAGCATCACAAATACCCAAAGTGAGCGTGGAGGCAGCGCATGTGTTTTTTTAACACATGACATATTACTTTGAAAACATTTGAAATTGAAGCACCAAACCTTTAATGAATCCTTTATGAAGGAGCACCTTTTGTATATTGTATCAGACCTCGAGCCCTACACTCTTGTCTGAAGTAGATAGGAGGCATTTAATCTAGTTAGTGCTGGTAGATAGGATGTTTAATTATAGATTTGATCATTAGAGTTTGAGAGGGAAAACGGATATAGACACCCTCATTGTATCATTGTAACAATATTGGAAGCATTCAGGAGAAGAGAAGAGAAAGCAGAGAACATTGTATGAGAACCAACCATGTATAGGCATTTGAATTAATAGAAGGAACTTTGATTCAAACTCATGGGTTGTGTTGTTTTCTCTATGTATTGTTGATATACTCAGGAATGTTTGTTTTCTGTTATGCATTTTCTTGGTAAATGCTATGCATGTGATTTCATGTTTCAGTTGAAGTCTGAAGAGGAGATGGAATGAGTTTCAATTGTTTCTCTATATGAGCCAGGAGATTCCTGCAAAGAGTGCAGTCGAATTCATCCGCAAGGAGTGCATCGATGAAGGCTCAGTAGTTTAAATTTTGTTCTCATTCACCCAGAAGTTGATTTGGGTTGTTGAAGCCGTGCAAGGAGTGCGCAGGCTGGAGAAGGAGTCTCAGTTGTTAATCTGAGACGAGGAGATAGAAGACTACTGCTACAGAGGGTGCGCAGAGTCGGAAGGATTCAACACTTGAGAAGTTGTTGAACGTCAAGAGCAAGGAGTGCAAAAGAATCCATTTGAAAGAATTAGGGTGGAAAAGCTCATGAGGTTTAGCACCTTTGTGGTATCATTGAAAGAGAGCCACAAAGAGTTTGATCGAAGAAGAGTCAGACAGGATTTGCAGGTGTAGGCTTGGAGAGTAAGTCTTGAGAAGAAACTCTTAGACATCCCAAGAAATCTTCGAGAAGGAGGAATTGATGGTCAATATTCACCAAGGAAAATAGTGAAATCCTATCCGCCATCAGATCTGGGAAAGTTGCGCACGGGATAAGCCTTAGCATGCAGGGGAGGAGCCTGGAGTCATCGGGACTCGGCTCATCGGAGGATCGGGATTCCGGAGACAGGAGTCTTGTGTGTTGAAATCATGATTAGCGATTTCCTGACGCGATCGGAGCTGTTGATCAGTAGGACGTGTGTCCAAGGATTCAGTGGAATCGGAGTTCGACATTTCAGGGTTTCTGAGGACAGAGGAACCGTCACCCCAGGAATCGCGATATTGCAAAACGCGATATCCCGACAGTCAGAGTTGTGGGCCCCGGAAGGTGTGATAGGGGACAAGTATCGTCGCGCATCGGGGTTCGGAGTTTTGGAGGTCCTGTGTACATTGACAATGGGAATCATGATATTCTGACACGCAATTTACCGACAGCGTAAGGGCGTAGTGGAGGACATGTGTCGGAAGGTTGAGCCTAGAAGTGGTCAACGCCAGGTGGCATCGAAGATCGGGAGTCGGGGATTCATGGATGTTGTGACTCACGACCTTGTAAAAGCCGATTTCCTGATGGGTAAAATCTCGACAAGAGCAAGGGAAGCCTTGGTAAACTACTCATCGGGTTTTAGGGTTTTGTGAGACCCAACTGTGTGTTTTCAGGACTCGTGATGCAGTGAGATCCGATTTTCCGATAAGGTAGCAGGAAGAACGTAAAGAGCATCTTGTGGGTGCAGAAAGGTCCCGATAAGGGATTTGAAGAGTGGTTCAGCTCTTCGGGCCGAGGAAAGAGAAGGTCCTGGTGGTTGCAGACATTCCCTGGGTGGCCGTTTTGCGTCAGTACATACTTGGTACATGGTTGCATGAACTTGTTAGTAGTATTGTTGACACACGGTTTAGGGATGATGTATCATAATTGTCTTCGTATATTATTAGAAGCACATATTGATCTTGGTGATGATTATGAGTTGTTGTGATATGCTTAGTTGATGCACATATTGGTGATATTGTGCATATGGTTGAGAGTTCTCTTGGTGATTGATATTGGTGAGTAGATCTTATTTGGTTGATAAGATTGATGAGATAGGTTTTTGTGATAGGTTGTTTGGACAAGTTGTTGTGACAGATTATTTTTACAATTTTGGTGCATGGTTGATGCACTTGTTTATGGTACAGGTTGAGGTACAGATTGATGCATGGTACATGTTCTCACAGGTTATTGGTATAGGTTTTTTACAGGTTATTGGTACAGGTTAATTACAGGTTTTTTAATACAAGTTGTTATAGGTTGTTTACTGCAGGTTTATTGGTATAGGTTTACAACAGTATATCTCACAGTGATGGTGTGATAGTGGTTCCATCATTATACTTATATTTCAGGGTTGTTGGACAGGGAAAGGATAGCTAGTTGTAGCCACCTTCAGGTTGTAGCTGGATAACATAAGGGGTTGTAGCCTCCTTCTGGTTGTAGCCAAAGAATTGGGGAGTTGGGGTTTCCCTCAGGTTGTATCCTGATAAACTATGGTGTTGGAGCCTCCTTCGAGTTGTAGTTGGAGAATTAGACGCTGGTGCTTCCTTGAATGTAATTCTTGACATATAATAAAAGAATTATTCGGTTTTCTCTCGCATTGGGTTTCCATGTAAATATTGGTGTATTGTGCACTGTGTGGATGCATTTTTTATTTTTTATTATGCACTGATGAGTGTTAATGATTTTGATACAATAAGATAGTGATGATGAACATATGAACATGGTTAAATAATTAAATGAATATACTTATTGGTTTGAAGGATTAATAATTGGTATAATTGTTCATTATCAATTCATCCCCCCCCCCTCTCCATAATCCAACATTTATCGTTGGATATCCACTGACGACAAGGAGGCACAATTTGATTTTGTGGTAATTAAAACTCTAACGAATAGTGCACAATTTATTCCAGTGTGTATGACATATCAGGTGCTAGACATATCAAGAGTATTTGTCAGTGAAATTGTGATATTGCATGGAGTACCAAGAAGAATCATATCCGATCCAGGATCAATCTTTACAAGATGGTTTTGGACCAGTTTCCAAGAGACTTTGGGAACAAAACTAAAATTTAGCATAACTTATCACCAAGAGATAGATGGGAAAACAAAAAGAATAAACCATATTTTAGAGGATATGTTTTTAAATCATGTTGTCATTGATGCCAATGGTTTGATTGATTGATGTCAAGTGATTGATTGATTATTGATGAACAATGTATATGTATTATCCTTGATGAGAATGATATATGTCAAGTGGAAACCAATCTATGAAGATGGATCAATAAGTTATCATTGATATGTTGCATAGATGAAGATGGATCAATGAGTTGTCATTGATACATGATGAAGACGGATTCATTTGTATATGATGCATAGTTTGTTTGATGTAAAGAGGACTAAATATTTTCTTTCATTGGTTGATAAGAAGTACAAATGGATGAACTCCAAAGTGGTCTCCTTATCTTGAAATCCCTCATGGGAAGATTCTTTGCGGTTGAGAGAACCCATGATTTTCCTTCAAGCTTAGCGATCATTCTAGGGAAATCCAACACTTCATGGTCCATAGCCTTACAAAAAAGAAAAATAGGTCTTCTTCCAGGGAATTCCTTAGCAAGATGTCCTGGTCTTCTGCAACTATAACAGAGGGTCAATCCTCTCTTTCTTTTAAATGATCCGCAGATCCCTTTATACTGCACACTAGGATCATAGGAGTTAACCTGCAACAAATTCTTTCTAGGATCCTACATCCATTTGTTAGTCCAAACATTCTTTCTATGCATAGGTATAACATATCTTTCATTATTCCTATCGGATCTATTCATAACAAATCTTATTTTGTCTATTAACACCCTAGATTTCAAACTAGGACAAAACCTATTAGATATACCTAGATCCATACTCTAGAAACAAAAATTTCCACCTATCTTACTTTTACAGAGCACAAATCTTTCAGATCTAAGACTTCTTTAACTATTCTTACCTTTAACAGAGCACAAAGTTTACAAATCTTACCTCTTTCAATCACAACTTCTCTCTTTTACCTTCCTTGGAGAACAAAGCTTTCATATCCTTATTCTTCTTAACAGATCTGACCTTATTTCTTTAGAATAGAGCTTATAAACCGAGTAGGGTACTGCGTGCTAGGGAAAATATCTATGCACAAAGCTTTCTTTTGCACAAGCCTCTTCTTTCTTAGTTCCCAACAATCACAGTTTCAGGTCCAGGAAACAGAACCATTTGTTGGCACAAGGTCAGACCTAGGGTTCAATGCTGAAGAGCTCACCAACAAAGCTCGAACTACTGGCCCTTTCGGTGACAACTGCAAAGAATATGAAGTCTCACCCGAGGTAGAGGCAGGGGTGGTTGCAGGACTCAAGTGTCTACAACCTTAGTTGGGACACAGATCTATGATTATATCACTTACAGAGTACTTAGCATAGATCATTCGTCAATATTAAACCCTTATTATACTTCGCAGATAACACAAAGCATTGCAACATTCACTTAGATCTAAGTTATTTCAGCACTTAGCAATAGTAAAATAGATCATATCTAGTAGATCAACACTAAGCATCTTCATACATGTCATATCTAACATTCACACACCTCTAAGAAGCACAAATCATAAGTAGATATATCTAAATATATCAAAGAACTTAGCAAAAGAAGGGATAAAGACATCAAGTCGAAGCACAAAGCATAACACACATATTTACGTGGTTCACCCCCACCCTAGGGCTACATCCACCAACTCCTCTTCTTTATTAGTGTATTCAATCGGTTACAACACAAAGCCACCAAAAACCTTCTTCGCATAGGACAAAAGATCTATGGAGCTCGCTAGATCCTTCTTCCTTGCGCTACAACACAAATCTTTCCACATCTCCTTACAATGACTTGCACTTAGCTTTGAAAGACTCTTACGGTCATGCATAGAGCACTTACAAAATCTATTATCACTTAGATTACATCACATACATTTCTATGTCTTCCTATAGATGCCTAGATATCTATTTATACATTACAAAAGTGGGCCTAAGCGTGGGTAAACCCACGGGCCGACATCCCTTTCCCATTACATATTCCCAAAAACCCAAAAGGGGCCCAAAAGTGGGCCTAGATTCCACAATCTCCACTTCGTCTAGTGCTCCATCTTCGACAAGTTGTTGAAGTCCCAATAATGGTCAAATATGACCAAGTATCTCCCAAAACGTGGTCAAGGTCCAACAACTGAAGAAGTCACTTTATGGCCTCAAACAAGCTCCAAAGGCATGGTATGCTAAGATGGACTCCTACCTGTTGTCACAGAACTTTGTATGTTTTAGATCAGACCCGAATGTATACATGCTTAGGATGGTTGATTCACTTATACTTTTAGTTCTATATGTTGATGATTTGGTTATCACCAGTTGCTCAACTTCAGTGATTGTTGCAATCAAGATGATTCTTCATGACAGGGTTTTGATGACGGACATGGGTTCACTACACTTCTTCCTTGGACTTGATATCGGTCAGGATGCATCAGGCATCAAACTGTCTCAAGCCAAGTATGCACGCGATCTCCTTAAGAGATTTCACATGACAGACTTCAAGTCTACTCCGACTCCTTTCCTATTAGGAGTCAAACTTGAGGATGGCGGGGAGACTCCACTGGTTGAAAACACACTGTACAAATAGCTTATGGGGAGCTTGTTATATCTCACACACTCCAAACCAGACCTCTCATATGCAATTGGTGTAGTTTCCAAGTTCATGCAGGAGTTGCATGAGCTACATTGGAAAGTTGCAAAGCATATCCTTCGATACGTACAGAGAACCATCACCTTTGGGATTCATTATTAAGAAGAATCTACATTATATATGATTGATTTTACTGATTCTGACTGGGATGGTGATAGCATTGATCGCAAGTCCACATCTAGTTACTCACTCAGTCTTGGTTCAGGGCCTATCTATTGGTCGAGCAAGAATCAAGATGCTATTGATCTATCTTCAGCCGAGACAGAGTACAGAGGGGTAGTTAACATAACCATTTAGGATATGTGGATACAACATTTTCTCACTGAGTTGGGCATTCAGTTTCATCGGTTGATCATCATTTGGTGTGACAACCAGAGCACTATGAAGTTCTGCAGAGATCCAGTTCAGAGGCAGCGGACGAAGCACATCGAGATCCACATGCACTGTATCTGGGACTTGGTACACAAGGGGATCATTGAATTATGGTTATGTCCTTTAGCAGAACAAACAATAGACATTTTCACCAAGACCTTCACTGAGCAGACATTCCATTCTCTGCGAGGTCGTCTTGGAGTGAAGGACACAGTTTCCTAGTAATTGTAGATCTTCTTTTTACATACATTTTACCTTGAGGGGTGGGGTTTCCCATGAGTTTTTCCCTCTTTCCTCACTTTAATTTTAGTGTATCTTTTGTACTTGGGTACCTAACATGGCCTCGTTGTCGGGACCCAATATTTATTTTCACCATAGTGATGTTCAGGGGGGGTGTTGGAGTTACTTCAAACTCACCTAGGATTTATTTTTCCTAAGGTTATTCCTTGTTTATTATTCATAATTAGTCATTATCCAGTCTCCTATATTTTAGGGGAGAATATTCCACCTGGAGAATATTCTCGTTCAGTTGACACTTCAGTTTGACTAGTTGAGTTGAGTTTAGATGTTGCATTGGGATCATCACCATGATAATTCGACCTTTCCTTGGTATCATCACTAGAGTGGCACATTAGCATTGATTCCTTGAGTTAACTCCTCTATACTCTCTGTTCAGTCAGTTAACTGAAGACTAGTTGACTAGTTAACTCAAATAGGTGGAAGTTCACTCCTGTAATTGCCTAAGAGACTAGAATAGGTCGAAGTTCACTCACGTAACTGTTGGTCTCTGTCTAGATCACTCTATACCACCACTATGGTGCATTGGTTCACCTCAATTTGAACCATTAAGATATACAGAGTATATCATGTGTAAATTATTCATTATTCACAATGGTTAATGAGAACTCTTCCATTCTTTCTCTCCTTCTTCTTTCTCCAATTCTCTCTGCAAATGTGTGTATTATTGTTTAGCTAGATCTATTTTGTGTAGGTTCAACACATTTATGGTTGCGATGCCCTTGGATAAATAAGGTACAAAAAACTTCAGGAACCACTCCAACAGGAAATTCTGTGGGACCTGCACCTTTATCAAACTCTTCTGACGCCACCATTCTCGGATGTGATTTGAGATATGATGGGCCTTCGTCTACCCAAAGTTGGCCAACAATTCGGTGTCAGCATCATGTCTCATAGGTAGTTGAAAATGGTTTAGGAAAACGATCGCCAAATCACTAAAGTAAGAATATCATGAGCAATTGAGGTCGATGTACCATTTCACAACACCCCCTATAAGAGTGTTTTGAAACAGGTGCAACTGTATGGAGTCGTATCGTAGAAAGTTCGACGAGCACCATAGGTGGAAAGTTTTCACGTGATCACTTGGGTCTTCGCCAGGCTTGCCTTCAAACTTTATAATGTCTGAGGGAAACCTATGGATCATGACAAATCGGGTCATTAAGTAGCCTTGACAAGTCTGGAAAATGTAATGTTGCCAAAAATGGTAGTTTAGGCTATTGACTATGTACAAGAAAAAATGAGCCTAGAGTTTGACTGACACTAGGTTGCTAGGAAAAGTTGGGATGTTGACCAGGGTTTTGGTAGACACCATGGCCTTGGCTAGTGTATGGACACTATGTTTGTTGTGACATCATCAGATGATTCTCATAGTTGGATGATGAAGGTTGGGTGAGGATGGCTCTCAATGTTCTTTTCCAAATATTCTAGAAGGGGTTGTCCCCTACCGATCTGACGAGCATGGGTACTAAGCCTTGCCCGGGGGTTCATTGACCATGGAAGGGATTTACCCCGACCAAAATATCTGACGAAGGAATTGATCCTTGCCAAGGATTCCAAAGTCCTTGTGAGGAGAAAACTCTTCTGCTTGCCCGCTTTGTAGCAATAGTACCCTGCACAGGATTCTATTGTCCAAAACTAGGGTTTCCCTTGACCAATATGGAAACTGACGAAAAGGCGTTATTACCAAACACATCAAACAAAGAGAACATAATAGATCCCATCGATGTGGTGTAAGAAGATGGTCCTAGAGTGCCTTCTCCAAAAACGTTGTAGTTTATGTTCATCTCAATGGGTGGGTGGGAAGCACCATCGAGCAAAGGGGAGGAAGGAGGTATATGACCCCCACTGTAAGGGATAGTGTCATAGGGGGATGAAGTGCCCCACATGGACCCTTGCAGGGAAGCGTTTGAACTCCCCACCCCAAGACCCATGGTATGTAGGGTGGAGTAGGTAAGGATGAATTTTGTATCAAAGTTGGGCATTCCATATGAAAATGGAGGGCCCATCGTACTCTATGTGAATGGAGCAGTGGTCGCCGTCGAATATGCCATTGGACCACTGCCCAAAGTAGAGGTGGTCGATACCATTGTGGTCTAGACCGATGAAGATGGCTTAGGAGGCAGGATACCCCCTGTGGTGGAAGTCATTAAGGGAGTGTGAGGACTCCCAGACAAAGTAGAGGCATTTGCTTCCATATATTCTTGCAAGACTATTTGATGCTCATAAGGTGTTACCCTTGGAGGGACAATTTGTACCAAAAGTGGCATCTAGAAGTCAGTGATCAGAGTGTTGGCTAGCCTGAGAGATTCTTCTCCAAGGTTAGAAACACTGGGTTCCTCTAGATTCGAGTACTGTCCTCTTGGAGCGGGATTAAGCATAGTTTCCTATGGCCCGGTCGCTTCGTATGACCCTTGCTGGTCAAGTCTTTGCAGTAACAATGGTAGTGGTGGATCTAATGTAACCGACGACATGCCCTAAATCCTTTCCGACTAACGAAGCTCTTGATCTTCCACTTTGTGAAAATATCAATGAAATAGTAATTCTTTTACTAACATTTAAACAAGCACACAGTAAAAAAGTTCCTACAACATAAACCAAGCAAACCACTATCTAGTTGGAAGAATAGTTACGCCAGCTAACACTAGAGAAACTTACCGATGCAAGTGCAACTTAAACATGGAAGCACCCTCCAAGTATACTCTGCAAAGAATGGCTCGATGTCTTCCCTAGGTACTGTGGTATACCCCCGCAACCACCTGTGTAAGTTCCTATAATAAAGGAAACTAAGTTTCCATCTCATAAACAGTCGCTAGGTGGGTAGAGTCGACAGTCGGGTAGACCACAATGAGAAGGATAATAAGTATGAAACCTACTGAGGGTATCAAAAGAAAGTGGTCTAGAAGACAACTGAGGATCTCAAACAAATTCAAGGTCCATGAAGCTCTGTAGGAAAATTCTTACGACAGTATCCCACGACAAGCCCTCAATATGCATTACCCACTATGCTTGTTCCAAATTTGGAGGGGTTATCTCCACTACCTTTCCTCACATGACCTCGTGTTTAGCTCCTATGTTAGAGGGGGGTCCCAGATAACTTTCACGTTCACTAGAATTTTCACACTCCCTAGCTTTGAATCCAATGTTTGTTTATAAGACTTGAAGAGTTTCCTCTCCAACCTAATTCAAGGCTCTAGTATAAACTAGTTGATTGACACTACAAACATAAAAGTCTAGTTGATTTTAATTTTAGTGTTAATTTTAAATGGCTTGTTTTAAATCAAAGGAAATGGTAGTGAAACTAGTGATGTGTATGGGAGATGAAGAAGGAGAAATAAACGAAATTTTGAAAGCAAAATTACTTCTAGTTAACAATAAAGATTTGCAAGTAACTCTTTAACCACCTTTTCATAACTAACTTTTTCTAAGATATTTTAAAAGAAAACCTAAAATGAAATTTTTCTCGACTATGAGCTACTTAATGTTCTAAGCAATCAATACAGAAATTAAGAAAAGAACTATTTTTCCTAACAAGCAAGATAACTAACCCAACTACTTAACCAAACTAAGAAAACAAATATTTTTTTTTTTTTTTTAACTCTTTAAAATGGAAAAACCTGAAATAAATATTTTTTCACTTTTCTTTGAAGAAGATGAAAGGGAGAAAAAGAAACATCAGACAAGACTACAAAACTAAGCTTTGGCCCAGTGCGGATCACAGGGAGTCAATAAAGGCACCAAAGAGGTTGATCAAAACTGAAATACTCGTTTAAAAAAATTTCCGAAGTAAAGATAAGAAAACTTCAAAATATAAGAAAAATGATGTCTAACCCAAGCTTCGACTGTAAAAACAAAGACTCTGGACTCTATCAAGAAACCCTGAGAAGTGAAACTTCAATCAGGGAAGAGGTTGACTTCCTCTTCTTAAAACTAGTTTCTTGACACAGGTACGCTATTGATGCTTCAACAACTTGCATATGTACGTGGGTTGTTTACTAGTCAAGGTGCGTATGTATGCATGTTGGCCCACTATGGGGTACGTACACCTCTTTAACTTCTCAAAAAGAAAACAAACATAAAAACTGAAAAGGTAGGGAGAGATGGTATGGCACCAAAATGTGACAAGAATCCCTTAAAAGACTCAGTGGACTGACATAAAATTGAAAGGTAATAAAACCAATCAAACACCAAAGAAATCCCCTAAAACCCTAGATGCTTCCCTAGTCTGGTCGCCAGTTCTGCTAGCGGGGAAAACCCCCCTATGGCTACACCAGGGTTTACAATGTAGGTAGATCAATAACTATCTAAAAGTAGCCTACTTCTCTAACTACCCCAAACATATCCCAGACTCATATATGAAAGATAAAGTGAGAAGGATCAGGTAACTGTACCTTTTACTCCACGTCTAATGGTGATCCTCTCGTGCTTGATAGCTTTGCTGACTGCAAACCTCCTCCCAAGGCTGGTCGACATTCACAAACAGATAAACAGGAAAGTACCAACATGCATTTCATATATAAATCATGGTTTAGATGTTAGAATAAAACATAAATCAAATGCAAATATTCGACACATCATATTTGGGATAGGAAAAGTACTTCTTTTATTGATAATACAATGATTACTTACAACTAGTCTCGGCTACTTTTCCACGAACTTGGTTCAGGATCCTCTTCACCAAGCTCCAAGTGCACCTCTGTGTATCTTTCTCCTCTCAACCTTCTTCTTTGAAAATGGAATGGGCTTATGATGGAGGAAAAAGGGGCAAAATGGGGAATTCTGAGGGAATTCTCACAACAATGCTGCAAATTCTTGGGGCAAGGAGGGGATGTGAAATGGGTAGAGTTTCACTGTTCTTATGTCTATATGTGGAATGAGACCCCAACACCTCCTTTTATATGACAAAAGGATGGTTATTCAGTTGGATGATGGGCTATAGGCGATGGATCAGTTGGGAAACTACCCAATATCCCGTAATCTCAACGAATTCCTTGAAACTTTTTAATTTTTGCAAATTTTACAAGTATACATGGGCTATAATGGTGCATCATGCGAACGTACATGGGTTGTAGTGGTGCAACAAGTGTATTTATGAGAGAAATATTGGTGCAAGGCGCGTACATCTTCAAAAAATGGGTTTTTAAGAAAAGAAACTCAGTGATGTGTTAGCAAAAATAGCAAGTAAGAGGGCCAAAGGCTAGGTATGCATATGTAGAGAAATTTAGGGTTATAAAAATATAGAACCATCCGAGATATGGAAGAAATATTCTCCATAAATGTTATTCTGGTGAATAACCATGCAATTTATTGATAAGGGTTCTTCAAAGAGTTAACCTGAATTATTGTTATGTCCACTAGTATGGATGTTGGATTCTCCAAGTACTATGGAAAGAGGTCTAGCCCATTATTATGTTTCTTCAAAAATTCTATGGAATATTCACTTTTGAATGTGAGAGTGGGATCTGGAAGCTTTAACAGTTTACAGAAAAATTGAGGCAACAAAGAAATTGGGGAATGTCCCTGGAGTTATATAACCCTTTTATTTGGTATGTATTTTTCAACACACCATGCAACAATTTTTTCACAGTCGAAAACCTATGGAACACAACCAGAAAGATCAATCCCATATGTCCAAATCATGTTCTCATTTCTTTGAGCGACAAGAGGGGAGGAATAATACCAATATTATCTCGACCACTAGAAATTCTGATCTTCCTGGCAAAAAATATTCAAAGTATCACCATAAAATTGTTTTCGAACTAATACTTCCATTAAGTTTATAAAATTGTTTCTTTGGTTGAATGATATTTACAAATGAACTTTTTTGAGTGATAATGATAATTTAATCCCCTCAAAAATGAGGATTAAATGAAGATTTAATGGATATCTCTCGAGCCATTCACCATTAATAACGACCTTTTTGAAGTCTGCAAAACAATTATCAGCATTTAAATAACACTTATTTTGCATTGGTAAAAGCAACGTAATGGCAGGGATAGAGAAGACTGAAGATCAATATGAATTTTTTGTGAACTCGCCAACCCACAGTTGGATAAGCGATCAGAAGAAACTAAGTATAGAAAGTGATCGGTCAAACCCATGAATATTAGAAGAGTGGGGCATTTGGGAACCTGACATCTGTGATGAGAATAAAAGTTAATCGATGGTCGAAATGTAGAACATGAAGTTGAAGTGCAATGTGAGCATTGTGGAAAGGGAAGGAAAATATTTGAATTCGCGTACCCGTGAATTAAAGAAAATTTTAAGTGTTGACATGGACTTATGCATAGGTGAATGAAAGAGAATGACAGTGCGACAGTATGTAGGTCCAAAGTTCTACAAACATGAAAATGGCTAAGTACAGTAACCAAGAAAGGGAAAAAGAAGGGATAAATATGAAATGGGAAAAGGGGAAAATATAGAAGGGGGGAAAGAAAGAGTGTAAAGAGGTGGGAAAACAGAACAAGGGAAGGGAAAACAAAAATCACGAAAGGGTTTCAACACTCTTATGAATCCTTCTTCTTCTTGGGATCTCTCTATTGTTGGTTTTTGTTTATTCTACATCCTAAATCTTCGGGGTGGTGCAGTGTCTCTGTAATCTTCTTCTTGATTCCTCTTCTCATCTTCCTTCTTAAGAGAGCCTCTGATTGTTTCTGCATATCTTCTTTGTTTTATTTTCTTGGAACTTGAGTCTTTCTTTGTCTGGTTATATCCTAGTTTGGATTTTTCATGGTATGGCCTTTGACTACTAGTGATATCATCCATTACTTTAGTGTTTTTCTACTACATGTCCTTCTTCTAAAGATTATTTCTTAGAGTCACTATTTTTGCTTCCAAGTCTTCGATCATCTTGTCCTTTTAATCTAGCTTACCTTTGAGTTCTTATTTAATTCTTTTGTCTTCTTCTACTTGGATTTTTAACCTCACGATCATTGTCTCGACTTCTTCAGAGTTGGATTTCTAAGATCCTTCTTTCTCTTTTATTTTTTCCTTGAGTGACTTGATTTTGTTTCTTTCAATCCTTAGCTCTTCTAACACACTGATTAATTCTCCTTTGAGATCGCCCTATTCTTCTTCTTCAAAATATTTTTCAGAATATTCCATTTCCATGAAGACTACTCTTTCTGCATCACTACCACTGTCTTCATCTTCATTTGATGATGAATTGTCTTCCTTGGTGCAGAGACTTTCCTTGAAGAATTCATTTTTGTTTCTTCTACTCTTTTGATTTTTCTTTTTCCTTTTAGAGTCTTGTTCTTCATCACTTTCCTTATTATTATGAGAACATTTAGAATAAAAATGACCAATATCACCATAATTAAAATTTCAATGGAATCATACCTTTGTATTTTTTAGTTCCTCTTTTCAATTTTTTGACGAAGTTTGTTATTTCGTCATCTTCCTCTAAATCATTGTTGCAGCTACAATTTGACTTTGAATTTTTTTTGTTCTTCTTATTTTTCTTCTTGGATGCCTTGAATGTTGCTTCCTTTGTGAATGTATTATGTTTCTCTATCCTCATCTCATAAGCTATGAGTATCCCATATATCTTGTCCATGCTTAATGGAGATAAATCTGCTCTTTCTTCCAGGGATGAAATATTCGGGTCATATATCATAGGTTGAGATCTCAACACCTTTTGAACAATGATTGGCTCCTTAATTTCTTCTCCCAACCCTTTAATGACATTGACTATCTCATCGACTCATAGAAAGCAGGCATAAATGTTTTCATCTTCTTTCATCTTCAATTGTTCGAACATGTCTCTAAAGGTTGGAAGATTGGCTCCTTTAACTTTGACGTCTCCTTCGTAGATATTCTTCATTCTGTCCCAGATTTATTTTGCAGATTCACAGTGCACAACCTTGGTGTATACTAATTCAGTCAAGCCATTCAATATATAATTTTTGGCTCTAGCATCATTATCTTCAAGTTTGTTTCCATCCTTATCTATCGGGGGAGTGGCTGGTGATTTGTATCCATCTACTATTACTCACCAAACATCAAATCAATGTGCCTATACATATGTTTCCATTCATATTCTCAAGAATTCATAGTTATGGAATTCAAACTGTGGTACCCCAATCTTAGCATAGTCCATGATCTCCTTCCAATGGTTAGAATTCTTTCTGAAGGACCTACTCTTATACCAATTGTTGGAATACTGA